>CM053787.1:95876962-96444462 GCA_028749045.1 Cupressus sempervirens | reverse complement strand
TAGGCATTGAATTTGTCTCACGTGGATTCTCCACCTCTATCTAACCTCAACAGTTGATCCTCAGACTTGGTTCATTCCCTACACTTTGTAAATCTTGAATTTATCAAACACCTCAAATTCCTCATTGAGAAATGTCACCCACATCATCCTCGATTAATCATCAACAAATAGAATAAAGTATGTCTTACCATAGTATGTTCTTGTCTTAGTAGGACCATATATATCCAATCTTCCTTTACTGAGTGCATCTTACTATGAAAACTACTCCTAGTCTATTTACCCATCACGTATTCCTTGCACATCATGTTAGTAGGCATCACTAGCTTGGGTAGATCTTTGATTGGATTTGAATTCCTAATCCCTACCATATTATCAAAATCCACATGATAAAATATCTTATGCCATAGCTAATTGTCATCAATATTTTTAATAAAACAACTTATTTCAGAAGGATTTAGCAAAATACATTATTTATGGTCTTTGTACTAGATGTGATCATATTTATAGATTGATCTTTGATTTTACATCTTCCATCCTTAAATTGTAAATGATAACTCTTTGTCCAAACGTTGACCAACACTTACCAAATTATGCTTTAATCCATCAATGATGTTAGATTTTCCACTAAGAGTAATAGAATATTCTCCTTTGATCAAATAAGGAGTGTTATCACCAAATCCAACAACTCCACCACCATACTTGTTCAATTGCACAAAATATCATTGTTGCTCATCATATGGTGAGAACATCCACTATCTATGATCCATTCAAATTAATTTTTAACATGAGAGACTAATATTTTTTCCTCATTCATAGGAATTTCATATTTAATAGAAAAAAACCACTTTCATCATCCTCATTATCTTGTTATTCATTATTTGATACTCGTTCATGAGCATATTATCATTCTTCAGGATATTTAGACGTGTAAGCCTTAGGCTTATACTTAGGCACTCTAATTGGACACCTAGATGAAAAATGTCTGTTCTTTTTACCCAAAAAAATCAAAGACAATTTTTCTTTGTATTTACCTTTACCTTTGTATTCTCTCTTTACAACCAATGCCTCAAGCACTTCAAGCTTCCTTTCTTCTTCTTCTCTCTCTGCCCAATCCTTGGTATACTCACCAATATTTCCACTTAGCATCATCTTATCTTTATGAATAATATCCTTAAAATATGGTTCTACTCTAGTTAAAGAGTCTTTTAATCTAGAATTTTCAAAATCTTGCAACTTACCAATTAGTGTTTCCTTTTCCAATCCCTTGATGAGAGGTATCACTTCTTTAATAGCCAAAATATTGGTGTCAAAGATCTCAAACTCTTTGCCATAATCTCTTTTTTTTTATGGTTCCACTAGTATTTCTTATACTAGTAACAATCTTTATTATCCTCTGAAAATAAGATCTGATAGTCTCATCCTCTTGCATTCTTGCATTATCTAGCTTTTCTTTCTAGTTGTGCAACTTTAGCCTATTTCTCTATTTTTATACTTCATATAATGCTTGCAACTTAACCCAGATTGCATGAGATGATTTTAATCCCTTGACCTATGTGAACTCAACTATAGATAACCTAAACTCATCAAGGTTTCCTTGGAAGTCATATTACATGTAAAAAAATTCTTCTCCTCATTTGCACATGAAGATAATTAATTCTTTATTTTATATTCTCTTGATTCTTTGTAATCATCTAATAATCAATGCCCAAGTAGAGAAGATGTGTTACCATCTAGTTCTTCCATCTATCATAGTTATCACCATCAAATTTAGGATTGGCCTTCCTATAAGCCATGTTGGATATACTCAAGTTGTTAAGGTTCCCTCTAAAAGATGACCACAAGATATGATACCAATTGTTAGTAATCAAAATCCATACCACACAACTAGGGGGTGAATTAGTTGTCTACAATAATTATAAATTTCAAACTTCTCAAATAAATCACCAACAAAGAATATAACATTTCATAACAAGATAAGAGTCAACACCATAACACAAGTATTTTTTTTCTCAAGGAAACCCTTGAACAAAGGGAAAAACCTCACTGGGGATGATACCAACAAGATCATGCATTAATATGAAAATTTCCATGTTAGGAGACCTGAACCAATTAAGATTCAATACAATATATTTAGTTCATATGTCCATGTTAATGGACAAGTCCCTATTAAAGGATTGAACCCTTGCTAAAAGATTCCAACCCTATTAGGAGTTGATGAGAATAAAAGGCTTACTCCCAAAAAGTATTTCCCAAAGGAAGAGGGTTAAATCCATCTTCAAGAAGACTCACCATCTAAGATATAAAGGTCAAAGCCACCTTCAAGGATTTACAAATCCAAATATTGAATTGACTGATTGTAGCACACTTGTCTTAATAGCTCTGATAAACTACACTTAGGAATGAAAACATATTCCACTCATACCTCTACCAAAGCATCTAATAATCCCTCAACTCTTCTCTAATATCCAACATCAAGTTTCATATACAAAATAGTCATCTCAATCATTCCATATATTACAAATAAGGAATTTATTGTCATTTATACAAGTTACAACTAAGAAATTAGGTTGATCGATTAGGACTTCCTTAATAACAAATAAATAAATAAACTCATGCTAAAATGTATATGGAACCTTTTAAAATTAAATAACAATGAAAAAATCAAATTACGCACCATAATCCATAATTAACCCTTGTGAAACTAAACAACATGCTACACCATCTTGTCAACACCCAAAAGCAATAATTCATATGCCACATCCTAGCAATCATCACAAAATGAATTGAGTGACCCAAAAATCTTGAAGCTTAAAGTATTCCAAGTATTTTACCATTCTCTATGCTCTCAAACCTTAATTTATCTCACCTACATGTTATATCCAAAATAAAACAATGACCCAAGATATAATTATTTTTTACTAGACTACAACTAGTCTTCATCAAAATATTTGTAACTTATTTAAACCATTATGTAAAGAGCTATGACCATAGACATAAGATCTACACTCATACCACAATATGTATCCAAGCTCACATACTCAAGAATGTCATACATTATTTGTATTGCTATGATCAAAATTTTGTAACACACAAAATATGAGTCTATTCGTAACACCCCGCTCAGGACCCCAAGAGAAATAAACCTAACATGTTACAATATTTACTAAACTATTTGTTTTTTAAATTTTAAACAACATTAAAGTAATAATGTGGAAGCAATGTACACATACACGACATTTACACAAATGCAATTACAATATAGATTTCATTCTTGAAGGGTTCCTTCATATTGAGTCACATCTAATAAAGTTTTATTAATAAGTTTAAGTCTCAATTATAATGTTCATAATCATAAAATGAACAAACACATTAATAATCTCATATACACATACATAAAACAATTACTATGATAGAGTACATTCAAATAACATCATCCACTACTCATGTCATAGGGTATGCAATAATAAATACAAGTACATCAATATACAATATAATATCTCGTAGGATCTCAAAACACATGATACCTAGATACATAAAATGAATATAAGTCTCCAATATAAGAATAAGAATGATAATAGTACAACTATATCAAAGAGAATCCAACATATGTCAATCTGAGGGGGACCCAAATGGTAAGAAAACACTACCTCTCAACTACATGATCACCTAATCAAGCTCCCACTCCTACCATGCAGGAGGATAATGCATGATCCACACATAGATAATCAAAACATAAAGCAATCCTAGGTAAGGAATCCTGATAGCCAAATCTACTTCAAGGGTAACACAAACTACTCAAGAAGTAGAGATAATCAAAATTGAAATGACACTCATCCAAACCAACATCACATACCAAAATAAACAACTGATACCAAGTACAAATCAAATATCAAAACCAAAAATCAATAGATAATGCATGATCCACACATAGATAATCAAATCATAAAGCAATCCTAGGTAAGGAATCCTGATAGCCAAATCTACTTCAAGGGTAACACAAACTACTCAAGAAGTAGAGATAATCAAAATTGAAATGACACTCATCCAAACCAACATCACATACCAAAATAAACAACTGATACCAAGTACAAATCAAATATCAAAACCAAAAACCAATAGATAACAACTGTCATCAATAAAAGTAAACCACTAATTACTAACTCCAACAATAAAAATACCACTAATAAATAACTGATCATTCATTAATAAAAGTCAACTGTCAATAATAAATGACATCCAATCAATGAGTAACAACTCACAATAAATACACCATCAAAAGTAATATCCAACAAGTACATGACTAGAGGCAAATATTTAAAAAAACATGAAGAAGCCTTAGGCTACATACTATGGAGTGTCATCAAATGAGCCAACTCTACGGTTACCTTGGTAGTCTCTTAGGACCCTATCCCCCTAGTGACTATATGCGAAACCAAAATACCCTCTTGTGAAGATGAGGAGACTAGTCATACATTTCAAGGTATTATCTCATTCTCATCCTTAGTCTATAAAACACTCAAGGCATGGACGAGAACAAATCTCTAACTTATCTTTTTAATTTATCTCAAAGAATGGGGAAGGAAAGTATTTTAAGTACTATGTTATCACTTGTTACACAACTTCAATGAGTTACCCTATCACCCACTTTGGGCCCTGACCCCCATTGCAAGCCACTCACATAGTCATGCACCTACACTACCTTCCTAAAGCTCATAAACCACAATTGTGTCCCATACCACAAAAGTAATATTGATTGAATTTGATTCCTTAACAGGAAACCCAAAAATAACATTGGTTTTCAAAACCCAAGTTTTCACAAATGCTCAATAGCATAAAGCTCACAAAACATAAATTTTAATTCAAATCATAAAGTTCATCATGACATTTAGTCAAATAATCATAAAAGAAATCTCAAAAATGCCTCTAGTGCACATCCTAACTTGGCCAACTAAACAAATTACAAAGAAAAACCATAATGAAAATAAACATCACAAGACTATAAATAGAATATTAGAAAACACATAGTTTTCAGCCATATGATTTAATTCCATCAATTTCTCTTGTTTAGTTTGGGTCATAAGGATGTGTTTATCATTAAAGTAACAATACACATGTTTACTGTTGGATACAATTGTTCAATTGTGTTTTGTCTTTGATGTTACACAAATGTCATAGTAGTCGTCAGACAAAGTCTATCGAGCTCAGTTGGTTAGCAAAGCAAAAGATAGAGTCTACTGAGCTTTCAAGGTTAGCAAAGGAAATTTAGTTGCTACCGAGCAAACTCAGTCATCAAGAGAAAATAGTGTAGGAAATAGTTCTAACTGAGCTTTCATGGATAGTGAAGGAAATTTAGTTCTTACTGAGTTAACTCGGTAGCCAAAGGATTTTGCAGATGTTGCAATGTTAACCAAGTTAAGATGGTTAACTCAGGAAATTATTTCTGGAAGCAATATTTACCGAGCAGGGTCGGCTAGTGAAGGATTTCATTGTTTTGTGAAATAAAGTTTATTTGTTTAAAGTAATATTTGTAGCCGACTGATGTATGGTTTATTGGTAAATTTAACTTATGAATGAGCCAACTTGATAGTTTGAATGGTATATATAAGAAGTCAAGTTGCGAATTCTAAGTGTAAGTGATGGATTTGATGTAATGTGAATGAGAAGGAAGACTAATTATTGTGAAAGCGAATTTTGAAGGATGATCAGAGATCATTGAGGAGCAGCAAAGATATATTTGATCAAAAAGGATCTAATAGTGCAGAATAGAGATCTGTAATCAGCAAATTCAGTTGCATCTTATTCATATCAATTCATTGTTACTTTCTAACCATTGTAGCAGTGATTTCAAAATCTCTTAATAGAGTTGGTTTAACAACCATTTTTGTAAATTCTCTAACAAGGTGACAGTTTAGTTGAATTGTTCTAAAGACTTCTAGCAAGGCCACTCCTAATAGGGTGATTAAATCCTCTAACAGTGTGTATTGTAACCTTTAACAAGGTTGGCTCCTAACAAGTCTAACTTCAGAAGACTGAAAATTGGTAGCTAGTTACTTGGTGGTTTTTTCCATATTGGGTTTCCACATTAAAACTGGTGTCTCTCGTGTTCATTTTATTTACTTTTGCATGCATGAATACTTGAAGATCAATAACAAGTTAATTTACCGAGTTACATCATTTTTTTTAGTGTTTACCAAGTATCAACAGTAACTAGTTATTTAAGAAATCTAAGGGATCTGTGGATTTGTTTTGTAGTAATCGATTCCCCCCCCTCCTCAGTTACTCCATCTATAATCTCAACAGTTTACATAGATAGTTTGGCTGATATATCTATTTAAATAAACAAGTATTTAAATGTCAAATCTCTTTGTGCATATAAAATATCATGCACTGCTATCACGCTATTAATTTAAATAATCTTAAATCATGAATGATTTAATTAATAACATAAATGTATATTATTAGACTAAATGTTAATATCAATTTCTTTTCTAAAATATTAATTTGACTTCTATTTAAGTCCAATATTAATATATTTTTTCCCCTTTTAATTCATAATGCAACTAGAGATAAAATTATAAATTTAATTGAATTATTTATAATTTCTCTTCATAAAATCAAATAGTTATTAACAGGTGATTACAAAGTGAACTTAACCACACTTCTCTTAAAATATAATAAAATTATAAATATTTATTTATTAGCTTCTCTATTACATTGATAAATATAAAATCATTTATATGTAACTAAGAGTTTAACTAGACTTAAAGAATCACTAATACTAACATTCATTTTATAACTAAATGAATAATATTTATTTAATTTTTGAAATTAATAAATAATAATTACTTTTTTTGCAAAAATATTCTTTCAATATTTTTTTAAATTTCCAAAATTAATAATTAATCATAATTTCAAAAAATTAAAAAATAAATACGAAAACTAAATTATATTTTTATAAAATAAAAATAAACATACAATTAGCATTTTCACATTCCTTTGATCTCTCAAATTATACAACCATAACATACTTAGTTTTATATTTTTAGTATATTTATTTTCACATTCATGTATAAGTTTATTACAACATGCTTTCCTCTTAATTAATCTTTTACTTTTACCAATAAATTTTATAATTAAATTATTTTTTGTATTAATAATGAGGAGTTCAAGATACAAAATACCATTGCAGAGTATTAAAAAAAGGATTACAAGAGGTTGCGCCTCATCACAAGAGTATCAAAGAGACATAAATCCCAACAACAGATCCAAAAAAGAGGCACATGAGACACAAGCTAATTAAATTATTTTAGATGTAAGAATAATATTTATTTTTATTAAGGCAAGAGCCTACAACACAATGGTAAATTGTGAGCCTCTTATCGAAGAGGTCTTGGGTTCAAATCTATTGATGCTTAATAAATAATAATAATTAATCTTGACTCTAGCCTCTTACTGATAAAAAAATGTATTTATCTTTATTTAGAAAATTCATGATAATGACATGGTTTTAATGGCAAATTTAAAGTTGAAATCCCAACTATTCAATTTGTTTTTTTCTTCCAAATTTCTATAATTGAATTTTAATTATATTAGAAAGTAAACTTTACTTGATCAATAAGTTTTCATTTTCAAAATCTGCAGCATAATTCTTTATCTAGAATCAATACAATAAATTAATAAACATTATGCAAGCACCTAGGAAGACATGAAGTAGACATATCTTTCTATAAAATTCTATAATGGATTTTCAAACCCTACCTCAAAACCACGGCTAAAATCTGAGACAATCTATGAAGGCATGTAAATTCAAACCCTCTAAAACTTTCAACAATTCCTTTGATCCAACTTCAAATTTTGCTCTCCCAAACCTATCTGTAGAAATGGGCTCGAATCTCCTAATAAAGAGTTTACTCTACCTAGGGTTTCCAGTTTTCAAACATGCAAAGGCCTCTTCTTAAAACAAACTTTTATTATTTAATCTTTTCAAGCACACTTAAAGAACTTTTGAATTAAAATAATTTTTTATTTCATTTTCCTCCACTTTATTAGTTAGTGTAAGCACTATAGCGTAGTTTATTATTTAAATTATTAATAATAATTAAAGCTCATTACTTAAATGCAACTCTAATTTAAATATTATTAGTTAACTAATTATAATAAAGTGGTATTAATTTTTAAATCTTTTAATTCTCTTTTTATCCAACTTCTTAAATTAGACTTTTAAATTAAGTCTTTTGAATTGAAGTACATATTTAATTAATTTTTAATCAATTAAAAATCTCATATTTTAATATTTTATTTTTAATCAAATAATATTTGATAATTCTCAATATTATATGATTAACCTAAATATTATAATTAAACCATTTACCAAATAAATCACATAGCTAAATCCACATAAAAGCAACATTACCAAAACAGACCAAAACTCAAAATCAAACAACACATGCAAAGATAAACTCGTGGGTTTCAAAAGGGTGGAAAGTCAAATACATGTCCTTCTAAAGACAAGTAATTAGGCTATCACTAGGATTGGACCTAAACATCATCTCCTCATTCTTACCATTGAGTTATTGCAGTAGGGTATGCTCATCCTGTCAATTCAAGGAAGTCGATGCTCGATACCTACAATCTGCATAAAAATTGAGTATGCACATATACATATATGTCTAAGCTAAACAAGAAATGACAAGGAGTGGTACATCGTGTAGATCTTGACTAGTAGGTAATAACAACTCCCTCCCTTAACCACATCAGACATGTCAAACAGAAAAGTAAAACAAACATGCACACCATACACATGCAAGTATGGGGTAAGTACTATAATAAGTCTTGAGTACAAATCATCACATGGAAACTCATCACTGTGAATATGAAATACTCATCATTTGATATCATCATGAAAGCAACCACATTTACTAACTAAGAACCATTAAAGCATCATTAATGCGCTAGTAATCATAATCTTCAATCAACATGTGCAACATAACGAATCAAATAATTATTTATTGATACGCATGTAATCCAAGTCATGAAATAATGTCATAATTATCAATCCAATATCCTTGAAACTAACACATGCATGAAATAGACATAAAAGAGTTTGGTAAATATAACATAAAAGCAAACTATGGGTGGGCATTACACTATCTAATTCAATTTTGAAACTCCATAACATATGTTGACATCAATGACAAAACCTACATTCTAACAATAATTCCAACAATCTCCCTTATTCTCACCAATAGAAAATCCTAAGGCAAGAGCCAATAACACAATGACAAACTGTGAGCCTCTCATCTAGGAGGTCTTGGTTCGAGTCTACTCGAGCTTGACAAATAATATTTAATCTTACCAAATAATAATAAATTGTTAATAAATAATCAAGACTTTAGCCCATTACCTAACAAAATAATAATAGAAAATCCTAATTCAACTTTAGTTGAGTGTAATTTGCGAAATTTTCTTAATGTCAAGATTTTTAAAAATGTTCATTAAACTTTAACCTAATAATAAGATAATTTGTTATTTTTGTCATGTGTGTATATATATATATTTTTTTAAAAAAAAATTTAAATTTTTTTTTTGGTACATGTTCTTTTCTACCACTTAAAATTATTATTCTAGAACATCAACCTAGGACGACCTCTCTATATTATTATATTATGGCTCAAGGCTTCTCCTTACAATAGAAATATAAAAATACACTCATTTCTTTCTCATTTGGATTGTCAAGATACAACTTGTGAGTATAGAATAATCTCTTTTAGTCCTTGAATTTTAAGGGAGACATAAGATAAGAATAATAGAGTTTTGATGAACTCATTGTTAGTGGAATCTTCCTTGCCACCTAAGACATGCCTTAACTATACTTACCAAGAAAATAAAAAGTAAAATAAAATAAGTATCAAGTAAATAACAAGTTCATATTCTTTTTAATCTAAGTAAGCATTTATATATTTGTTCACATGTATATAAATATTTGACTAGACATTAAAAGTTAATATTTATATTAAGAACAAAATAGTGGAGACTATATATTAAATAATGCATTCTCATTCAAATATTTGCATAGAAAATAATTTATTTTGATAGAGAGTTATTATTAAATAAATAGATAGATAGATAGATAGACAATAATAAAAATTAATGATATTTTTAAAATGAATAAATAAAATAATTTTAAAGTAAAATAATAAATCTAATAATCTTTCTTAAATAAAATGTTTATTTTTTAATCTATAGAAATAATGTTGATTTAAAAATATTAATAATTTAATATTAAAACAAAATTGTAATTAATATAAACAATTTGAATATATATTAATTCAAAAGATACAAGAAATATCATTTCTATGTGTTTATCTATTCTAAATATTAAATTGAATATTTATAAAATTAATTTAAAATATATGCATAAATATAAAAAAATTATAGATTTAATAATATCTAATTAATTTATAAATAATAACAAATAAAAAGTCTTGGTTCAGGTCTTTAAGTATGGCATTAACATAAATTAATGTACAGAATAAAATTTCTCTTTCTTATTTGTCTTAATCCTTGGATCAAAGAATTGCCTAGGATTGAATAAAGAACATGATTTTTATTTGAATAATATTTCAAGTCTAATCTCCCACCTAGAGTGTACCTAACATTTGGTTCTTATTAAATAAATATATTTTAATATCTATTTAATTAATTATAAGCATTTAATAACTAAATAAGCTTATGCCCATTTTTTAACAATAAGTTTAAAACAAATCTTTTAGAAAACTACTATAGAAATTTGTCTCACATTAAATAAAATATCTATAAAAAAAAAGCTAAATTACTTAAGGTATACTCTTCGTTCAATAGATTAAATAAATGGGAGTGTTATGTAGCCATTACCCATATAAAATATTAAGGTTATTAAAATAATATTAGTGATTAAAATTATGTCAATTTTATGTATTATTATTATTATAAATCACACTTTTGCAACGTGGCTTCATCTAGACGAAGAATTAAATATTGACATTTAAATTTTATGACTATTAAAATGTGTAGAAGAAAAAGTGCAAATATATTTTATTTATTTGTCTCTTTTACCAATTCTCATCCCATTTATTTATACAATTATGAGCATTATAAAAATCCCCCCTCCTCCATGGAAAATGACAATCACTTGTTTAATGTGGGCCAAAATATTAAAAAAATAAAAGCATTGGTAGCTCCCAAATATTTAAAAACATTAAATCAAAGTGAATTGTTAACTCTTTTCTATTTCTTTTATCTTAAAATTGGTGTATTTTTCAATTATTTAGTTATTCTGTCATGAAATTGGTGTTGCGATCAATAACTCCTGGTCCCATTTAAACAAAACAAAACAAAACAAAACAAACTCAAATGAAAGATAATTAATAACGAAGTATGAGGCGATTGGATGCAAACAAGATATTTTTGTTTATGAGTTTCTTTATCCTTTGAACATATCTTTGTTTAATAGAATAAGAGAAAAGTTAAAATATGGAAAGTTGAATCCAGCAAGGAGGTAGGAAACTTCTTCCTAGTTTACAGGCAATTACATTATTATTGTTGTTAAACTATAATTGACTTGGCTTAAGCAATTCCACGGCGCTTGTAATTTTGTTGGGTTAGTTTAGCGAGCACATGAGATTACTCGAATTTGATGGAAATTGGGGTTTAAAATACTGGGCTTGGATGAATAAAATAAAAGTTAGGTCACGTTCACAATCGCCTTCATCTGCATAATTCCATAATAAAAAATACTTCCTTCCATATTGTTTATTATTTGTTTGTTTGACAAGATTTTAAAACTTCAATCTATCGAGATTTTTATACCCTTGTTCCTTCCGCATGTCATTATTGTTTTTTAATTCGATGTTCTTCCCCACCTTATTTTATATATTTTTAAATATTTGGGCTGCAAGAATCGTGTTCCTCTACTTGTCTTTTATAATAATATTTATACATTCTCATCATGTCTCTGAATGGAGTTGAATTTTGTGAAATAATATTAATTATAATGTTGAAGCTTTTTGTGATTAAATATATTCAATTTTAAAATTTGTTCCCATTTCAAGTTTAATATAAATAATTCTATACAAGAGATTTATTGATTGGGGAAATGTATATATTTAAAAAAATTTATAAAAGATTTGTGGGAAAGGAAAAGTAAGTAAAATAATTGTACAATCTATAATAGATTCTAAAGTTAATATGACTTTATTGGACTCGCTTAGTTATATATGTAGATACCTATATTTATAGAAAATTAAAAAGAATTAGGTTGAGATGTATTTCATAATGGTAGTCAAAGTATTTTTTCTTTTATTTTTTTAAATGTAGTTGATAAAAAAAAAAAATCTATAAAGTTAATATATTTATTTTCTTAAGAGTTTTTTTTAAAAGAAACTCAAATAGTAAATAGATAAAATAATTATTAATATGATTATTAATTATATTTAATTAAATCTTTTCAAATTGGTGTATTTATTTTTTAAACAATTTATATAAGATGTTAGAATATTGAAAACAAATAAAATAAATTTATGATACTATAAATAAATTATGGAAGACAAAGCCTCACAAATTGATATTCTACTTAAATGTCTTGATTTTAACTTGGGTCTCCATAATAAGAATTCATGCTTCAACCAATTAAGCTCAACCTTATGGACTTCTTGGAAATAACTAGCTAAATCGTGATCACTTAAATTCAAAATACGTAGATGAACACTTAATTCTCCTTTTCCATATCAATTAATCCTAGTGGACAAGAACATACAACACAACAGTAAATTGCGACCCTCTTATCTGGGAGGTCTTGAGTTCGAATCTACTAGAGGTTAATAAATGATCATAATTAATCACAACACATAATAATAATAATGAATCTTGGCTTCAGCCGATTGAGTGTGATTCTGTGATATAAAATTTGGAGTTTACAGAGAATTGGGGGAGATACTGTTAGGGTTAAATCAAGCAAGATTAAGGATGAATGGCATAAGGACCAATTTACTTTGATGGCCATTGAGGAAGGTGGTCTTGTGCCTTTTATGGAGGATATAGAGGGTTATGATGAGACTTACTCTGTGTAGTTGATTAACTTATGGAATGAGAAAAAGGTACTATTAACGAGATCACATTCAAAATTAATGAGGAAGTCATTGCTCGGGCTACTAGTTTATCCACTGAGGGGTAGAAATGCAAAAAAAAAAAGTGACTAAAATGTCAGATGGGACCAGTCTGAATAGGTTTTCAAGGCTAAGGAAGCTCCTGTCAAACTCTGCGATGGTTTTGATTGGGAAGAACTCTTCAAACCTTGGAACATGGTATGTTTTCTCATCACAAAATACTTGTATAATTTCCATCGTGCTCTTTGCCCCCCCCATAATATTGTTCTCCAAAGTGCCCTTGCTATAATGGATGTTTATGTTGACCCCTTTACGGATTATTTCGATAACCCTATCCCACAATGCCCTAGGTGGTTAACCCCTGCTATTGGTAAGAAAAATAAGAGCACCGGTACTTGGATCAGGTCTAAGAAAAAATCTAAGTTAGACCCCATATTGACCTTGGAGACTTAGGTGTAGGTATTGGTGGAGGTTGTAGGAGCTCTAATAGGTATTCTTCAAATCAAAGGAGGAAGCATATGGCGGATAGAACCTATAATATTGATGAGGAAGATTCATGTTTTGGGTCTAAGGACAATGACAAAATCAAGGTTAGTAGGTCAAGGAAAAATGAGAAGGCGATGAGAAGTAGATACGTTGAAGAAGAAGAATATATTTTAGAGTCTAAAAGTGAAAAGGCCATCCCACAGGTGGATGTTATAATTGACAATATGGATGCTACTCATGTACCTTCTAGCTTTAAAATCAACACCATTGATTTCAATAATCCCAAGGATTTTGAAAAATCTCAAGGATGCCTCTTTTATGACAACTACTTCCCCGCTTAGTCCCATGGATAATGCTCCAGTGACCACTTTCCCCCATGACCCTACTAAGAAGGGAATCATTTTTAGACATGATTCTCCTAGCCCTCCTTGTGTGTAGGATGAGGCTAGTGCGAAGGGTAAAGTTAATTGCCAAGATTGTGGCTCCCTCGTGGAGGATATGAAAAGTCAGAGGAAGGAGGTCAACAACTTGAATGGAATGGTTACTAATTTGGATGATAACATCTATACCTTGGCATACTTTTTATGTTAAGGTGATGCATTTTCCCACCACCACACTTCAACTCCTCCAGTACAAGAAGGAGAAGGGCTTAAGAGAAAATGACGAAGGCAACTCTAAGAGGTTATACAGGTTCTTGTCAGATGATTGGATGAGAGTTTTTCTCTCAAGATCCCTAAAGACTACTCCCAAAAAGAATCGAGTTTCAATTTCATGGACTTTGGTTTTGTTGTTAATACTCTAAACTTCTTTTCCTACACATCATTGACCATTTTATCTACTATTTTGATATTTAATTATCATTATAGTAGTACTATGGTGTTAACATTTAGTAGCTTAATGAATTATAACACTCTAGTTATATTAGTTTTAATTGGAGAAGTTGGTTTGATCTGATGTCCATGGATAGTTGGGATGGGTTTTTTATATTAAAAAAGGGATTGGCCAAGTTTCTGTTGTTTATTGGTTATGTTGTTTATATGCAATTAAAGGTTTTTCCTCTTGTTTGTACTGATGGGCCAGCCCCCTAGTTTTGGCTTCTTTTAATATCGAAAATATAATCTTAGAGTTCACAAAAATTATATGTACAAATGGATATGTAAAAACATTAACAGACCATCTAAATGAATGTATGTGATGAAGTCATTACCATTGATTTGCCTCTCAAAATTGACTATTTATTATAGCAATTTATTGAAGGTATAGGTAGATATAAGAGGAATTCTAAGGGGTATGCAAAAAAAAAGGAATAAACTTAGTGAAAGGTGTTGGGTGAGAGCTAAACATGATCATATATGAATGTGTGATAATATGGGAAGGATTGATCACAAAGTGGGATGGGGCAATAGTATGGACCATAGGTTGAGGATTAAGAGGGTATGGAATGAGACAATGGAAGGAAGGTATAACATTAGTGACTATTTCAATCCAAGGATGGAATGTTCGTGAAACACTTTGAGATGTGAATACTAGACTAGGTATGGTGGAAGTAGAATGAACAAGGCACAAGCTTTAGTGAGGAATAAAGCTAATGGAAAATGTGGAAAGAGGGATGGTAGGGGTGAGTGATTCGTTAGGGGTATTCAAATTAGTCACGAAAGTAGTAAGTGCAGAGATGTATGGTCACAAGAGAGGTAATGATAAGATATTAGATTTTCAAAAGCATTCAAGAAAGCTCCAAGTTCACCCAGAACATTTGTACCAAATGCATAACTTATCAAAGCCTTTCTAAAAAATTAGTAATTAGATGAAGAGTTTTAACTTAGTGAAATAATCAAAAGTATTTTCTTAGGAATTGAGAAATATTACTTAGTGTGTACCTCATGATCATAATATTGTTAATCATCCACAAAGTACTCAAAATGGTGGACCAAAAAATTGTAAATTTTGAAGACCTAAAAGAGACGAAGGTATAACCTTAAGTAAAGCCCTAGGGTTGTAAAATTAAATTAGCTCACAAAAATGTAAATTTAAAAGTAAGCTTATTAAACTAACCTTGTGAATGGTATACACATCAAAGAAAAGCACAATTATTTTTTATTGACATGATGCAAAGATTATAAAATAAAAATATAAGGGAGGTTAGTGAGGATTGCCAACAAAATGTGAGCAGTTGTCACATAAACTACAACAAAAAAATAACACTCAACTATAGTAACAATTTGTGTATAGGGCACAATTTATAACATGCTAACCAACAACTTGAAGATATATTCAATAAGACAATTACATGGCAGAAAAATTACTTGTAGTCTAAGTTGAAGTAATATTGTAGGTAGGAAGATGTTTTCCAATTCCTAGAAATTGATATCCTTAATGTGCTTATTATCAAGGAACACAATAGCCATAAAATTTTGTGCAAGTTAGGTTGAAAGTATGTGCAACCAATCATGTGGAACTATTTTGCCACCACAAGATTCATTGGGTTCCTCTCGCTCCTAATTGTCTACTAATGTACAAGGTCTAGTAAATTTTCATAAATATCCATGGAAAGCTCGTAGAGTGCATGTTAAATGTTCAAGGAAAGTTGCTAGATTGGAAATACCAAAGTCTTCTTAATTAGCTCCTTCAAATTTTGAACATTAAAACCTTTAATAAGTATTGTTGACAACAAACAAGCACACAAGACTTTGAATGCAACTTTTAACAATTATGTAGAGAGTCAATCTATAATAACACTAAAATATGCCTTATTTGTGTCATGTATAAAATATAATAAGCAGTTATTTAAAAAGGTAAAATTATAAATTATCAATATGTAGACTTTTGTTTTACATCAACATTTCAAATCACTATCTATAATTCATCAAAATTTTAAAATATATTTAAAATTAAGCTTATTAACTTTAAATAAAACTAAAAAACCTAAATAAAGTAAATAAATAATATAAACTAAAAAATATTTAAAAAATTTAAATAAAAATTAAGTATTAAATAAATGAAAATTATGTTTATTTTCACTAAACTATATAAACTTTAAAATAATTGTGAAGTAAAATAAAACTAATTCTTAAATACTGAAGATCTTTAAATATAATTAATTAACATTCTATTTAATTTTAAAATTCTTATATAATATTTAATTTGAAAATCTTTCTTTTGTTAAAATATGATATATATATTTTATTTAATAAGTGACAACTGAAATGATATAAAATATAAAATATAACAATTTTTTAGTAATAGATTAAAAGAATTTTAAAAATATAATAAATGGAGATACTTTAACTCGAAATAAAAAATAAAAAATTGAAGAATTCTTTTTCCTTCCAAAACTCCATTTATTGAAACAATAGATTTAGTTTTATTCCTGAGTTAGATAAAACGTCATTTCCTCATGGAGAAAATAGGTCCACAAGAAAATACAAGAGTTTCTTGAAAAACACCTTTAGAAAACTCTAAAAGACTCTTTCTTATATATTATCCGTAAGACATTATATAACATTAAATCTTGGGCCACTATCCTCAAATTAAATTCAAACTTCATATTAAAAAATGAAAAAGCTGACCAAATACTGTAATTTATTTAACAAAGCAGAACTTTATTATTATACTAATAAATATTTATTTCGGTCCACCTGTGAAGTCTCATCAAAGAATCCTAGGGCATACGTCAGCCACAATGTGTATTGAGTTTGAAAAAGAGATCTCTTGAAAAAGAAATACCTAATCAAAAGGAAAATATTCCATTCAGTTCGTCTTCTCACCGTTAGTTTTTTTTTCCGTTGGGCTCCACCAGGGAGATCGCATTAAACTATTGCTCCCATGACACGTGTTGGACCTGCGAGTGTAGAACAGAAGAGCAGTCCTGTTTTACCTCAAGTAAGAAGCAATCGCAAGAGTCCTCTGCCAGGCTTTTCTCAGGGCTGTCACGAAATGCTCACGAAATCCTCATAATGTGAAGAGTACACGAAGAGGATAATTTAAGACGATGTGGACCGTCCGATCGTGTTCGTACGCTAAGATCTCGGCCCTCAGTTTTCGGGAATTGAAAAATCATGTTAAATAAGTCTTTATCCTATTTTTATTCGGTATATGTTTTGACTAACGAATGCTTGTACTGTTGTGGCATCGTACGGTCCGATCGAGCTGCGCTGCTGAGGTGGTGATCGTGGACCGTCCGTTTGCAGGGGCGTTGGCGGGGAGTCTGTCAACGTATGAGGATGGGATGACGTGGCTCTGTCTTGACCACGTGACGTGGCTCTTCCCAGGTGTCTGCCATGGTGGAGAAATCGGACGGTGAATGGCGAGGGGAGGCAGCTGGGGCGATCAGAGCCGTTGGATGAGGAGGATGATGTCAGCTCTAGGCTTGTTTGGAGTTCGCCTTCGAGAATTTTTATCATACCCTCAAGAAAACAAAGCTAGAGCTTTTTAGTTCTTTAATCCACTTTGCTGCAAATTTAGAGGCCGATTCCTTCGACTTCACACATTTTTGTGTACGTTTTCGTAATCTGCGTGAGTGTTTGGATCGGAACGGCCTTTTACGGTGGGAAAGGTTCAGCGGAGCTCCGTTTCCGCGTCGAAATTCGACACAGAAATAGTTTTTCCTGGTTATTGTTGGATTTCAGTTCAATTTCCTGCATTTATGCTTGTGATTTGCCCAGGGCAGACTTTTTTGGGAGAATAAATTTGTTCGGGACTTTTTTAGTTGAAGGTAGGCAGGAAATGCTTGCATTTCAGCGGGTGTTTTGAGTTTTAATCGTTGTTTTTTCCGGCGGGAGGTTCGGAGGTGTATTAATGACGGAGAACATTAAATGTTTTTGGAATTTTCGCTTGATTTAGGCCCGGCGCTGAGGAATCCGAGAGTTTGAGAAATTTACGACATTTTCGGAAGTGGATTCGGTGCAGGTCGTGAACGGCCTGGGGATTCTTGAGGACTGTCGGCAGGAAAACTGAAACAATCTTACACACCCTAAAGTGAAGATAAAAGACTTGAATAAGTTAATGGTCCATTACTGGAAAGGATATGATTATTCAGCATTTAACCTTAAATGACAGCTTGCTAGAGATTGCACCAGGAAATTGTCAGGTTTATTTCTAATGGATTTAATGAATTTTAAACAGAAATATTAGTTAAATTTGTCTGTCTGTTTAAAAGCTGCGGGAAAGAAACTTTAGGATTTGAAGGCAGAGTGTAGGATTTGTCAAAGTTTCTGGATAAATCGCATCGTTTTGTTCGAATGTGGCTTTTATTGTGATTAATGATCGGAAATTGTTTTACGGCTGCCGTAGTTTGGCAACATATCTTCTTTTTCGATTTCAGTGCAACTTTTATGATATTTAATGTTTTATGGCGGTGACTTTTGCAGTTTGTTATTCCGATTTAGCTCTGGCTTTTACCCAGTCGATTGCCTCAAGGTTATGGGGAAGAAGTGATTTGGTAAAGCTTGCTCAGCGCTTCTCAAATTCGTTCTATTGTACGTTGGATTGCCTATATCATCCTTTCAAAATGTGATTCTTAGCAGCAACAGTTTTGTATGGTTTATTTCTTTATTGACATTATTTTCCGTTTAGAGCTTTACATGCTTCTTCTTCTTTGTTGTTTGGCAGCGTTTCGTTTGACTCCACCAGAAACGATTGTAAACACTTTGACGAATTTGATAGTTTTGGTGAATCCCGGACTGGAGGCTATGGAAGAGTATGGATTTGCTAGAGTTTTGAAGTAGAAGCCCTCTTGACAGTGGACATGGAATCATGGATTTCGTGTAGAAATTTTGTTTGGAGGAAGAGTTTTTGGATAAATGTGGAGTAACTTTTTATATCTGATGCATTTCTGCCGGCGATTTTGAGGGTTGCAACTTGTTTTGTGTGTGTTATGTCGGTGAAAAATTATGGAGAAGAACCGTGAAGTTAGGCGCGGGGGAGTTATTGGTAAGAGGCATGTTTCTGTAGCCCGTAGATCCAGGGCATCATCTGGATTCAAGTATCAACCAGGTATGGAACGAATCAAGAAATAAAGTTTGACTGTTTGACTCCAGATGAGACGAATTCTAATGTTATTTGGACCAAAATGGTTTCTCAGACCTTTCACAGTTTGCTCGCTTTTGTAGAAGATTGTGTCTAAGGACTGTTACACATTTAGGCCAAAATGGTTTCTTGAATTAGAAGATTGTTTCTATTGATTATTGCCCATGTAGAACCTATCGTTAGTTAGTTAGTTTAGAAAATTGAGTTTTGTTGACTGTTACCTGATTCAGAAATTTCCAGAACGAAAAAAGAGGTTTATTTTCAAGAAGAGTTTGATCTGAAGCTTTAATACTGCCTTTTTTTCTTCACTTGGTATGGTAGCAAAATTCTTAGAAATTGATCTTACTTACGTAAGCTCAGTTTATAATACAGCTATCAGTAATGAAGATGGAGATGACACAATGGGGAGCAATCCCAGTACAAGCCCAAGATTGCAAGATAGTAGATCAAAGAAACATGCAGGACGCATGTCTCCCTCCTTTCAGGAAGATGACTCTTGTAGAGACCTAGATAGATCTCAGAACAAGAGGAAGCGTCCTGGATTGCAAGAGCCTCTAAATCATTTGTCGACCGCCTCTGCCGCTGTTATGGATGATAATAGCGATGATACCGAAATGGGCAGGTCCGAGGACGATGATGACTTGCCACCGCCAACTGTTCAAGGGCGCCCTTGGAAGCTGAAACTCCATGGGAAGGTGATTTTTTTTAATAAATATGAAATTTGTCTATCTTACACGTGGTATTGAGTTTGAATGTTTCCTTGACACTTCTCTTCAATTTGATTTCAGTCCCGGGAAGATTTGAGTCCCATTGACCCAGCAGCAGTTCCCCGCAAGCTGCGAACAGGTTTGCTAAAACTCATTTAATTCTGGTCAGACGTTTTTAGTATGTTTGGCCATGCTTTTGTTCTTTGGACTTAATTTACCAGCAATTGTGTTTTCCATTGAAACAGCTATGACAAGACGGCAACAAGACCCCACCTCACATAAGCATCTTCAGAATGATGCTACTACAATATCCGCTCCATTTAGTTCCAATGCAGCTGGTACTCCTAGTCGAAAGAAGGTCAGTACCCAATATTCTGTTTCATAATGTATCTGCAGATTACGAATGAATTTCTCTTCTGATTTTCTCAAAGTTTCAGTGCCTTGGGCTTCTTTTATTGCAGAAATCTGACAATCTGAAGCCTCCGACTGCTAAGCTGGCAAAGGTATGCACCACTGACTTTAAAGGAGAGCTAAAAAATTGTTGGATTGGATTAATTCTAGGCAATTCTGAACATTGCACTATTATATGCAGACATCTTCCGCAAAAGTATCTAAAGCAGAAGTAGAGGTTGCAGAAACTCTGTATGATCTTGCAAGAATGTTCACAGCTGAAACAGTGCCCTTATGTCCAGAAAAAAAAGCTGAGCCACTATTTGCAGCAAAATCAGGATCAGCAAGTAGTTCTACAGAACCTGATAGGAAGAGAAGCCCCAGAGCAGCAACTGCTGATGCAGCTTCACCATCGTCCTCCCTTGCCCAGAGTCAACAAGGAGGTATTCTTTATTGTGCATTTGGTATAACTATAATCCCAAAGTTTGGCTAAGAGTTCATGTCTGAAGTAAGCCCACAATACTAATTTTTTTCTATGGTTGCAGTTGTGAAGAAGAAGCGCCCACGAATGAGTTTGGAAACAAAGGATGAGGAGCTTGCATCAGTTACTGATCCTTGTTCATCAGTTGGCCAAGCTCTTTGTCTTGATTCTGAGAAAAGCCAATCACAAAAGCAGTCCAGGACAAGCCCTAAAGGAGGTACTTCAGTATCAGCTGTGACAGGATTGATGGCAGCTTCTGCCAGTGTGAAAGTCAAGATGGAAAACCCTGTAGACCATGAGGCAAAAATAACAATAGCAGAAAGCAACTCTGCATCAATGGACATCCAAAGCACAAGTGAACCATCAGAAAAGCTCTCTAATTTAAACTCGGCTGTCCCAGTCAATGTGCCCAACAGGTGTGCTGAGTTCACAGAAGAATTGGATAAAAGAGAAGCTATACAGAAACCAGAGCTTGAGAATAGGTAAGTTTTGTCTAGCTGACACCTTTTTCTTTTGGTGGGGTGTGAGGGAAACAAATTTCATTAGAGTTGAAATTGAAATGTAGTCTCATTAATAAATGCATAATTTCAGTGGTATGCTTACAGGGCTACTAACATTCCTAGTGTTCCATCAACCGCTTTCCCAGTGGCTGGTTGGTGCACCTCTATAAGTAACCTAGTTAATGATGGAAACTTATTAGGAAGGTAGATGGTCAAATAATTTTGATTCAGGCATTCCCATCTAATAATCTCTTCTGCATTGTTGTCAGACCATTAGAATTGGCTCCAAAGGATGGCGGTCCAATTAACAAGTTTGAAATAGATTTGATGGTATGCCTGGGTATTCCTCATTTGACTTTATTTTATTTTAATTCAAGTTAGGATTTGTTCCTTTTGTTCTCTAGTTCTCTATATTGTCTTGAAGCTGTAAGGTATAAATGTCATGTATTAGACCCTGCATTGACTTCAATATGCAAGTTTAGAAAATCTTAGATCTTTAGATGATAAAAAACCGTACAAGGTACTTGACAATGCAGGAATTCCTAATTAAATTTTCCTGCTTTAGCATGCGCATTTGTTAAATTATTTTGCTCTTTATTTTACAGGCACCCCCGCAAGGTGACAAGGTTTACGAGTTTATTGATTCAAACATGCCTGATGTGAAGGAGAAAGAACAGGTTTGTCCATTAGTAACATAATTTCTTAGTATTATGAATTGTATTTTTCTTAAAGTTTTATATGACAGTAGCATCAACAAATCCCTTGATTTTCCGTGTTAATTTCTCATTGAACCGATTTGTTTCTCTTTACCTTTTTATCTCATTACATCTTTTTGCAGGCACTTCCTGATTATCACAAAGGTGATGACAATTCAAATTCAGATATCAATGACGCTGCTGAGAAAAATGAGGTTTGTCCATGATTTTGTTGAACTATCTTACTATGTGCTCAACCAACATATGCTCACATTCATTTTATGGACGCATCCGTTTTGCGTGTTCAGTTTTAAATATCTTATTGTTGTCCAGAATACACTTTTCTCCTCATTAGTATTGGCTGCAGTTTTCTCAGCAGTTACTTATTACCTTTTCTTGCTTCCTGCCATTTCAACATTAAATTCCATTTCAGTTTGGACTGGGATATTCAACTGGTGATTTTTAAATGACTTAAAAATGCTGATGCCATTTTGGTCTTGGTTATTATTAATTAGCTACTAGTGTTTGGTTCGAAATTGTAATCAAGTAGATTCTTAGACCTTTTAAGACTGAATGCCAATGAAGCTCCTAGGTTACTTACTTTTTGTAAGGGATCAATGTCAGGTGGATATGGCAACCATTCGTTCAGCTGAAATTGCTTCAGTCGAGAAAGAGAGAAAGCAGGTTGAAAATTGCAAGAACATAGAATTAAATAAAGAATTTAAACAAGCTATTGGAAGTCCAGCTCATCATAAATGCAATGATTGGACAACTGAAAAAGATAATGGCATGATCAAAGAAAAGAAGAATAAGACAGATGCTCTGAAGGATAGGGTCAAGCAGCAAGTGGCTCAACAAACACTCAATGGAACAGGAAACAATTTCAAACAAGATGCAGTCATACATAAATCTGGTATATCTGGAAAGATTAAATCACTTGACATTCCTCTGGATTTCTTTCATCTATAATTTTGGTGTCAGAAAATTCGAACTTTTATTAATATTCTTGAAATGGTGTTCAGATTCAAATGCTTCGGCAAAGTGCACCACCACAAGTAACCTAAAAGGCACACCTCCACCTGCTTCTGTGGCTGGGTGGCCTGGAGGTTTTCCTCACTTAGGGTAATGTTGACAGGCTGCAGCTGTCTTTCGTTCTGAAAATTTGGTTTTAATAAGAAGAAAGGCAGACTACATTTTCTTTTTCTCTCACAAAATTATTGTTTACATTATATGACAGGTACTACCCAACTGTGACACCAGGAACAACTGCTGCAGGGGCTTCCACATGGCCAACAACTCTATCAGGAACAGGAACATCCTCAAGTGAGAACAGTAGGATGACATCACAGGTGATATCATTTACTCCAGTTTCAGTGTAGAATATGTTATGATTTCTTTGGTATTCTTCATTTAATAAACAAGTGGGATATTATTTTTTCATGGAGAGCTTTTCATTAAATCATGCTGCTCTCTATGTTCCAATATAATTGTTTATTGAAAATCCTGCAATTTTTAAGCATAGAAAATGTAGAATATGTTATCAAGAATGATGTGTATAATCTGCATTTGAAGCATTGTCTTTTATAGGAAAATTTTTCTATGTTAGTTACAAGTTAAGATTTGCTGATAGTGATTTTATGTATCACATTTGTTAAAAGTATTATATATATTTTAAATTATTGAAAAAATAACTAATACTGCAGTTTCTATAACAAGATTCTGTATACTCATCACTAATTTGTTTAGTTATGCCTTTTCTTGAATTGTTTATTCACTATTAGCTAATGACTATATTTATGTTTTAATTTTTTTGTGCAGCTTCCTTCATTTCCCTTGCCACCACAGCAATTAAGAAAGCGCTGTGCAACACATGTGTATATAAGCAACTTCATTGATAGGCAACAACATATGAAACCTAATTCATTATGGACTGTTGCTTATGGAAGTCCAACGGTCCTGTATGGGAAAGGGATAATGGGAACACCAGTATCTAATACTCTTGAACCTGGATCTGTGGGATCCCTTAAGGAAAAAGAACCTATTGGGGCAGCTCCGGCTGCTACAAATGTAAATGGAGCAAAAGAGAAGGTAGTAAATTCAGGCCTGGATACCGTATAACTAAAATCTTTAGAAAAGCAAATCCAAACTGGACAAAAGAACCACTTAATACTTCTTGTTGTATTGTAATTTTAAATGTGACCATCTGTATATGGATTAAGTATTTATTATTACATTTTCTTATAGATATCTTGTTTTGTACAACTTTTGTATGTTTTCTGCAGAATGAATCTGCTGTTGGTTTGCCTGTAACTGTATCACCTGCAGCTTCTGTTAGTGGCGGTGGCACAGGAACTGCTAATGTAGCAGTAAGCAATATTTTGGTAACTGCAGCTATGATCTCTGGTGTCAGTTCTGCATCAACGTGCAGTTCTGCTGTTGGTAGCATCGGGAATGGTTTATTAGATGGAAGTGAGGCATCTGCTGCTGTTTTACAGGCTCAACTATTGAATCCAGTTATTCAGCAGCCTACTTTTCCTTTCCCTATTTCAACTAATGCTTTTGGATCAGCTTATGGACATCTTTTACCACAACAGGTTGATGTCTTATTCTTCAACATTGTTTAGGCTCTTGCCAAGCTTTCAAATTTTGAGAAGCATCAATATATTTTGTCTTCATCAATTTTGATGCGAATCTTTTGCAGGTATCTCATGGGTTTAGCAAACACCCTTTCTATGACACTCATATGGTGTCTCAACAATTAGCCAACATAACCTCACCAAATGCTACTCAAAAGCAACCGAAGAATTCTCAGGGTAGTTTTGCTCCTGCTGGATCTTCTCAGTTGCAATATCAAGAGGTTTTTACATCACAAGCTACTCTATCTTTAAGTGGAGCTGCATCACATCAACCAAAGCATTTGAATGAAAAGAACAATACAGTTGAAAACAGGTCTGGAAAAAAACAGATACCAGCAGTACAAAGAAGTATTTATAACCAACATTTTACAAGTTTGAATTCTCCAGCAGCACCTACAGGTTGCACTGCTGCATTGCCTATCATTTCACAGGATTTTAGCCTGGTGTCAAATTTTGGAGGAAAGCAAACAGGTAAAATGAAACAACATGCACAAGCACAGCCACTACCCCCACAACAGGTAACAGCTCAAGTACAGAAACAACAGAAAGCCTATCTTGTGCCACAATATCACATGACAGCTTCTGGTTTTCAAACAGATTTGAATGAGTTTGATTCAAGGGTATCACAGTCACCTTTGAATAGAGGGTCCATTGGGCCTGATTTGGTGGGGATACCAGGTGTTGCATCAATCATGACATCCCAAGGTGAGCTTCTCCAAAACATGGCTGATCTTGCGAGGGGGCATGCCCAATCCCAGAATTCTATACAAAATCATACAAGTGCTGGTCAATTGCACCAATATAGCACACATGTTTACCATGATCAAAAGATGCACCAACGACAACATGCAAGAGGGGGGACAGCTAATACTGCAGAGACTGGAAGAACTGCCAATGAAGGGATTTATGGCAAATTTGGACATGAAGAAAATCAAAAGGAATCTATTAAGTGTGAATTGGACCAACCAAATGTTTTGAGATTCGAATGGGATTCTTCTCAAAACATGCCATGTTCCCAAACAAACATGGACTCCAAAAGGGTGAGCACTGTTAATTCTAATGTGATTACATTTTCAGAAGGCACAACTGGAAAGCTTTCTACCAGACAGGGTATCCATATCCCATCGCAAAATGTAAGTCTTGGTAGCCAAGTGTTGAGACATAGTCATGTTATGCAGGATCCAGGTCAGCTGAAAAATGCTCATATAGCATCAGCAGGGTCATTATTGCCTGCAGCATCTAGCACTCCACCTCAAGCATTGCATGGGGTCACTAGTAAACTTCAGGGGCAACCATCAAGGAGTGAACAGCCTGCAATGAATTCAGTCTCAGCAAGGATAACAACTGCACCTTCTATATCTTCATCTGCCTCTACAATGTCTCCTATGCCTTCTCTTCACTTGTTGTCAAAGTCTGGGGTAGGTGCCCCCACCAAAAATTCCGTGTCAGTCAAAGATACTCATTCATCTCAGCAAAAATCACCCATGACTTCCACCTCAGCTAAAGGAGTTTCAGCAGCAAATATGGTATCAGTCTTAGTCCCAGGTCAAAACCATTACAGTATCCAGCAGCAACAGCAACAGCATACACGGCATCCACAACCTGTGCTACAAAATTATCACCAATCAAATAAGCATCCTTCAACACAGCAGCAACATCTTCAGTTTGGCCAGCATATTCTCATTCACCAGCCGTTCCAATATGATGTGAGGACACAGTCTCAAGTACATTCCCAGCCGATGTCTCAACAATCAACACTGCATCATCAACAGACATTGCAGCAGTTACAACAACCTACAGGGCAGACTGCATCTCTGACGCAGCAGCTTGGGAGCATACAACAGCAGCATATTAAACATCTCCAGCCAGTTCTTACAATGCCCTATGGGGTTTCTGCAATTGGGAACCTCCCACATAATGCAGGTGCTGTTGATGCCGGACATGCTTCTCGAAGTATAATTTCTGATGGAGGGAAAAGTACTCCAAAATCAGCAGGGGATACTAGTTCTAAGTTAAGTTGTAATGATAGACCCAGTTACTCACATAACCACAGCAGTGCAGTTTCAGGTCTGCAGCACGTTAGCAGTAGCAATACAGTTCCTGTATCTTATCCAAATTCACTATCGCAGCCTTTGCCTAATACTGTTGCAGTTGAAAAACTTAGTGAAAAGACCAACCAATGATTTGGTCATCAAGGTGCCTAGTTCGATGTCAGCTAGATGGTATTTAATGCTGCAAAGAGCATCACTCTAAAGATATTTGTAGATCTGTTCCTCAGCTGAGAAAATGCCATGATTTGAACAGGCAAACAGATATCAAAAGTGACAGATACATACAGATCTCTGCTAAATCTCTATCAGGTCAAAGGAACCATTCTGCTTCTTTTCAAAGTGTCAGGAACCACCGATGCGGGTAGTTGTGTAGCTTTAATCTGTATAGATTATATGGCCTAGCCTGGTTATTAATGCCATTACGATGTGGCCAAGGTATGCAGAGAGTACATTATTAGGTGGTTTCCTGAACAAGGAAGAATAGCCATGGACCTTGATCAGTCATCAGAATGGATAAAGTTACTGGAGGAATTTATGGAACAATCTAGCATCAATGCTTTTGGCTAAACAAGCAGATGCAACAACCTGAAGTGAAGGATCCTGTTTCATTTTGTTACATATTGACGCAATATGATCATCTTGTAAATTTGTGTTCGTAGATGGATGCAAAGTTTCTACCAACCATTTGTCCATGTAAGGAAGAAGTATCTTATATTGTTTGTTACATTCAATTATTCTCTCTACATAACACTACTGGCAGTGTTGCCAGGGAGACCAAACTAAGAACTCTTGCCAGCAATTGATGCGGGAGATGGAATTAGTGTGAGTATATGATAGGTCTGCTAATTACAGAGGCATTCAATACTTGTATGAAAATAACCTGTTACAAATTTTGTTTCGATGTGTCATAAAAGTGTAAAGAGAAGTTGCCATGTGTAGCTAGGTTGAGTTTAAAAGAACACAATTTATCAATGCAATTTAATTGTGAATAAGAACAACATTTGCATTCAATTAGGCACAGCTGGTTGCTGTAGGTTACATTTGTAATGCAATAGATAGAATCTACTTTCCCTTCTCCTTAACTAATAATTTGTAATTTTAGGAAAGAAAATAACTTTTAGATAGTGTGATATTGCTATCAGGATTTAACTCTGTAGTTTTTGAATCGAACTAATATCATTTGTTTGCCAAGTAGGTTGATTTCTTTCTACATGAGACTATTGGGCTTATAAGACTTGCAGGACCTATGGCGGTTCTTCCAGCAATTCGGTGTAGTCCCAGCGTTGTTGGGTTTGCTTTCCAGCGACCAATATATGCAGTCCATCGACCTTGATTTGTATCTGGATGGGCTAATATGCATTTGGCTTAGTGTGCCTTTGAGGCCCCACTTTCACCAGCACATAATTAAAATCATTTCACTGTTCTTGTCTTGACGTTGAACTATGTAGTGTGACTGAAAATGCTGATGCAAAAATTTGACAATTTCTTCCCTGAGCTCTTCAAATTAATCTCATAGATTGTGAAAACTTGTCGCCCACTAACTTGTGCTATGCACCAGAATAGTCTAAGTTAACGTGGGCCAGGGTTTGATTTCTGAGCCTCACTAAGTCTTAATCGAAATCATCACCTTTGAGGGAATTTCGCATTTGTATTCAAACTGATTAATATAACTTAATATGTAAGGGAAAAGATTAAATAAACATGCTTGAGAAGAAAGAGAGATTTTAGAGAAATGATAACATCAGGGACACTTTACTTACACATTGTTTAGTCAAAGTAGATCTATCTTTCAAACCTACAATTACCAAAACGGGAAATACGAGTGGTTCAAAAATTATAATAGCTCTTAGCTTAAAAAAACTACTCCGATTATTTTTTAATAGCGAAATTTAATATGAATTCACTCTCCAACTAATTCCCATTGCATCGGAATCGCGGTGATCTGGGTTTTTCTCTTACCATGTTTATGTGAAAGTTATGCTCTACCCCACAAGAAAATGAGATGAAATCTTTGAAAACTATATATATATATATATAATTTGTATGCTGCATACAACCGGATAAGCGTATAGTCATAGACAGTGCCGCAGACGTGTGGAAACCTCGCTTTTTGTGCATGTTGCCAGATATGACAGTGCATTCGTTTTGTTTGTACATCTACTGATTTTTATAATAATATTTTATAATTAAGTACGCGGTGATCGGCATGTATTGTTTTTTTCATTATCTCTTCTTGCCTATGTTTATGGCCCAAGACAAACGCAAAAAACTAGTTGACAAGTTTGGTTCAGGTCATAATTTCTTTTGCGGTTCTTTTTATTGCGTTTTGAGCTATTCAATGGGACACTGCGGTTACTCGGTAGTCGGAGTGGCCAGATTAGCGATTATTAGAATATTTTCCTTTCGCTTTCTAATCAGCGGAGGGATATATAATGTATTTGGATATAAGGAAAATGTCTAGACTTGACATTACACATTTTAAAAAGATATTAGAATGTGGGGCGGATGGGATGCCTTTAAAAATAGGGGAGCATATGATGTTTTCGCATGATCGTGGTTGATTCACATTAATGTTGCATATAATTTTAACATCAGTTTTCTACAATCTATCATATAGCAAGCAACAATTTTTGTAAATGATTGTGTTAGAATTTTTTGCATTAATATTTTGGATGACACTCTGTGATGATGGATCGTAGAAGATAATCATAGAAAAAAACTGAAGAATAAATCTTGGCAATCTGTTTATTAATTTATCCTTCAGTGTCTTCTATCCTAATGATGGATCACAAAGCCTAATCTGAAACGTTGATGCAAAAATTTCTAACACAATCATTTCCAAAAATTGTTGCTTACTATACTTTTACATATTCATAATGTTTTATTTATATCTTAGTTCGGTATAATCAATTTATATGGAAATGCCTTTAATTTGAAATAAAATGTAAAGTAAATAATTTGTATTGTTTAATTTCCATGATAGATAAAAGCATTATTTCTATTGTTTATTTTATGATGAGGAAAAAATAAATAATTTTAAAGTAAATAACATAAGATTTTTGAACTCAATTGTCTCTCAAGTTTTAGGTAAAGGAGGGCAATTAAGCTCTAGGAAATAGAGAAAGTCGTAGATGGTCTTTGTCAGTTAGAGGTTGGTACAAGTTGAGCTTTGATAGAGCTTTCAAGGGAAACCTTGAGTGATCGAGTGTTGAATGCATCATTAACTCTAGCAATGGCGAGATTAATGGAAGGCAAACACTACTCCTTGCCAAGGATACTAATAATGTGGTGGAATTCAAGGCTTACTAGCAGGAATATCCCTATGCTTAAAAGTGAAGTTAAAAAAAATAGAAATTGAAGGGGACTCATTGATTGTGATAAATATGGTAAGATCCAAGGCTACCCCAAATTGGAGATGGCGTCTCCTTTTTGAAGTGTTATCTTTGATTAAGAAAGGCTTGGTTTATCAATATAAGTATGATGAAAATTGAGGGACTAAGAAATGAGGACTCTCCAAAGGAGATTGAGGAAGAAGATAGACCACTGTAGGAAGAAGCAAAGGTAGAAAATTTAAGACCAAGTTTCAAGCTACTGGAAATGATTTGAAACTTAGGCTATTCATTTCTAGTTAGAATATTTTTCCTTGATGGTTTTTCTTGGACCACTTCTAGAAACTATGGCTATAAACTATGTTGCTTTTATCATACTTTAATACCAATCTTTTGCCTTCAACCCCTTATTGAGAGAAAAAAAGATTTGTAAAATGGATGAATCAATATATTTATATTTTTGAAAATTGTATAAAATATCAATGATAATAATTTTCACACTACAAGTTTTTATAATATTTGTAAAGATATAGTAGTTTTGAATTAAATTGTATTCAAGGTTTTAGTTGAAGAGAGCTAAATGATTTAATTGAGAAACTTTTATTTCTTAAGTAAAAAATCGAGATAAACAATGGCGCAAAATGATGCATGTCTAGAATTCAATTTAGAGCATATTTATGTATGCCTGGAACACTACGAGCTTGTAATCAAAGTGTGAGTGGCTTAGAGTACATAAACATTAAATAATCTTACATAACAAAAGCAATGCCTTTTCTAGATAAAATCTCTAAATAAATTTAATAACATTCTAATAAAATACTTTTAATGGAGCCCTCCATAAAATAATTTTATCACACACCTCCATATGAAGACATTATTATGTGGTAAGTAAAGATGAATGATATAAATTTTAAAGCTTCAAAACAAATAACATGAGCTTTCAATACTCATTAATAATCATCATGTGACCATCTAGTCTATCCCATAATCATAAAAAAAACCTTCACGGCATAGGATAGCCATTTATTATGTTTTCTTTTGTATACACTAGAAATTGGCTTGACAATTATTTTTGATAGAAAAAATTGGCTTGATAAATTTATTAAATATTTCTTATTTAATTAATGATCTTTTCGTCCATTACTAAATAAATTATTAAATTTATTTAGTTAATTCACTTTGTTGTTTCCTCTTATGCTAAGTCTCTTTATTAGTTTTATTAAGTGCTTTATTGAATTACTTAATTACCCACTCACCCAAAGACTAAGTCACCTTAGTCCACCTCACTAGTCCAGCTCACTTGACATTTCATTTTAGTTAAAATAAATTTATTTAATTATTAAATAAGCCTATTTTACCTTACCCACGAGTCCTATTTCTAAGGGATCATAACAGGGTGTGTGGCCTTATAAGACTTGGTCCCGTGATCACATGTCATGGCAAGACCTATTCCATGCCACCTTGCCTACTATCCACCTCATGTAGTCAAAGGTCACTCATGAGACACTCTTGTGTGAAGAGTCTCAATAAGTCCTTCCATCTTCTTCTCAAGAGGGTCATTGTGAGACACTTAACATGTCTTTCCTTCCCTTATCAAAATCCTTGTCAACGTAGGATGAACATCTATCCTATTCGCCCTCTCAACCTTCCCAATGTGGTTAGTCTTAGCCTTTCATTCTTCATTCTTTCAATCTCCACCATAGGAATTTCACACACAGGCATCAAACCTCAAAAAATCCACAAAAGGAGCATCATTTTCCTCACTCAAACTAGTTAGCAATCTTGATATAATTAGCATGTGAACATTCTAGCATTCTAGCATATGAGAGCATTTGTAATATCACTTTGGAATTGTCATTTAAATCATCTAGTCTCATCATAAGAACTACACCATCATTTTTATTAATCAACCTCCTCTTTTTGTCTTGCATTTTAGCCATTTTAGGAAGACATTCTAGATTTCCATTGTGATCCACTATTTCCAAACCTTTGAAGGCATCTTTAAAAAAATAGAGTTGGAGATCTAAGAGCTAAATATCAAGAACTCAAAAATAGGAGAGCAATAAAGAGCTATAAAGGGTAAGCTTGAGGTATAAAACATGCAGTTTTATTTAGTTTCCTTTTATTTTTTATTATGTGTTCATTTAGATAATTTTAAAAATCTAATTAATGGGTTAGTTATTGAATTTTATTGATAGATACTAGATGATGCAGGAACATCCTAGGGAAGTCAACAATCCTGTATGTAGGGGCTTCGTGCTTGAGTTTGTGGAGTTATGATTCACGCGATTGGGGATCTGTTCGAGGCATATTGGGGAACCTTTCCTTAAGTGCGAGTGATATTTGGAGTCATCATCTTGGAGTTAGAACCATTTTAGTGGTTGCTGGTAATGTGTTCCTATTTACTAGTAGCTCTTTGGAGATTGTGTTTCTGAGCTTCGATATGAGGGAGTTGGTGTGTGCGCTCTTGGACTTGGATAGTTGGTTGGCACGTGAACCTATGTCTAAGTGCATGTCTTCTTATGTGGTCTTATGAGTTAGTTATCCATTGTAAACTTGGGGCTTGTCCTAAGTATTTAATTTATGTTATGTATTTACTGTTTGTGGCCAAGCTGACTTATGGCTTGAGGGTGTAATTAATGTGGGTACATGTAATTAATGTAATTTGACTAGGCCAACCTGTGGCTTGGTTTGATAGAAGTAGAGGGTCTTGTGGAGTCTAGAGTCATTGTTATTCAACATGGAGAAGATGAGTAGCTGAGAAAGTGAAGTTTGAGCAAAGCTAGTAGCTAAGTGTGGCTTGGGAAACAAGAAGGTTGCTTGGTGGCTTGTGAGCACGAGTTGAGATTCTTCTTGGAGTTCTCTACCAGGTTGTGGATCTAGGCTAGCTAGTGGTTTGGATCTTGTGAGATCTTGCTGAACTTTTATTGTAATTGTTAACGTGTTTGGTCGTAACCCAGAAGGCCTTACAACCAGGCATGCTGGATGAAAATATTATTATGAGAATTGGCATTGTGTGGATCTAAATATCTATGTTATTATTTATATTCTATTTTGTGGTTGTTTTCTTGGGGGCTAGGATGTCTCCTTCATGAATTCTCCCGCCTTGCACTGCGTCAAGTGGTATTAGAGTGAAGGTTGGGTTTGGTTGATTTGTTGTAGAGGGTTTACAAAAGATCTTGGAAGATGCCTTTGAGACAATTGGACCCTAGGGCGATTAAAGATCTTTGTGATGTTGTGGAAGCGAGGATCTCAAAGAAGATTAAAGAAGAATTTAGATCTGAGATGACACTCATGAAGAGTGATATGATTGCTAAGATCATAAGTGCTATAGGTGGTGTACCTCAGCATATGGGTACCAAAGATGGTTATGAGGAAGTTGTTGAAGACTTTGAGGTTGCTGGATTGAGTGGTGAAGGTAGAACTGATTGAGTTGAGAGACCTATGGGAAATAGGGTTGGTCAATTTGATAGATCTGGATCTTATTTGAAGCTAAAGCATAAGATGAAGTTTTCTAATTTTCTAGGTACTTTGAATCTTGAAGACTTGATTGATTGGATTGGTGAATTGGAAGACTACTTTGAGTTAGAGGATATTAAAGATCCACTCAGAGTGAGGTTGGCACAAACTAAGTTGAAAGGACATGCTTCTTTATGGTGGAAGGAATTGCAGTGAGATAGAGAAGAAGAAGAAGGTGAAATGAAGATCACTAGATGGAGATTGATGGTGACTAAATTAAAGGCTAAGTGTATTCCTATTGATTATGAACTTGAGTTGTTTAAGAAGTTGAAGAATCTAAAGCAGAAAGATATGACTATGAAAGATTATACAAAGGAGTTTTACAAGTTGACTATTCGGTCTAGGAATAAAGAATTGTCTAAGGAGAAGGTGGCTAGATATATTAATGGTTTGAGAATCAATATTCAGGAGAAGATTGGTATGCTGCATATTGCTTTAGTTAAGGATGCTTATTATTATTCTTTGAGAGAAGAAGAGAAGTTGAAGAGGGGACATCAAGGTAATCCTCGAGGGAAGGAGAAGCAGGATCACTTGGTGAAGAATAAACAAATTGCTGAAGATGAACCAAAACCTATTGAACAGAGGAAGAGGATAGATAGAGGTGCATTTAAGGGTACTTGTTATAAGTGTGGTGAAGAAGGACACAAAGCTTATGAATGTCCTGAAGTTGGTTACAGAAGAACTACTGTGGTGCAAGAGGCTACAAACTCAATAAATGAACCTGAAATGAATGGAGATAGTTTATTGATTTGAAGAATATTTCTTAGAAAGAGGATGTTGGAACCTTGTCAAAGGAGGAATTTGTTTAGGACTCATTGAAGATCTAGAGGTAAAATTTGTAATGTGATTGTGGATGGTAATAGTACTGATAACCTAGTTGTTGAAGAGATGGTTCAAAAACTTGATTCGAAGAGAGTGAGACATCCTTGTCGTTATAGGATTGGTTGGTTACAAGATGGTCATGCTTTGGAAGTGAGGGAGCAATGTCTTGTTGATTTCCAAATCGGGTAGTATAAGGATCAACTATTGTGTGATATTGTGTACATGATTAGTTGTCACATATTACCTGGCAGACCTTGGCAGTATGATTACAGGGCTGTGCATGATTGTGTCAAGAATGTGTTTATTGTTGAAAAGGGTGGTAGGAAGCATTCTTTGATTCCTTTGCAGAATGAAGAATTGGGTAGGAGGAACCTGAGGATTGGTAGTCGAGTTGAGTTGAAGGATTTTGAAAGGGTTAGAGATTAGTGTGGAAAGAAAACCTATTGTGCATTGAAGACTAATGTGAAGATGACAGTTGCAGAAGAAGAACAAAGGAAAGAGTATACAAGTTGATGTGGTGGAGGACATATATGTGAAGAACTAGTTTGGGGTTTATGGGCTGAACTTTGAAAGATGTTCTTCCAACTATTAAGAACATATTTTCTTCTCACCTAGGGTGTCTAATGCGGGAGCATCCTAGGGAAGTCAACAATCTTGTATGTAGGGGCTTTGTGCTCAAGTTTTTGGAGTTATGATTCATGTAGTTGGGGATTTTTTTGAGGCATATTGGGGAACCTTACCGTAAGTGTTGTGATGTTTGGAGTCATCATCTTGGAGTTAGAGCCATTTTAGTGTTTACTGGTAATGTGTTCCTATTTACTAGTAGAGCTTTGGAGATTGTGTTTGTGAGCTCTAATCTAAGGGAGTTGGTGTTGCACTTTGGATTTGGATAGTTGGTTGGCATGTAGACCTATGTCTAAGTGTGCGTATTCTTATGTGGTCTTATGAGTCAATTATGCATTGTAAACTTGGGGCCTGTCCTAAGTATTTAATTTATGTTATGTATTTAATGTTTGTAGCCAAGCCAACTTGTGGCTTGAGGGTGTAATTAATGTGGGTGAATTTAATTAATGTAATTTGACTAGGCCAACTTGTGGCTTAGTTTACTATAAGTAGAGGGCATTGTGGAGTCTAGAGTCATTGTCATTCAACATGGAGAAGATAAGTAGTTGAGAGAGCAAAGTTTGATAAAAGCTAGTATCTAAGTGTGGGTTTGGAAACAAGAAGGTTTCTTGGTGGCTTGTGGGCATGAGTTGAAAATCTTCTTAGAGTTCTCTACCAAGTTGCAGATCTGGGCTAGCGAGTGGTTTGGATCTTGCAAGATCTTGCTGAAATTTTATTGTAATTTTTGACGTATTTGGCCGTAACTCGGAAGGCCTTACAAATAGGCATGTTGGATGAAAATCTTATTATGAGAATTGGCATTGTGTGGATCTAAATCTCTGTGTTATTGTTTATATTCCATTGTGTTTTTTTTTGCTAAAGGGCTAGGACATCTACATTTGGGCCAAATCCCCAAAGATTAATACAAAATTTGAGTTTTTATGTGTGCTGGTATTTATAGGTCATTTTTACACACTCATTTTTGGTAGAGATGCACATCCATACTCCTATTTTGCACATTCATCTCTATCTAATAGATCCTTCTCTATTCTATTTATAATTTTTGTATTTTCTCCTATTTCTACACATTCATAAATATTTCTCGTGCCTATGTTCTATATTTCTGTGCATGTGTTATATATGCACTTTCATTCATTATAATTGCACTTTCATTGCATTTTTTGTGCATACATCATACCTGCTCATTCATTCCTCTATTCAATGCATTTTCTTTAGTCATTAAGATTTTAATTTTATTATTTTATATTTTCATTTTTATCCTTTTAGATTTTTTTTTTCTTTTGTCATTTAGAATCTAGTTTTTTTTGTTGGTCGTTTTGTTGAAGGACCTTATAGATCACTCATGTTTTTTTCTTGTAGGTTCCTTAGAAGATCAAGGGGTGTTTGTGAAAACCATAATCTTAGTTGGGCATTCAAATATGGCATGCAATTTTTTTTCACATATCTTATTTATATTAGATCATGTTTGACATGTTTGGCTTTTAAGATATTTGTTTTACCCAAGGTTAATACAAATTTATCCTCTTCCCTTTCCTTAGTGAATCTTGTGTGTAAGAGAAATTTGTATCAATATTTTAGAGAGGCATGCCTTGAAGGGAAAATAGGTTCTCACCCCAAGGGAATGACTTCAAGTGGTTCTGTCAATTCTATCTAGTATAGAAAAAGAGAGATAAGGCTAAGACCAAGTGTAACTAGCATTAACACTTACTATACAATGTCATTTTGAAAGGGGGCATACCTTGCATATTTTAGACCTCTATTAGGCTTGGTTAGACCTTCAAGTGGGTTAGGATGCTAGGAATGTAGTGGTCCCCCAAATTTTACTAGATACTTCTGTATTAGTCAACAAAAACCCTCTATCTTTTGGTTCAAGGGGTCACTTTAGCCCATAAGGACACCACATACTCATAGTTGTTAGTAGAGATAGAAATTCTTTGGGAAGTGATGCCTCATTGAAATGGAGTTTGGCATGCCAAAGAAGTGAGTGTACTATAAGAGGGATCTTGTGCCCTTACATTCCTAGGATATATGGTTTGAATAAGTGAAACTTAGATTTATTCGCAATGAAGATTCAACAAGTGCTATCTTAGACAACGTAGTAATTGTAAGCATTAGTTATCATTTTTAGGATCAATTATGTTATTTTTCATTTATGTATATTTTTATTTCCAAAAAATAAAACAAAAAAAAAATAAGAAACCTGGGAAGATTTTGTTAAGATTTGACAAATACCAAAAACTTATGCATTCGTAGCTCTGCTATGTGCATGTGTTCAGTTGTTCAGCACATTTAAAACTTTGTTACTATTCAGACTCTAGTACTTGTTGCACATATATCTAATTATTCTTTGCATTCATTATTGTGCATTCATAACAGAGAATACTAGCCATCAATTTGACCAATTTCATAATCATTTTTAGATACCCATTTTGTCTACTTTCAAATTCCAACAAGATCATATACATTTCAAAATTTGTAGCCACAGTCTAAACATCAATTATGGAGTATCACTATCCTACCAACACTTTTCATTCCTCCATAAGCTTTTAAAATTAGTTGCTTAGTGTTAACAGTATCAAAAATATCAAATTGTGAGTTTCACTTATCAGGATGTATCACCCTCATCCAAAGAGTTATGTAGACAAATCTTGATAATCTTTTTCATATCATTGTAAGTTCATCATCTCTTATAGACTTATATTTTTATCATCAACTTTATTCAATGTCAATGTTATCAAACTTACCACATCTTTTTCATATCTCAAACATTCACCCTACCTACATCAATTTCATTTTCCACCTTTTATGGTAGTTCAAACTGGATCACAAAAACTAAAGGAAGAATAATACCAAGAACACTAAGAAAATTTGGAAGGAAATAAAGAAAATGAGAACCCATGGTAAAAAAATGCTAACTTAAGTTTACAATATTCAAATGATGAGAAGGAATAATGAAGAAATTATAGGAGTCAAACAAGATCCTAAATTTCATAAAATTATCGAACAAATCTTAGACATGGATAAAGAAAGGCATTTCCTCATGATTGCTCAACAAGGTCTTAAACTACCCACTAATTTTAATACATCTCAACTCAAGGACACACCTAATGAGAAAGAATAACTTAAATATTCTTGAAAAATCAAGGACCAAACCAACTAGACTTAAACTGACAAAGACCAAATCAGGATAGATCAAACCATCAAAGATTAAATCTACACGTCTCAAACTGACAAGGACCAAACCAACATGGATCATACCAATAAGGAGAAAACTCCTAAGGAGAAAACACACATGGATCAAATATATCTTTGGAGAATATGTTGCAACAAATTCATATCATTCAATAACAAATAACTTCCATTCAAATAAGATCTTCTACAAAAAGGTATTCCCTAGATGATACATGTCCATATTATTTTAATAAGAATATATTAATAGTTCCATTCCCTCCTCATTTTGATGAGGTGCTAAAATTGTTAGGCTTGGGATATCAATGTTGGCTTTGATTGTCACTAATTTCAAAATATCCACACTAACACTTTATTGGTATGGGCTATTATGTGACATCTTTTGGTGTTTATCACCCTGTTGAGTGAAAGTGTACAACTTGAAAAAAATATAACTTAGAATATAAACATCCTACATCTTCTTTTCAATTGGTTGATGTGTATCTTATTTCTTGTATTACTTCACTTGTTGCAAATTCCTGAGACATATTTTTTGGTCATTGAGAGGAGTGTATCTGACATAGAAAATCTTTCATTTCTTGTTGTTGATGAACGTGTGCACCCAATTATTTTGCTTCTTTCTATCTAAACATTTATTAGTTCTTGGATGGTTGATCAAACACTCATGTTTGGGATAGATGCTAATCAATAGTTTTGTCTTGGTGCTTGGCCATAGTTATTCATGGTTCCTGACTTCATTAATATGGTACTTGGGGTCATTAGTTTAACCAATGATCATATGTTTCCATCTCTTGGACTTGGCTATATTCCTATGATGTTGATAGTTGTACTAAACCTCACAATACCTTATGTGTGACCTATTTTGTAATAACATGATGCGGTGATGTATTTCCTAGATTTAGGTTTGACACTTGTAATTAAATATAATAATTAAAATTGTGTATTGGTGATATTGTAATGCCCTGCTTGGAGATCCTTGGAGCACAAGGATAAAACATGCACTGGATAATTTTTTTCTTAAGATAAGTTAGTGAACAACAACATAAAGTAACTAAGTGCAAGAGTGAAGCATCAACACAAGGTGATGAGAATAGGGAACATGGAAAGACTCACATGTTCACCTACACTAACAAAAATCTTACAACTACTTCCAAAGATCTCCAAGCTCTAAAATGCAACTCACAAACCAAAGATCACATGAATCATGAGAATATACCAAGGGGATGTTCTTGTTTAATCCCAAAGTAAAAGCTCCTAGAATGCTTAGACATAAAAGTCCATATCTACATAACATATCATAATGATGATTCACAAGCAAAGACCAACAAAGGTCATGTAGAAGACGAGGGCTCAAAGTTACATCCACTCATCTACTAGACACCATGTTGAAAGACAATGCTGAATCCTGATATTTGGCTAAGCCTGAAATCTCGAAGCTTTGAAATTTGGCTGTCTAAATTTATGAAGCCCCCAAATTTCCTAAAATATTTATCTTAACTTGAAGAGGTCTAGAACCTATCTCAAATGAATTTTTGCATATATTAAAATATATTTTAAGTATAGGACAACTTATACTTATATGATGTATCTTAAACCCCATAGAAAATTTGTTGAACTAAGAAGGAGTGCAACCCTAAAGGGTACCCAAAACACCCTTCAACTCTCAACCAAAAAGTCCAGATATATCTCCTATTTTCTTGAGCAGGTTTTTGCAAGAAATCAGATGACACTTTATTGTAGCCAGGAGACATTTCTTACTATAACCAGGCGATACTTTTTTCCCAGCCAATACTTTTCACTATAGCTAGGTGATACTTCTCAGTATGGCCAAGCGATACTTCACCAGTATCATACAATATTTCACACTACTATGGTGTGATACTTTCTAGTATCATATGACCTTTCTCCTTAAGGCATGCGATACTCTTCTAGTATCGCCCAATGCTGAACCACTATCACCCATGATTGAAAAGAAACAACCCGATGAACAAACAAAAGGGAAAATGAGTTAGAACCTTCACACCAACGAGTACCTAATTCACTATAATCGAGGCTTAGACACTCGAACACATGAGATGGAAGACAACATGCAATAGAAAGGAGAAAAAATCCATCCATCCAAACCATAACAACATATGAAGGAACATGCAAAAAGAAACATCACAATGTACATAAATAGTTCATAAACCAAACATCATATGAAGGAAAAACATAACATCAAAGCATCAACACAACTAAAACTTGTGCATGGTTTCTCCCAACCATAATAGCATCATGAGACCTCAAAGGCCCTAGCCATCCCCCATGCATAACATCCCAAATTGCCAACTAGATAGCACAATCTTATAAGGGCATCACTACTATAATGCAATAACATGAAAAACTAAAGAACATCTAACATGATAATCCAACAAAGTATAGATACTCCAACTAGTAGTGAATCACATCATCTAACCATATGTTAAAACATCTTAATAAAGGAATGCATCAATGTAACTAATATCATCTAAACATGATATCCAAGTATTCTAGTTAAAGCATAAATCATAAGGAAACATACTCTGGAAACCCAAAATACCAAGTGAAACATCAAGCATTGGTCTCAACAGAAAAATAGATTGTCTCTGTACACTAGTCCCCAACAATGGTATAGGTAGCTACACCTCCCAACCACGTGGAACCCATAGGCCTACTCCCACCATGCTGATGGAAATAAAGATCCAACCACAAAAAACACATAAAGAAAATGTCTATGGCTAACACTCATGCTAGATAGTAAAGAGGATTGCAACCAAGATCATGAGATAATGCAAGTGGATTAGATCTTGGTCAGACACTCCATGGGTCACTATGTAGGGGCTCACTAGAGAGTAAGTAGCTTGGCACTGAGTAGCCCAAGCTAGTATCAGTAGCTCACACTCCTAAGGGAGGAGCACAATCTCGTGTCTTTAGACTTAAATGAGTGCTCACATAGAATTTTATTATCTTGAATTTATTACCCAATTAATTTATTTAGTTATTAGTTGTTTAGAACTTCTTCACACCAACCCTCTATGAAAATAGTCACCATGCTATGAGAGAGAAGCCCCCTCCATCCTACCCTACATAGCCATGCTCATCACATGATGAGTGCCCATAGGCATGCATATTCCCAACCCAACCCCAATGAAAATAACTCCACCAAATACAAATGAAAGTTCAGGCCTCACAAGTCACCTGAAAAATGCGCGCACACATGCTTGTGTGTGGCGCACCACTATCATGAAGATCATAAAACAAGGGCTGGATGAGAAAAAGAGTACAATAACACTCAACCGAATACAAGCTTGGGAGTATAAATTCTACATGAATCCCAATAAACAATAAAACCATACATCATGAACTCTCTCAACCGGCCTCAATCCGAGAGTATGGATTCTACACAAATCCTAGTTTCCATGAAATAACAAGGGTTTGACCATAAATAATAACACCAGTTATAAGATCACTCAATCAAACACAAAGTTGAGAGAATGGATGTGACATGCATCCCAATGCAAACATAAAGGTGCAACATTGGTTAGATGGACATCCTACATATAATCCAAGTCCACAACCAACATCATGCCAAGAAAACCTAAGAAAACTTGGTGGCGGGTAAAAGCACAAACCCATGTCACCTTTTATAAAGGAAAAGTGATATCAGAATTTAAAGTCTTCAACTTTAACAACATAAAAGTGGCATTTGTGCTTAGAATTTGAAGATGATGTAAACTAATGCAATGTGTAAAATTAGATGAAGTTTATGTTTGTAATTTAAAAAAAAATTGAGTGAAATTTTTTATCTATTGTTTAATTTTTAAAGTCTATTTTTTAATTTTTAAAAAATGCTAAAAATATAGAGTTTTTTCCTGTAAAACAAATATATGCAAATGTTCATATTTTGGTTTGATTTTTGAATACGTTAGAGTCGACATGTATACCTAGTGCACCAAAAAAGAAAATTGAAATTAAACTAATATTTTTCAAGTTATAACTGGTCAAAGTCAAAGTTATTCGAAATTGATAGTTTTTTTCTCTTGTCAAACTGTTTCTATCAAATGTACATTTAAAAAAAATAAAATTACATATTCTTGAAGAAGACTCTCTCCTCTAGTGCAACATTAAAAAATAATAATTTTTGAACATGATTTACAATTTTTTTTTTTTTTTTTTGAATAGACATCTTCCTGAATCTTAAAATACCTACTTGTAATATTTTCAAATTATAACATATTATCCATAATCAAAATAATAAAATAATTATATGATCATAATCTTGACTCCAAGACCTACAAAACTATATTTTTAAATTTTTTTAAAAAACCTTCAATTTAGTAGGTCAAATTGGCCTTCAAAGTGAGAAGTTTGAAGAAGTTCTTATTTTTTCTTGTGTGGTTGCCACCTAGGATGCCACATAGGTAGTTTCGGTCGAAACTATTTTGACCGAAACTGTTCTGGCTGAAACACTTTCGGTCATAATCCCTGTCGGCCCAACAAACCGCAAGCGGTTATTTTGGCGGTTTCATGTATAAAATAAGTTATTTTCCAAGCTAAGAGATGACAAAATGAAAGGTCATACTAAAAGTAACCAAAACCAACCTACTGAAATTCTTGAACAGGATAAGATTCATGAAGAGAATGAAAGTAATGAAGAGGAAGAAATTGGCAGTTCTACTGATAGAAACAAATTAGAAGGCATAATAAATTTGATGGATTTGGATGAGGAACTACATTTTAACCAAATTCCATCTAAAGATATGATAAATGATAACACTATTAGAAAGCATTATCAGAACATGTGGGATGATTATTTCAAAGATAAAAGTGTATTTGGATAGGCACAATTATTTGTCAAGTTATTTAGGAGAAAAGATATGAGACATGTTTTAGAGTTGTTGGGTGTTGATAATAGGAAAAATCATGCGCATAATATTAATAAAACAATAGTTGGAAACTTGCAAAATGCTTATAACAAAATTGACAACACAACTCGAGGAGGTGATTTGAGTAATGCACGTAGAGCATTGATGACTACTATATCTAGTAGAAAATTGACACATAGAAAATAGGTACATACAATTTATGATGTACTAAATATATCTAGAAGAACTATTTAGAGATACATCAAGAGGAGAAATATGCTAGATGATACCATTGAGAATAATTGGGTGAATATTTGTAGAGTTCCTCAAAAAGACAAAATTTTTGAAGATGTGAAAAGACAAGTTATTGAATTTTGGACCACACATTCTCGTGTTTCTTCCAATAGGTGTGATACTATACAAATTAAAGATCAAGAGATAGGGACCAAAATTGAACATCCAAAACAATTCATAGATATAACTCAAAGTGAATTATTTCAAACATTCAAGCAAGAATTCTCAAATGTCAAAATATGTAAGAGAATGTTTGAGAGTTTGCATCCTTCCTTTCTATGCATAAATCAGATGTGTGAAACTTTTTGTTGTTGAAATCATGTTGAATTTGGTCTACGCTTGCAATCATATAAAAAAGTTATGGCAGTACTTGATCCTAATTTGGTCATCCCTAGTAGTACAACACAATTTGTGAAATCCATATTAAGTGATAAATTAGACGATTCAAATGAGTTCAAAGTGCAATGCATCAAAAATTAGTGTGAAGATTGTGGAGATTTATGCAATTTTTTTGAAATGCAAATTGAGAATATTAATGAATCCACACTAGTTTCATGGATGAGATATGAATATGAGACATACCAAAATAAGACAGTAGATGAATCCAGAAAAAATGTATTGAAGGAGAGGTAATTGAGTTATGATGAGTTTATGACCAAGTTTCATCCATTGATATATCTGCATATCCAACATTCTCATGGTGCACGATGGCAAGCTAAATAGTTTCATGATTCCAAATTTTTTTTCCCACCTGGTTGTATACTTTCAGTTGTAGATTTTTTTGAGAATAATACATTTGCACCTCAAACAGAGCTTCAAGGGCAATATTATCATTCTGAACAAGTTGCAATATTTGTGTAAGTAACCTGTAGACATGCACAATTTGAGGTGGATCAGATAGAAATGTTGGATGAAAATGAACGCATCATCATCAATGAGGTTCATTTTTATATTAGTGATGATAGAGTTCATGATAGGAGTTATGTGGCTCATTGTTTTGCAATGTTCTCTGAAGATCTCAGAAATCGTGGAATAAATGTTTCAGAGCACTGGATTTGGTCTAATGGATGTGCATGTTATTATACACGAACTTACACATTTATTTAACTTACATTTATTTGTACATGCATATTTCAATTTGATACATGTACATAGATAATTGTAGATACTTATAATGTTTCATGTTCACAAGACAATTCAAATCTACAAAAGCTTTAAATTGGTTAGCAATGCAACAATCTAGAACCAATGTTAGGTTTCTATGGAATTTCTTTGAAAGTGGACACGAAAAAGGGGAGCATGATGGAGCAGGAGCATGTATAAAGTGTGCACTTCGACAACATGAACTTGCAGGTAAATAGACGCATTTAATGTGCATATTTAATACTAGTAGCATATATAATTTTAAATTATATATATATATATATATATATATATATATATATATATATATATATATATATATATATATATATATATATATATATATATATATATATATGCATATTGTATGTACATACAGGGAATAGGATAGAAAATGCAAATCAAATTGTTGAATGGTGCAAAGTTCATTTTGCTACTCGAGATACTGAATACAATAAGCGTTACTTTTGGGAAGTGAAAGATGAACTAAGTTATATTAAATTTTAATGTATTTTTCAAATTGTTCAGTTTTATATTAAATATAAATATTTTGAAATATAACAATTATTTTTAATGTATTTGTAATAGATATAGATTGATCTAATCCTTGCAATTTTCAAATGATCCTTGGTATTAGAAGTTTGCATCAAGAGATGACTATAGGAAACCACAAACCTCCAGTAATTAAAGTAAGAGAGAAACCATATTTTTGTGATGATTGCATTAAGGACAATCTAGTGAGTGCATGTGAAAATATTGTGAATGGATATGTTTCACATTGGGATTTGAAGGAGATAATTAGAAAACCTCCTTTTGAAGATGCTGACATTGATATTGACATTCATGATCCTATATATTCAGTTGATTATGAGTGCATTTATGATTTAGTTATGGCAGGTTCGTGTGCATATATACATATACATAAATTAATATACATGTATATTCATTTTTGAATTAATTTACATTTATCTATATTTTTATATACATGCAGGAGATATTTTTGCAGTTCAAGCCTTACCAGATAATGCAGAAAATGTGGACTATTATCTTTTAAGATGCACAAAAGCAAAACACAAGTTGCTAGAAGGAACTATAGATGCTGATCAATAGTCATATCCAATTGAATTAGTTGTTATTGAAGGAACATATTATCAACAAACAAGGGTAACTAATAGTGGTATTGAATTTATTGAATACAAGCCTAGAGGAAAGGTTTTACATTACAGTAACCATGTTATAGCAACCAAGTTACAATTTGAAGCAATACAAAGAAGAGGACATCGTGGAAATCAAAAGTGGAAACTGTCTATTGAAGAACATGAAAAACTTCTAGAGATAATAAAAACTAGAGAGGATCCTAACAATACATTTTTTGTGGAGCTCTAGTTTACCTATGTACTTATTGTGGAGCTTTAGTTCAACTATGTCTATATAGCTCTTATACTTTCACATTTAACATTGACAGGATATTTGTTTTATAAATTTGTATACATTGGATCATTTATCTTGGATATGCGAAATTAGACATGTTTTATTATTTTTATTTAAATTAGACATGGATATCTCATTTAAGACAACCTCTTAGGACCTCCCCTTAAGACAACCTGTTAGGACCTCCCCTTAAGACCACCTATGAGGACATCTCCTTGTAGACACCTAAAAATCCTTTAGAAAATAAAGTATTTTTATTTTCTGAAAAAAATCCCTGATGACATCATCATTAATTAATTAATTAATTAATTTATTTTTATGCCATTAAATCCCTTTATCTTAATTAAAAATATTTAATGAAGGAATCCCTCCCAAAAATGTTTAAATCTTATTTAAACATTATTTCCTTATTTATTAATTATTTAATTAATAAATTGACCAAAAATCCCAAAATAAATAATTTATTTATTTTTTGTCCAAAATTTGGCCAATTTCCTTAAGACCACTAACCTCTTCCAAAATCTTCTAAATCCTTCTTTAATTTTGATTAAAGGCTAATCCCATCATTTCCTACCCCTAATCCCAACTCAAAATATTTAATTAAGATTAAATATTAATCCTCATATTTATTAAAAATATTTTAATAAATATTTCCTCAACCTAAACTCTTGAAATAAATAAAACTTTATTTATTTTCTAAAAAATCTTATTTATCCTCATCCTAAAAGCCTACACTCTTCTAGAAGATGTCAATTCTAATCCTAAACCCCCCTCTAACCTTGTCACATTCCCTAAACAAGGTTAGCCAACTCCTAAGCTAATCCTAATCCCTCTTCTAATCATGTGCACAACTTAAGCAAGGGTTAAGACTTGCTAACCCAAGCCAAAGTCAATAATCTCATCCTCCTCCCAACCACCTCTAAGCCAAAGTCAACAATCTCATCCTCCTTCCAACCATCTTTATTTATGACCCAACCATCTCTATTTGACCCAACCATCCCCATTTATGGCTCAACCTCCCTCATTACTCCTTTGACCAACCCATATCCTACCCTCTCACATCCAATCACCTTGTGACATGTGTCACCTCCTAATTGGCTTTAAACAAGCACAATCCATGTGCTCCCCTTTGAGTGCATCCTAGCCCTCCCTTACCATCTTGCCATCCTTGCATCCTGACTGTCCATCCTTCCACCCCTTGGCCTATAAATAGAAGCCTCTCCCTTCACTAAAATCATCCACTTTTGAAGCAAACTTATAATGCTATTTTGAGAGCCAAAAAACTACCAAAATACTATTATAATGCTGAAAACCCTCCATACCTTCATTGTTGAATCATTCATCGACACTCATATTTGATTATCACTCATCCATTTGGAGCTTGAGCACATCGTGAGCATACATCCACTATCCATCAGGGACATAGCTTCGTCATCATGAGAAGCACTTGAGGAGTTTACCATCTTTGGTCTACTTTCCTCAATTTTGTCTTCTTTGGTCCTATCTTAAGTGTTTATTTGTTTTTAGTATTGAGAATGCTTTTTATAGATAAGTGTTCATTTTACTCTACTAAAATAGATGATACACTCCTTAGTACCACCTTTTAGGACCTCTCCTTAAAACAACCCCTTTAGTATTTGTATGTATTTATATACATTGTTTATATTTTCTTACATATGATTGTTGATGATGTTATGTATTTATGTTATATTCTATGTTATACTCTTTATATTCTTTATATGTTCTTACATGTATATGCTATATTCTATGTTATACTCTTTATATGTTACATGTACATGTATATGTTGCCCTTAAGACATGTCATTAAATATAGTTAATTATACTTAGATTAAGGCATTAAAAAAAATAACATATGCAGATTTACATAAATATTGAAAACATACATGTCTACATTTACACATGAACATAGTTACATACATCTATGAAATAAAATATACATGAATATATTGAATTTATGTATTAAAATTTATTGAAATATATATTGAATTTATGTTCTAGTACTCAAGTTATGTTCTTAAATATGTATTAAATTTATTGATTAAATATTGAAAACATGAATAAGGTATTAAGATGAATAACATATACATAAACATGAATAACACATACATAAACATAAAACATTAAGACATTAAAAGATCAATTTAACATGTGTGTACATAAGACATTAAGTTCTAGTACTCAAGTTATGTTCTTAAATATGCATTAAATTTATTGATTAAATAATGAAAACATACATACATTCAACATGAACATAATATGTACATCTATGTAAAATAACACATCTATGAAATAATGTATACATACCCATGTAAAATGTATCCAAAATACCATATAAAATGTCTCCAAAATATGACATCAAATATCTCTAAAATACCACATGCATCAAATGTATCTGAAATAACATCTACATCCATATAAAAGTATCTGAAATAAGACATGTATTTGAAATAACATACATATATCCATATAAAAGTATCTATAAAATAATACATGTATATGAGATAACATACATCTCTATATATAAAAGTATCTGAAATGACATGTACATATATATAAAATATCCTTGCAACATTAATGAAATAGAAACATGTGTAAACTAACATCAATCACATCCCCCTCCTGATCCTTGACCCCAAAGGCTCTACGATCTGGATCTGCGCCCTATGTCAAATGAAAGAAATTTGTAAAATTATAAAATTATACATATTCATGTGTATACGTGCATGTATTAAATATCATATGTGTACAATATGTATATCCATCAAATATATAATAAAAAATACATAACATACCTATGACTCATGTCGTGGAAGATCTGTCGAGGTTTGAAGATCTCCAAAACACAATTTAGACTATCACTAAGACCCTATAGACCACACATGTACATGTACACAAGTTAAATTGAATCACTCAAGAATATGTACATGTGTAAATTATGGTAACAAATAAATATAAACGTATATAAATTTACAATATTTATCGTAACATCATGTAATGCTATGCCAATCTAACTGATATTTGAGTCATGTAGTGATAGAGTGATCTCTGAATCATGGAATGTAGGTGCTCTAAGGCCAGGCTATGTAGGAGCAGGAGTAGGTGCTACAAGATCCCAAGTAGGTGTGGGGATAGGTGCTATGGGGACAAGAGCTGTATGGCCCTTTGTAGGAGCAAGTGCTGTAGAATGTGCAAGGATATCCTCCTGTCTATGTGAGGGTTGTGGTCCTACTGTGTGTGACAAAATATGGCTGATTTGTCCACCAATGTCATGAAGAGGAATCCTTGTGACCGTCGACAATGGATGATATGCTCCAAGAAGATCAGATACTAAATAAGATGTCATATAGTGCAATGCATCCATATCTGATATGGCTGAAACCTCTATTGGCGATGGTAGATTTGCCATCTCATATAGATCATCAGCTCCTATGCTAGAGGATGCACCTATCGAAATGGGACCATGAGATCGTAACATGTATCTGCCACATCTATCTGAAGATATCTCCTGTAACTGTGTGACAACTATGAAAATGCTAGAATATATCCGAGTCTTGACTGTATCATCAGGAACACTCAAACTCGCAGTAGTCATCTGTGGACCTCTCAGCACGACCAAAAGGTTTGGACCCACCATTGCCCATTTATTAATGGGCGTAGGGGTGTCCACAGGTCTAAATCTCTCTGATAGTCAGCCTTGACCTTGTCCAAGATGACCTAGAAAATTTGTATAGTCGACATCCTGATGTAAATGAAATTCTACAAACAATTGTTTATAGAAATAAAGGGGCAACTCATCCTTTTGTGGCCACCACTGATGCACAGCTAACCATTGAGGATATACAAATGGAGCGATGAGCTAATCTATACACTTCGTCACTAATAACCTCTAACCCTAGCTCTATCTGTATAAAATGGAAACATGGGCTTCTCCATAGTGGTAGAGACCTAACAATCAATTTGTGAATACTTCATAGAGCCAATGACACTGTGAGAAAGGGAAGAGAAAAATGTCTCAATACTAATATCATCAAATGGGTTGTATCTAGAGATCATCTCGATCATCTGGCACAACTCATCTCTAATAGAAGCAACCTTCTCCCTATTAGGGAGAGTGGTAGAAGCTAACAATGTAGAATCAAGATACTCGAGAGCACGAGATAATCTAGCAATAGTATCTATAAATAAATTCTATCTCTCCTCAAAAGATGATGTTGGTCTACGTGATGTGCCTGACTCAAGACTAGGACCCCCTCCATGACCACTAGCCTCCCCTGAGGACATAGGTGCTCCACCAATATCGGATGCCATAATGATATATGCAAAGATCTAGATATCTATAAATGCAGAGTTAAGATATACATACATAAGTACATATAAAACTGAAAGTTAAATTTAATTTAAAGCATGTATGTATATAAATACGTACAAAGTTGAAAGTAACTAAAAATATGCACATGCTATTTAGTACATCTAGCTCATGTATGTGAACATCTAGCTCAAATATGCTCATCTAGCTCATGTATGTGAATAAAAAATATGCATGTATGTTATTTAGTACATCTAGGTTTACTATGTTAATGTTTTCTAAAATGTAACTAATAGGTTTGTAAAATGTAATATTATTTAGGACATATAGGTTTACTATGTTAATGTTTTGTAAAATGTAACTAATAGGTTTGTTGAACTAATGTTTACTATGTTAATGTTTTGTAAAATGTAACCAATAGGTTTGCTATTAATCTGTACTATGTTAATGTTTTCTATTTAATGTAACTAATAGGTTTGTTGAACATTAATGTTTACTATATTAATATTTTCTAAAATGTAACTAATACATTTGTTAAAAATTAATGTTTACTATGTTAATGTTTTCTAAAATGTAACTAATAGATTTGTTGAATATTAATGTTTACTATGTTAATGTTTTGTAAAATGTAACTAATAGGTTTGTTGTTAATGTTTACTATGTTAATGTTTTGTAAAATGTAACTAATGTTTTATTATCAACTACTAAACTTTATGCTAATGTTTTGTAAAATGTTTACTATGTTAATGTTTTGTAAAACATAACTAATGTTTTATTATCAACTACTAAAAAAATATTTAAAATATAATTAATTTAATTAATAAAATAATTAAAAATAATTCATTTAATTAATATTATCATGTAATAATTAAAAAACATTAAAAAAAAAAATTCACCTACCTGTTACGACTGAAACACTCTAACTGTCTAGTAACTACTACAGTGAAATCAATAGTGAAAATGACCTTTGAGAGAAATTTTTTATTATTTATAAAACGATACGGGTTATGGCCAAAACCCTTATGGTTGAAAGGGTTTCAGTCGAAAACCTCATTGCCAAGTCGATGCCGGAAAGTGCCACGTCTGTACGACAAAAAATGTTTCGGCCAAAACCATTTCGGCCAGAACCCCTGCAAATATCTGATGCAGGAGCATCCAACGGTATAAAGGCAATCCTGTGTCAACTAGAAAAATGTACTTAGACTTAGTTTCTGTTTTATGTGTTTTTATTTCTGGATACCCATTTGGGTCAAATAAAGGTTCCAACTCTCACAATTCCACTATCAATGTTCTAGGATAGAGTATTTGAACACCTTGGGATACGTGTAAATGCCAAAAAAATAGGAGTATGTAATTGAGCCATCATTTTGGTGAACTAGAAGGTGTAAATTGATCAAAAGATTGTAATTGTAATTTAGAGCACTCCAGAAAAAGAATTAGGTTGAAAGGCCCCATGGTTTGAAAGTTATTGCAATTTTTTAATTTTTGGAGACCTCCTAAGAATGCTTCAAAGTCAGGTTAGGGGCATTAAATGACCTCAAACAGGGCCAAAAAATGGGAGACAAGAAAAGCTTGTCCATAGGGCTATAGAGCGCTTCGAGAGCTTTTCAAAAATGTAAACGGTTCGTCAATCAGAGCTATGGTTCAAAAGTTATGCCTCCTAGAAGTTTGGTTACCATTTTTGGATTCTTCTAATTTTGTACCAACTTCTAATGCGACTTCTAGAGCCTTCTATTTGGTCGGTGGATGCCAACTAGCACTTTCTAGAATGTATTCCTAATCTTTAACCCTCCGGGGTCTATTTAAGAACATTTCTCGCATTGTAAAAGGCAGTTCAGAGTGGAGTTTGAGAGGAGGTACTAAAAGGAGAAATTATCTCCAGACTTATACTGTTGTAAGCCCTTAGGGCATGTTTTGAAGTCTATTTTCTCTGTACTGAATGTAATAGCATATTTACACAGTTAATACAATTTTTCCTTTCTTGTTGTGTCCATTCTGTGCTTGGGTCGCGTCCCCATCAATATCACCAAAGGTGACATAGGTTTATGCTTCCATCTTGGCACACAAATCAAGGTGAAAGCCTCAAAACTCAAAATATTCAAAATTAAAACCCATTTTGTCTTAGGGCACAAAAGCCACAAATATCAAATAAATTCTAAGTTTGGAGTCCGTATGCAAAAATGACCACTATAACGGTGCAAAACCCCAAACCCCCATCCTAGAAAATAGGAAAATGCTCATACTCACCCAATTGGGTAGAGCTACCATATAGAAATGAAGGGGAACACTAGTTCTCAACCTCCAACCAAATGGTTACCAAAAATGAAAGCATAAACAAAGCATAAACAATAAAACAAGAGAGCCCTACCTAGCAGATAAATGATAAATTCATAAACATGAGCAATAAAATAAAAACCTTGCAAAAATTGCTAAAAGTCATGATAATCCAAGGTCTCCTTGAGATGGATCTAATGAGACCAATCTTGCAATGATCCCACACCCGAATCTCCCATAGCAAATTGATTAGTATTTCCTCATGAAGATGATTCAGAATTTGCTCTCAAATTTCTATTTCAAAAAGTGAGAAGAGAAGAATACAATTCTTCTTCGGATACTTATTCACTTTTTGAGTGAATAATGGATTAGGGTAAATAACCAGGTCTCCTAGTTAAACCCTAAATTAACCCAAACAAAAATAGGCTATTCCAATTAATTGGAATTCATCTATGAAAAAATTGTTAGGAATTAAATTAAATAAAATAAAGCCCAAAATTTCCTTAAACTAAAACCACACAATTCTTAACAACTTTCGTGATAATTGCGAGCCTCTAAATGCACAGACATGCTCACAGGTTTAATGACATTATGCAAATGAGTCTAGATTTATTAAATCACTGAAAGGTTTAATTTAAACAATTAAATAAGATACGTTGACCATACAGGGATGACATTGGTTAAATATGAACAACTAAATCACTAACTCCATGTGCCACTACTAGGGACATAAATCTTGCACACTAAAACTCACCATCAAGTGCAATTGCATATAATAACACAGCTGAATCAATAAATGCATTATATAACCTAATTTAACAATTTATTTAATTATATTAAAATAATCCATTTACATCACTCACTTTCACATAAAGCATCACAAAGCAATAATGAAGTAAATAACTATAGCAGTAAATCCAATATATAAATGTAATTAGAGAATATTTTTAAATACTAGATAAACAAATATCATCATAAAACATATTGTCATCTCAAAAAAGGCATCATGATGCAGATATGATCAACTGAATAACATAGTAATCTAACATGGATAATTCATTTCAAATTATTTAAGCATTTAATAATAGTCGATTAAACAACATAAAAAGACACTTAAAATACATAAGTGAACATGGTGAAATACATGACTAACCACTGCTATAGGAACCTAGTCTAGTGTAGTAGGATAATAATACACAATGCAATCTATGCACACATTTTAGGGCAATAAAAAAACAACCTCATGATATCACATCAATCCTGGTAACCACTGGCACAAACCTCAGTGAAACCATCTAACACATCATAATCTCATAAATTAGTCATAAGCATAATTAAAGCAACTAATACAATAACATAAAACTAATCACCTCAAGGGTGTCGACCACTCATTGTCCCAATCATGATGACTCATTGAGTAAGATCATCATGGTTGTGTGTGCTGAAAAAATGTGCAAATTGCTGGAAGCCTAAGGAATCAAGCTAATTTGAAAGAAATTCACAAAAGTAACCAACAAACCAAAATTCCAACCACCTCTAATACTCAACAAGGGCAGCTATGTGTAGCCATTGTTGGTATATCTCTGATGGAGGGTATGTTTGGTATGCTCTCACAAACACAACAATAAAAAAATGTGCAAATTGTTGGAAGCCTAAGGAATCAAGCTAATTTGAAAGAAATTCACAAAAGCAACCAACAAACTAAAATTCCAACCACCTCTAATACTCAACAAGGGCAGCTATGTGTAGCCATTATTGGTATATCTCTGATGGAGGGTATGTTTGGTATGCTCTCACAAACACAACAATAAATAAATCCCTTGTGTGGAAGTGCAAATGTGAGTGTGAGTGCAAAGTGAATGTGCAATATGATCCTAGACTATATGAAAAGACGAATACATTCAAGATATGACTATGGAGGAAGTCACACTCAAAGGTACTCTATGATGCAATGAACATGAAATGGTGAAAACTATCTATGAATGCAAGCTAATAACTAGAATGAAAACTAAAACTAGAAATGGATGTGTAAACTAAATATGAATGCACAACAAAAACTAAAATGCAATACAAAATGAAAACCTTACCAACTAACCAATCACCAAGATGCAACCTATGAACTCCATATGGAAATGTACCTATAATGCAAGCTCTCAGTGTGGTGATTCTAGACTCAAAGCGACGACATGTCAATGCAATCCAATAATCCTCTATATGCAATGCTTGAGACAAGGCTTCTATTTAAAGACTCTCAGGAAACATCTAGAGGGTGTCTAGAAGATAAAGATAAGGATAAGGATTAACAATTAAGCACCTTATCTCCTTATCTCATATCCTTGGTTGGGAGGATAAAATGATGAGGTGGCACATGTGTGTAGAAAGTTTTCAAGTTGTAGACACCATGTGCTTAAAAAGAAATGCAAACCCTTATGATGACAACTCATAAGAGTACACGTACTCTTAGGCTTATAGATTAGGATAAAAATTAAATTAAATAAAATTTAATTTAATTTAGGTCTAGAAGAAATTAATAGGATATGGAGGATTTAAATAAATAAAATTTATTTAAAAAAGAATAAATGGAGAATCATGTGTTAAATTAAATTTAACACATTAAGGTTAGGAAGTATTTAAATTAAATTTAAATACTTAAGCAAAAAATGAACCTATTTAATTAAAATAATTTTAATTAAATAAGTAGAAGAATGTGATTATTATTAATTAAATTAGTAAAGTCATTCATAACAATTTTTAGTGTATACATTTTGCCCCTCTTTGATGTGATGTCGGCATGACATCATATCAAAGAAAATAACATGTAGGTTGCCAGGTTGCCCCAGAAAAGGAAGGAGAATCCTGATGCCCCCTCACGGAAATTGCACAAGAAATACAAATTTGGGCAATTTTCGTGAAAAGGTCTTGGAATGGACAAAAGGGAAAGAAGAAATGAGAAAAACAGAATGAAAATATGGAGGAATCATGGGATAGACACGACTCAGAGTGGAGAAGGGTGCAAACGAGGTCCATGGGGCCTACATAAGCCTCCAAGGGACCCATAGGAAGGTCATTGTCACACCACGAGAAGAGCATCCAGAGCAGCTATGGACCCGATCGAGAGATTGCAGCTTGGTGAGCGCGTTCGGGAGCACCAGAGACTAGCCGCGATGGGGGCACCGATGAGTCATCTGATCCTCCTGGTAATTTGATAAGTAGATTAGGTTAGAAGCATTTATGATGCCTTAAATGTGGTGAAAAATGATCCCGGGCGAAAATGACAATCTCCACCTTGTCGTCTGCGTAGACGACAAAGAAGGGATACCGACGCCTACGGAGACGACAAGGAACATCCTATCGTCTGTGCAGACGCTAAGGCTACGACAAGACCAACGAAGACGACAGACCTTAGTCTGTCGTCTGCGCGCTAGGTGAGCGACCTCGGAGACGATAGAACTTGCCATGTCGTCTTCGAGAGCAGAGCGGAGATGAAAGACAGGTTTTGCGTAAGCGCAGACCAGCGTCTCTGTGAATTGGCGTCTACGCTAATTAGCATCTCCGTTGATCAGCGTCTTCGTTGGACGCAACAGACATGAGAAATGGCGAGCATGAAATGCCCCATTCTGGAAATGAAATGATTGACTTACTGCATGTCCATGCTGCAAGAGGGCACGGTGCTCGTTAGATCACGGGAGCACTATCCACCGACGATGGTGATACAGGAGAGACTCATAGACGCGGATTAGGGACACATGCAATTGTGTGGACTAGAGCATGTCCACGAGTGGCCAGACTTGAGAGCTCACACATCACAACTATCGGCTCTCATAGAGCGATGGCATACACCCACAGGGAGCTTCCATCTACCGACAGGGGAGGCTACCGTCACTCTCTTGGATGTATGGCGGATCCTGAGAGTGCCTATTAGAGGCACATATCCAGAGTATGTAGTTGAGGGAGCTGATCCCTTCCTGAGAGAGTGTTTTGGTAGGCCACGACAGAGACTACCAGTTTAACGATCCTGGTTAGCCTGGCGGTGAGCCTTGGAGCAGAGACTACTGAGACTGGCGGTATATCTAGCCTCTTTGATATGGCGGATGCTACAAGATCATGCAGGACATGGGTGGCCTATTGGCTGGGCACGGGTGTTGAACACCCTATTACAGGAGGACATCGAGGTCTACTGCTGGGGACAGACCATCTTAGCAGAGTTGTACCATGATCTACACATGTGTGCATATCGGACATAGCGCACTATGGGACTAGGACTGACACTACTGATGGTCTGGTCTTGGGAGCACATCGGGGTTACTCGACCCATCACACGGAGAGAGACCAGGCAGCCTGGAGAGCCATACACATGCAGATATCAACCTCCTATCCAATATACATTGACAGAGTTAGTGGGATTTTGGCGCAGGTGCCTAGATGAGATCATTATGTTTGACTAGACTCCTTATGATGGAGTGGAGCACTAGGGGAGAGTACAGGCAATAGGGGGTGAGGATGATACAGAGGATCAGATGTATCTCCCATTTACTCAGACCGATTGCTGAATTATTGGTCGATCCGTGCACGTGATTATGCGATATATGCCTTCTCGGGTGTGACGACAGTTTGGGCGTAGCCAGGATGTGGTTCCAGATAGATTCCTATATCTTGTAGTGACCCGTGAGTATGGTCGGCTGTGGGGTCGAGGGACGATGCTATGATTTGCCTAGGCATCATGGTTACCGCTGGATAGAGTGCCATGGGTTCATGGTTAGGACAGGGGGGATGCTGGTATGACACCGACATATGCACAGTGGTGGATAGCACACTAGCCAGTCAGACTGACAGTGCCTGGAGTAGTTCCACTAGCAGAGCAGGCACAGGGAGAGGGAGATGGTGCAGGAGATGGGGGACAGGCTGCTATGGTAGCAGTGCCAGCTCAGGGAGCATAGCAGGGACCACATGGTCGCAGGGCAGTTGCTAGGAGGGGTGTCGTAGTAGCACAGGTGCCACCACAGAGGGGACCTCAGATACAGGCATTGGAACAGGTACCACCATAGGCGCCTCCACAGAGACAGGTACCGGGAGAGGAGCTGGACATAGTCAAGGCTGAGCGGGATAGTCTACGGGCAGAGGTTGCCAGGCTACAGGCAGAGGTACAGCTGTAGAGAGTCAGAGCAGATAGCACACAGGAGGCATTAGTAGCCTTCCAGGCACGAGTGGATGCCAAAGATTTTGCAGATATGGCAGTGTGTGCTGATGCTGAGGAGCGAGTGAGGTTACAGGGAGAGGTAGCTACCTTGCATGCCGAGCGAGTGACATATCAGGCTCAGGTCGATGAGTATCACAAGCAGCGAGATATAGCGAGGCAGATGGTTACGTTGGGGGCCAGCATGATAGTGATGCAGGAGGCCATCTCAGCCAGGTGATTTGAGGCACAGGCAGTACGAGAGGCAGCCTATTATAGGTCACTATATCATGATGCTGTACCTGCCGACCAGCGGCAGCCTAATTTTCAAAGAGGGGCTAGTTCCTGGACCACAGGTGGCAGAGCCAGATCAGAGCAGTCAGTAGGGCAGAGCCGACCACCCTGAGGGGGTGACACAGGAGGAGCAGGACCCTCCTAGCATGGCTCCTGGATTCTGTATAGAGATCCGAGATTTTGACAGATAGATGCAGATGATGCATTTGTACTATATGATTCTATATGTATTTGGACTGTACAGACATTGATTCTTTTGTGATATATATACATGACATGGGTTGATGATTCTATATGTGTATGAGTGTTTATGATGCATATGTATGGATTTTATGTGATGCTTAGGAGACTGATGTTTATGATGCAGGATGTGATGTATCTTTTCTATTTACTATATGATGCTTAACATGTGTGATGCAGATTGGCTGGCGATTATGAGACTTATGCATTATGATATGTAGGTGCCCCTAAATGTAATGCTAATGCTAAAATGAACTGGACTATCTAATGAGCACTTAATTTGATGAATAAATTAATGCAATCTATACTGAAATATAACTTAAAAGGATGAAAAATGAACACTCCATCTAAAGATGCAACCTAATGAATATCTGTCAAAATCATCGCCCATAAAGATCCAGGAGCATAGCATAGGAGTAGGACATAAATAGAACCTTGTCTCAAGCACGACTCGAATGCAACCCTATACTACATGGACCCTAACTAAGTGAAAACAAGGGATTCTGTTGTGTTTATGTGGAGAGCACACCATTATTTTTATTTTGCAAAAGAGTACATACATTATATGCTATAGAAGCATAAATGTTAAAACTCCTTTGCGTAATTGCCCCCATTGCGGCAGGCATTAATATCCGAGACATACACACAGTAAAAACCATAAAAGACATAAAGAAAATACGACAAACCAAACAAAAGAGACTTCATGACCAAGTAGTCATTTATCTCACAGTTCCTGCCAAGAGCCTTAAGTCTAGAAAAGTGAAAGTCCCCAGATCACCTACAAGAAGGACTCAACCTACGGGGAAATGTTGAATCAAGTATTTTGTGATAATATGATTATGTGATTTCGGCAGGGATTTGTGAAACGAATGAACTTCTCGAATCATTAAGCCTCCAAAAAGTGATTTTATGTGTATCGTAAAAGTGTGCAACAAAATGTGATTAAACAACCCTTTGATAGGAAGCATGCAAGAATAGAAATGAAAAATGAGGCCTCGCAGACAAGAGGTCTTTTGTTGGATTGAGCAACAAGCGAAAGACTAAGTACTACTCTGCACAAATGGAAAAGGGAATAATGGTAAGACATGAAAGGAATGGTTTGAATAGACAATGGATTGGCATTTTTTTTTTTTTTGGGTTTTTTCAGGACTTTTAAAAACTGTACAAAATCTACAAATGCTCAAGCATAAAAGCACTTGAGATGCTGAATATTTACAGGTTCAGGGAGCGGATCCCCCTCAGGTGTAGCAATTTGATATGCCCCAGAACCATATTTGGCTGTAACAATGAATGGACCTAGCCAATTTGCGTCAAATTTTCCTTTCTTTTCACGGTTCTAGAGATTCCTCATATTATGTTGTAGCACTAGATCACCCACTTCAAATTCCCTCAGTTGGACCCTCTTATTATATTGTAGTTGGAGGCGATGTTGATACATGTAGAGGTGGTTAAGGGCACGGAGGCATCTCTCATCAAGGAGTACCAACTCTTGCAAGCGAGCAACTCGGTACTCTTCATCGGATATGAGGTTTTTTAGAGAGACTCTAAGGGAGGGTAACTCAATCTCAATGGGTAAAATGGCTTCAACACCATAAACGAGGGAGAACAGAGTGGCTCCTGTGGGGGTGCGAATGGAGGTTCGATAGGCCCAAAGTGCGGGAGCAATCTGGAGATGCCAATTACGGCCAGCTGCATCAACAGTTTTCTTTAGGATTTTTAGGAGGGTTTTATTTGTAGCTTCAGCTTGGCCATTGCCTTGAGGGTAGTATCTGGTAGAGAAATGATGGGTTATTTAAAATTTCTGGCATAATGTGGCTACCTCTTGGTTTTTAAATGGGGTTCCATTATCAGTGATAATATCTTGAGGTATACCAAAGTGGCAAATAATATAGTTTAGGAGAAATTTAGAAATTTTCTTGCCGGTGATGTAGGTTAAGGGAATGGCTTCAACCCATTTCGTAAAATACTCAGTTGCGGCAATAATATACTTGTGGCCATTAGAGGAATTAGGATACACTTGACCAACAAGATCAAATCCCCAGTGGGAAAAGGGCCATGGTGTGATGGTAGGTTGCAAGTCTTGGGCGGGAGTGTGTATCAAATCGCCATGCTGTTGACAAGGGATACATCTCTTCACAAAATGATATGCATCTGCTTCCATAGTGGGCCAATAATAACCTGTCCTAAGAAGCTTTTTCGCTAACGTAAAGCCACTAGAGTGGGCACCACAAATCCCTTGGTGAACCTCTTCTAACGCCGTTTTGGCTTCATCTGAATTGAGACATCGGAGGAGGGTTCCATCAAAGTGTTTCCGAAAAAGGGTATCACCTATAATAGTATAGCGAGCAGCTCGGCGAATAAAGGTCTTACTTTGGTTTGGAGTGAGGGTTATGGGAATAGTTTTATGACGTAGATAGGCAAAGATATCGGCATACCATGGAGACTCAGGACCAACAATCTCGCTCACCACTTCAGAATCATTTTGTTCATAAGCAGGAGTAACAAGATTCTCAACGAGAAACTCACATTTTGGACTATATTTTGGCATGGCAATCATAGAAGCAATAGTGGCCATGGTATCTACTACTTTATTGTTAGCCCTTGGAACTTGCTGAAAGACAATTTCTGTAAAGTGTTGCTTAAGATTCTCAACTATTCGGCGGTAGGGCAAAAATTTCTCATCTTTGGTGTGATATTCATCAGTCACTTGTTTGATAACCAGTTGTGAGTCTCCAAAGACAAGAAGATTCTTAATATTCCATTTAATGGCCTGACGCATTCCTGTCACTAATGCTTCATACTCAGCTATGTTATTTGTGCAAGGGAATGAAATTTTGTAGGACTTAGGAATTAAATCCCCTTATGGCATTACAAACAAAACTCCTGCCCTCGATCCCTTTTGTGTAAAGGATCCATCAAAAAATAGTTTCCATGATATACTAGGGGCTATAGTCATAATGGTATCATCTGGAAAGTCTGCCACAATAGGGTGACTGCCTGGAAGAGGTGCTTTAGCTAACTGATCTGCGATTACTTGTCCCTTAATAGGTTTATGATCCTTATACACAATGTCAAATTCACTTAGGATTAAGACCCACTTTGCTGCTCGACCAGTGAGGGCGGCTCTTGACAATAAGTATTTGAGTGGATCAATTTTGGTAACGAGAAATGTAGTATGATTAAGCATATAAGGGCATAGTTTCTGTGTACAAAAGACTATGGCCAAACATGCTTTTTCAATAGGAGTGTAATTCAGCTCATAACCAACTAGTGTTCGACTGAGGTAATATATGGCTTGTTCATTTCCATTATCATCTAATTGTGCCAGGAGTGCTCCTAGGGTAACTGAAGTAGCTGAAATGTACAAGATCAATGGTCATCTCACTACTGGAGGGACTAAGACTGGAGGATTAGTCAAATATGCCTTGATTTGTTCAAATGCTTTTTGGCACAAGCAATCCCATTGAAACTGATTTCCTTTACGAAGCAAATGCTGAAGGGGATGAACTTTATCAGCTAGCTGTGACACAAATCTCCTGATTGATTGTAATCTTCCTTGAAAACTGTGAAGCTCTCTTAATGTGGAAGGAGGAGGCATATCCATGATGGCCTTTACTTTTGCAGGGTCTACTTCAATTCCTCTTCTGGATACAATGTAGCCTAATAATTTACCAGATTTGACCCCAAATACACACTTTTTTGGATTAAGGCGCACTTTGTACTTTTCCAATCTTTCGAAAATAGTAGTAAGGACATCAATGTGGGCTTCTCTAGTCTTGGATTTTCCTAAGATGTCATCAACATAGTCCTCCATTATGATGTGTAGAAGATCATGGAATATGGTAGTCATCGCGCGTTGATATGTGGCGCCAGCATTTTTCAAACCAAAGGGCATGACTTGATAACAAAAGGTTCCCCAAGGCGTGATAAATGCTGTCTTATGTTGATCTTCTTCTGCAATCTTGATTTGGTTATAACCGGAAAATCCATCCATCAAAGACAACATCTCATGTCCAGCTGTCAAATCCACTATAATGTCTATGTTTGGTAGTGGAAAATCATCCTTAGGACATGCGAGATTTAAATCTCAAAAATTGGAACAAACACGAATGCCCCCAGACACTTTTCCTACAGGAACATTATTAGAGATCCACTCAGGATAGTCAATGGGTCGAATGAACTTTGCTTCTAGCATCTTTTGTAATTCTGCCTTGACTAGAAGTGCTACCTTAGGGTGCATTTTATGCAACTTTTGTTTTACTGGCTTGATTTTGGGATCAACTATCAAATGATGTAACACTAAGTCTGTATCCAATCCAGGCATATCCTTATAGGTCCAAGCAAAGTTGATCTTTCCTTTTTTCAAGAATATTGTCATAGCTTTTTGTTCTTCAAGACTCAAGGTGGCAGCAATGTAGGTAATCTGTGGATTATCTTCTGTTCCCAAGTTTATTGCAATGGTGTCTTCATTCAAAATGGATGACTTTTCTGGTGGCAAGGATTTGAATGGAAAATTCAACTCTCCCTCTTCTGGCGCCTCTATGAGGTTTTCACTAGAAGATGCGTCCTTTATTTTATCTTTTTCATCATCCAAAAGCGCCCTAGAAGGGTTTTCACTAGAGGATGTTTCTTTGATTTTTTTATTTTTGTTTTCTTTTTCATTTTTGCAACTAAGAGAGTTGATTTGGCTACCAAAGTAGGCTTTTTCATCATATTGGATCTCATGCTCATAATCTCAAAGATCTTTAAGGCCAAAGAGTGCCATCACTGCCTCATCAGACTTACAAATGTCCAAACTTGGTGGCGTATCTTGAAGGTCCCAGTCTATCATGTCAGGGTTAATGAGAGGTAGATCAACAGATGAAAGGTCATTTACGGTAATGGTATGGACATGATTATTTAGGTCATCTTCGACGTATTGGAAAGGCACTTTGAAGAATTCCTCCTCTTCAATCTCAGATTCAGGTTCGGCCAAATAGTTGTCAGCAAAGGTAACCTTAGGTTTGAGGGAACCCAAACTGTGTCTTTTAGGATAGCTATTAGCTTCTAGGGGTTGTCTAATTCCATTCTCATTTGGGCCAAGACCAGTACCATGATATCCCATGCTTTCAACAATGGGAAGTGCTTTGACATATTTATCCTTAGGAAACTCCACAGGTTCGTCTTTGCCATCATAATATAGCCAATCCAAAATGTTATCCTCCATGTGTTCATCACTAAGGGAATCCCAATGTTCAAATGGTTTTTGTTAACTTGCATGGTTTCCTTATTAGTAGAGTATGGCGATTGTGAAGGCTTTCCAAGGGAACGAGGGGAGAGTGGTAATTGTCCAATACACAAGGCATTTTCGAACTTATACTCTCCCATTCCCAAGTGAGTAAAGGTAGTCTTTTTCCCTGTAGTGCTAACTTTAACATCTTCAACTTTCTCTTTTCCTTTATGGGAATTTGAACTCTCATGGGCTACTTCTGGTACTATATGGGAAGCAGTTTCTTTAATGACAAGAGGCTTAGGTATGACTGCAGAAAACTCACTTATAGGACAAAGATTTTTCGGAGTACCTTCCAATCTTCTACAAAATTCAAAAGGTGTAGGATCCCCTAGAATTGTAACTTCTCTCCCTTGGTGCAGGAATTTCAAACATTGGTGATATGTGGAAGGTACTGCTTTAAGAGTGTGTATCCATGGTCTACCAAGCAAGATTTTATATGGAAAATATAAATCTAGGACATGACATTCAGTATTGATAATGGCTGGTCCAACTTTGAGAGGCAACATAATAACTCCTTTTGATTCCCTTTCTCTTTCATCATATGCTTTTATAGTAATTCTTTTACTAGAATCAAGGAGATCCTCTGGAAGTCCCAGGATATGAATCATCTTTAATGTACAAAGATTTAGACCGGATCCGTTGTCTATGAGGACTCTTTTTATTTTATGTCGTTGTATAAGGACTTCAATATGGAGTGACATATTATGGTTAGGATTGGGAGCTTGGAAATCTTTATCTGTGAAGACCAAATGTTGTTGAGCGGAAAGGTTTCCAATTATGGCAGTGAATTGGGTGGCATTAATATTATCAGGGACACGAGACTCTAAAAGGGCCTTTTCCAAGATTTCCTTATGTACAGGCGAGGTGGTAAGAAGCTCAAGGATGGATATTTGTGTAGGAGTCTTACCTAGTTGAGATAATACATCATAGCATGAAGCGAGCCTTTGTGGAGTGGATGGCGCAGCAAGCGCGTGTGGAGCTGGTGAACTACTATTATTGGGAGTAGCTGCTTGCAAAGTGAGTCTTCCATGTCGAGTGGTTGCATCACAATCAGCTGCTTGTAAGACAAGGGTATTCACATGAGTGTCTACCCTTTCGATGTGACCGCATAAGGAGTCAAAACCACATATATCGTTGGTATCTATTTTACCACACAAGGAGTCAAACCCTGATATGTGGTTAGTAGAGTAATCATAAGGTACAACGTTTGATGTGGAGGCTTGATTCATATTATTGTTACCATCGTTGTGATCGGGAAATGGCTTTTGAAATATTTTCAACTTAGCATTTTTAGAGGCAGGACCTCCTTCCACTTCAATTTCTCCATTATCAACAAGGTTTTGGATAAACACCTTGAGTTTGAAACACTTATTGGTATCATGTCCTTTGACGTGATGGTATTTGCAATATTCATTTTCTTGATACCACCTAGGTTTTGGTTGATTTTCATCAAAAGGACGTGTATTAGGAAACACCATCAAGTTATGATCTACCACCTTTTGAAAGATGGCTTCCAATGGTTCACGGAAGTTGGTGAATGTCCTATTTTGATCATAATCATTATTGTAATTGTTACGCGAAAAGAATCGAGTTTGCTGATTACCCTGGTTGTCTTGGTTTGAGTTATTGTTGTTACGGTTGCGATAATTATTGTTGCTACCTCCTCGAAGGTTTTTGACATCCGTAACACCATCGTGTGTAACACCCCTATTCTTAGACCATGATCTAGGCTTTTTATCGTTGTTCGATTCATTATGGGAAGATGAAGAACTATAATGTTTGATGGTGCCTTTTTCTAAAAGTCCACTTTCAATGTTTTTACCCTTTTTGATTAGAGTAGGAAAGTCCTCAGGACTCGCCATTTTCAAGTGAAAGGACATTTCAGGTATCAAATTTTTGATGAACATATCTACAAGATGAGAGTCCTCAATTTTGTATGGCATAGGACTAGCAAGATGTCTCCATCTTTGCAAGAAATTTGCAAAAGTTTCTCCATTTTGTTGTTTAGTATTACACAAGTCACTTAATGAAACTTGTTGTTGAGATGTTTTGTGGAGCATTAGCATATGTGGCAAAATTTGATAGAGCATTGATGAATTGTTGAAAGATATCAGGGTTGGTTTGAAGCGTTGGTTGTGGTAAAGTGCTAGATGTGGGCATTGCACTAGTTGTCACCGTAGGTCCTTTTCCTTTGCTTGATGTTGGCATTGCACTTGAACTAGGTGCTAAGGGAGCACCACCTTTCTTGACTTGGGTAAATAGGATGTTCTCATCAAAAATTGTAGGAACGTTAACACCATCCTTGATCAGATTTAAGAATATGTCGGTCTTGTTTGCCTTAATGGATTTCTCCATCATTTCTACATTGTAAGGGTCTGCAAGGAAGGTCTTAACCTCACTAGAAACATCACCAAAATCAATAGGGTCTTCATCTTGGTACACTTCTTCATCATTATCACCTGGATTGCTATTATGAAAAGGTTGTTGTGGCTCTTGGATATTAGGCATACCAAGGTTCGGATTAGAAGGAAGCACACCCCCTAATGAAGTTGCAGCTGAAGGAGGAAGATTCTCCATTTCTGATTGCTTTGTTGATTCCCACAAATGTGTTTTGGGGTTGAATGTAAACCTTCCTGATCGTGTGTTTACCATACAAGAATGGCCAAATGATGAATGAAGGCTTATGAGAGAAATAGAAAATGAAAATGAGAGCTCTTAACCTTAGATGATTAGTGGGTCAACTACCCAAATTTGAACAAGAGACCTTAGTTTAGCAAACAAAATGATATTGAAAGATAATAGTATCCTTTTCTTACCAAAGATAGTCGAATATGATCTTGTAGGCAAGATAAGACACCAAATGGATCACTTACTATTTGGAGACTGACTTGTGGTCCCCAAATAAGCAAGGTAAGGTATTGAGTGGACTGTTTACTATTTGGAGATTGACTTGTGATCCCAAATAAGTAAGATTTGAGTATCTTTCTCTTACCAAAGATAGTCAAATATGATCTTATAGGTAAGATAGGACACTAAATGGATTGCTTGCTATTTGGAGACTAACTTGTGATCCAAAATAAGTAAGATTTGAGTATCTTTCTCTTACCAAAGATAGTCAAATATGATCTTATAGGTAAGATAGGACACTAAATGGATTGCTTGCTATTTGGAGACTGACTTGTGGTCCCAAATAAGGGAATGTAATTAGGATAAGGTGTTTGCTTATGGATGTAAGGTCTAATGTCACGATAGAAAGATGTTTTTAGGTTTTTAGCTCTCTTAGAAGAAAGTTTGAAGATGGAAGAAATGGAAATGAATAAGAAAGATGAATGTATGATGGCCACTTGTACGGTTGATTCAATTTTCATTTATGGAAAATAAGAACCTTGGGTTAACACCTAGAAAAGCAGACCAGTTCCGAAGTTTTCCGTTATAGGTGATCCTATCGTAGCGGTCTTGCCTAGCTTCCTCTTTTTGAATATCCTTGATCGCATAGCTGAATTGTTTGTCACCGTGGGTTAGTCTCTTCCTTTCTTTGTAGACAAGGGGTTTGGACAGTTTCACTTTCCTATGCTTGGTTTGGTTGAATTTTTTGGTCATGGAAAGAACAAAACAAGACTCAAACTTTTTGACATTAAAAATAGACTCAACCAAAACTCCAAATGTGACTCTAGTGCAAAGCTTCCAAAAGATGATCGTGTGTCAAAGAGACCTCACCTAACCTATCTTACTGTAAAAGGTTCCCTCACAATTTCACTCATTTTTTTTTTTTGGCTTGTTTGAAGTTTTTTTTGTTTTGTGTTTTTATATATATATTTTTTGATTTTTTGATTTTTTGATTATTTGAACAAACACACCAAACACAACAACAATCCTAATAAGGCTGATACTGGGCTGTACAAGGCTTAGCTAAAGGGCGTCCTCGATATACACTAGGTACGTGAGGCCCAATTCTATAGATGAAAGGAAATACTGCCACACAGCCGAGGGGAGACGGTAACCCAATCTCCTCCTTCACTTCCCAAAGGTATAAAGTTCTTTGGGGCTTAGCCAAGAGTGACAATATTTACACTTCCAAGAGAGGTGTCTTTCGATTCACCTCTCAATTTTTATACTCCGCCAGAACACTGGAGTTGAGGTCATCCCAAGGGGTGATGAAATCCCCAAGCAAGCCTCCTAATAAAATGAAAAACAAATCCACTTATTTCTTGTGCACCCAAGGTCGCCCAAAGGCGCGAGGGGAGAGAATACGTAAGTGGACTTGGGGTTTAAAAGACACTTGTTCGTTATCCACAAAAATTTAAGTTTGCTACTTCTAATTGAAAAGACACGTGTTTAGAGCATACAAGGTTCTTTCCAACTTTAAATAGCAGAAAATAAAATACTAAAAGAAAATGCTGAAATGACAATGCTGAAATGAAATTAATTTTCCTTAGGGCTTTGGATGTGAGTTTATTTTAAGGCCCAAATCCAAATGTGCTCTATACTAAATGTACCCATTTAAAACGCTCCAATTTCAAATGTGACCCAGTCTTTTGCACTTTAGTTCATCCTCTAACACAAATCCTCGACCTGCAAAGTCACAAAATGCTCAAGAAAACTGTTAACCGTTAGTTTAAACCACAATAGTCATAGACGCTAATAATCGAAGACGCTAAAACATGAAGACGACAAAGCACAAAATGTAGACGACAAAGTGCAGAGCGCAGACACCAAACTGCAAAGCGCAGACACCAAAATGCAGAGTGCAAACGCCAAAATAAAAAATGAAGATGCCAAAATAAAAAGCGAAGACGCCAATTTCAGATCGCAGACGGTAGATCACAGAGCGGAAACGACAGAGAAATAAGCGCAGATGAAAAAATGCTAACGCAGACGACAGAATAAATAATACGTAGACGCAAAAAGAAAAGAACCTAATTTTTTTGGCAGCGGTGCAGACGCTTGTTCTCGGAGATGCTGATCTGCGGAGACGCTGATATGCGTAGACGCGCAATGTAGACGACACTGTGATTATCAGAGATGACAAAATGCTAATCCGACCAATAATGTAGAAATTTTTATTAGCTGACTTCTGAAGCGAGATCAGGGACGTAGGTCCCACCGGGCATGCCAAAATGTGTGCTAGAAAAATGTGCAAATTGTTGGAAGCCTAAGGAATCAAGCTAATTTGAAAGAAATTCACAAAAGCAACCAACAAACCAAAATTCCAACCACCTCTAATACTCAACAAGGGTAGCTATGTGTAGCCATTGTTGGTATATCTCTAATGGAGGGTATATTTGGTATGCTCTCACAAACAAAACAATAAATAAATCCCTTGTGTGGAAGTGCAAATGTGAGTGTGAGTGCAAAGTGAATGTGCAATATGATCCTAGACTATATGAAAAGACAAATACATTCAAGATATGACTATGGAGGAAGTCACACTCAAAGGTACTCTATGATGCAATGAACATGAAATGATGAAAACTATCTATGAATGCAAGCTAATAATTAGAATGAAAACTAAAACTAGAAATGAATGTGTAAACTAAATATGAATGCACAACAAAAACTAAAATGCAATACAAAATGTAAACCTTACCAACTAACCAATCACCAAGATGCAGCCTATGAACTCCATATGGAAATGTACCTATAATGCAAGCTCTCAGTGTGGTGATTCTAGACTCAAAGCGATGGCGTGTCAATGCAATCCAATAATCCTCTATATGCAATGCTTGAGACAAGGCTTCTATTTAAAGACTCTCAGGAAACATCTAGAGAGTGTCTAGAAGATAAAGATAAGGATAAGTATTAACAATTAAGCACCTTATCTCCTTATCTAATATCCTTTGTTGGGAGGATAAAATGATGAGGTGGCACATGTGTGTAGAAAGTTCTCAAGTTGTAGACACCATGTGCTTAAAAAGAAATGCAAAACCTTATGATGACAACTCATAAGAGTACACGTACTCTTAGGCTTATAGATTAGGATAAAAATTAAATTAAATAAAATTTAATTTAATTTAGGTCTAGAAGAAATTAATAGGATATGGAGGATTTAAATAAATAAAATTTATTTGAAAAAGAATAAATGGAGAATCATGTGTTAAATTAAATTTAACACATTAAGGTTAGGAAGTATTTAAATTAAATTTAAATACTTAGGCAAAAAATGAACCTATTTAATTAAAATAATTTTAATTAAATAAGTAGAAGAATGTGACTATTATTAATTAAATTAGTAAATTCATTCAGAACAATTTTTAGTGTATACAGGTTGCATCCAATAGTATGACTCACATAAATCAAATGGGAGAGACACTACATCATCCCCACCAAAGACTAGGCTTACTACTAGAAACCTGCAATACAAGAATAGAGAACAACCGCACACCAAGTGCAAAATCAAAACTGAGCAATAGGAATGACTCAACAACCTCTCCACAAGTCAAACCCAATCACCCAACATTTAGAAACCATCTTGTCAACACCCAAATAGAGTAACCAAAGGCGAATAGGTGTCACACTGACACAAGGTCTACCAATAAGGAACCTCCTATGTGTAAGGAAAACCCATCTAGCCATAAAGTCAACAATATAAGGTAAGGAAAAATCCACTCTACCTCATCCGTAGGTGCCCAACTACAACACACACCTACTATGTGACCACAAAACAAGGTCAAAAAACTACACTCTTCCAACAAGAGTTGGAATCATAGTAAATAACCATCCCAAATTTCCCAAGAATACTATCATGCCACACATGAGCATCCTTGAAATCACACAAGCCCACCCTTTGAACAAAGAGGATGAAGGATTATGGAAAAAATTGCACACTTCAAAGGACACCTACCAAAACTAACCACCAAGCGTAGGGGCACTTAGTCTCTATGGTACCAAAAAACTCAACTATTGCTGGGGACTAGGCTTACATAATCCAACCAGACAAGATATCACCTTTCCACAAAATTGCAAAGAATCTGATTAGTGGATATAGTCATGTAATATCTTCATACCAACTCATAAGATGGTTACATGTGTCCAATGATACCATGCCCCTTCAGTAACATGCTGGGAAAACTACACCTAACCTACTACTAAACTCAATCTCCAGCCTCAAGTCAATTGTACATGAGCAATTTGACTGAGACAATCCTCTTGAAGATATAAGATCAAGGAGAAAGAAAATACTGAGTATTAGGAATGAGAGGGACTCTCTCTCAACCTTTGCACTTAATCAGCCCAAGACGTGTTAGGGAAACTCACTATTCCACCAACCATCAAAATACTCATTCAAAACTAACTGAGCTAGTGGGATAACCATGCCAATCTACACACTCCTGAGAGGTAAGCTAAAGGGAATAAACCAACATTGAAGCTCACAACTAGGGTCAACCTCTAAGGTGAACCAAGAAATACCTAGATATAGTAGGAATATCACCCACTAACAGAAGATGACTCCAAATAAGCACAAAAGTCACCTTCCCTCCAAAGGCCATAACTTTCATGTCTGGACCCTGACTGACTTTGTCCAAAATTTGTTAGAAGACCTTGACAATTCCTACACCGTGATGGAGTTTAGAGAGTCCTAAGACCTAAGAGTTTGAATCACCAATCAAGATAAAACATCAAAGGAAAACTCAAATAGTCTTGGTCACCAAGACAAGCAATGGCCACAACATCCAAAACATCGAAAGAGAAGACATGTCCACAATGACATAAGGCATGAAAAGAAAGAAATTTCACACATTGAAACTGATATTACTTCTCTTTCATAATTTTATTAGTTAACCATAACACAAGCATTAATGCACAATGAAACTAAAAGGTTTTTGAAGCAAGGGTTCAAGAGTCACTTACCATAAAATAAGTACATATATTTTCAAATTTATTTTCATAGTACATTACATTTCATCATTTAAACCATCTAATTATACTAACAAATTTACCTCTATCAAAATACACTAGTATGTCCTCTATGATATTATCCCGTGTTCATACTACTAGAGGTTCGAGATGAATGTGATAGAGTCACAACACAAGACTAGGCAATAATAAAACATGTATAATAGTCACCATAAAAAATAATAAAAAGACCCAAATGGGGGAATTATCAACTCCAACAGTAAATCAAAAAATAGCTCATTTCAGCAATAAATCAAGTGTGGCAACAACCATAAAGAGAGTGATAGAAAAATTTGATGACTATTCCAAGAAGGAGAAAATACTAATAACCAATGCTAGCCCAACAGCATGAAGAAAGTACCTCCAACAAAATAAAATAAGGCATCAAACATATAACATTACATGTGATGAATGAGAACAATCACACAAGAGGGATAACTCACTACATAATGCTAAGGAATACATCATCTTAGTAGCATTAGAGAACAAACTCACACACATCAAGCAATATACCACCAATAACCTCATGCATATGCAGACTACAATAATTTCCATAATTATTTTCCATGCAATGCAACATTTATATATCTATCAATTTTAATACAATTTCCATAAGCTTAAAAACCAATCATTTTGGGGACTTAAGTCATTAAACCAAAGGATCTAATGCACAACCTACTTCTTTGCAATGATTCACAATATACACACATTTCTAAATGTAAGGAACATTTCATTACTATACTAGAAAGAATCACAAATAAGATTCATTTATTTTACTTATAAATAGGAGAAAATAGGGAAAAGAATGCACCTTACTCTACAAGGAGAAACAAAAAGGGGCACTCAAGGCCAACACATGGACACCAATTAGTGGTTCCATCATATAGGGTCATACAAGCAACCAGCCATACTAAGGCACATCGATTCCATCTACAAAACAAGGAAAGACTCACTTCCTCCTCACATTTCTCTCATTGCATCTACTAGACAAGAAGGTCCATCACAAGTAGATACCCAAGCAACAAAGATCATGAGCTCTCATAAAGGCACTCACACTCACACAATGAAATATCAACCATATGAGCAACATATACATAAAGAACCCAATATTTGAACATGGGCTCTGATACTAGACATAATGCCCTACCCAAAGATCCTTGGAACACAAGGATAAAACATGCACTAAATAATTTTTTTCTTAAGATAAGCTACTAAACAACAACATAAAGTAACCAAGTGTAAGAGTGAAGCATCAACATAAGGTGATGAGAATAGGGAATATAGCAAGAATCACATGTTCACATACACCGATGAAAGTCTTACAACTACTTTGAAAGATCTCAAAGCTCTAAACCATAACTCACAAACAAAAGATCACATGAATCATGAGAATATACCAAGGGGATGTTCTCGTTCAATCCCAAAGTAAAATCTTTTAGCATGCTTATACATACAAGTCCATATCTACATAACATTTCATAATCATAATTCACAAGTAGAGACCAACAACGGTCATGCAAAAGATGAAGGCTCAAAGTTACATCCACTCTTCTACTAGACACCATGCTGAAAGATAATACTAACTCTTGAAGCCTTGAAATTTTGCAAAGTTTGAATTTTTGAAGCCTTGAAATTTCCTAGAATCTTTATCTTAACTTAGAGAGGTCTCAAACCTATCTCAAATGAGTCATTGCATATATTAAAATATATCTTAAGTATAAGAAATATACATCAAATTATACTTAAATGATATATTTCAAACTCCAAAGAAAATTTGCTAAACTAGGAAGGAGTGCAACCTTAAAGAGTACCCAAACACCCTTCAATTCTCAACTGAAAAGTCCAGAGATACCTGCTAATTTTCCCGAGTAGGTTTTTGCAAGAAATCAGGCAACACTTTATTGCAACTAGGCAACATTTCTTACTATAGCCAGGTCATACTTTTTTACCCAACCAATACTTTTCACTATAGCTAGGAAATACTTCTTAGTATGGCTAGGCAATGATTCTCAGTATGGTTAGGTGCTACTTCACCAGTATCATATGATATTTCACACTACTATAGTGTGATTCTTTCTAGTATTATACAACCTTTCTCCTTAAGGCATGCGATACTCTTCTAGTATCGCCCAATGTTGAACTACTGTTACCCAAGATTGAAAAGAAACAACTTAATGAATAAATAAAAGGAAAACAAGTTAGAACCTCCATACTAGGGAGTACCAGATCCACTATAATTAATACTTGATGCAGGAGCATCCTGGGTTGACATGTTATCTTGCTCATTTGTGTTCATTTTGCTAGTTGTTTTCAAGTTGCAGTCATTGTTGAGTTGCAAGAATTGTTGAGTGCTAGTAATTTTGCAGTATCAGTTGAGTTGTAGTTATCCCACATCATGTTAGCATTTGGATTAGCATATTATTCCATATCACTCTATAGTGGGTGCTGAGCTCTATAGTGCATGCCAAGCTATCTAGTATATGCCTAGTTATCCAATATTTGCTGAGCATTCCTTCATGTGCTGAGTGAACCTATTGATGCTGAGTGTCAGCATTTTGGATGAGTTTTCCATGTTTTGGTTCTTAAAGGGAGCTAACTTATAGGATTAATTTTGATAAAAAAATTTATGATAAGATCTTGTCTTAGGATGTGTATAGACCATTTTAGGGTCAACCTTTTTATTTTTTAATGTTCAAGAATCTTTTAAAAGCTATTTTGGTAAGTATAATAGGGTGTTTAGGCTTAGAGTTAGGATAGAATTTGGCGATATTTGAGAGGAATGAGCAAGTTTGTTGCATATTTGTCTAGAAGTGCAAATTTGAAGCTAGATCTTGGATCTTGAATGTATTTTGTATCTGGCCATAACCTAGAAGGCCTTACAACTAGGCATATATGTTGATATTCTGATGAATCAATGAAAGAATATGTTTTCTCTCTTTGTGGTGTTTTTATCTTTATGTGTTTTCTTCCATTGTGTTAAATGTTGCAAGGTGGTTTGGATTGCTGGGTGTGCCTTTGGCCCTAGTTCTTCCTTCCCTCCTTGCGTCAACACTTTAACACATGAGATACAAGACACCATGCAATAGGAAGGATAAAACATCTATCCATCCAAGCCATAACAACATATGAAGAAACATGCAGAAAGAAACATTGCAATGTACATGTTGTATATGTGAAAATGCGGCCTATGCTAACACACACACTTCAACACAGTCATTGCATGCGGATTCATCTCGGAATGAACATTAGATTTTTCATCCGAAAATTGACTTGCAAAGCGACCTGTTGCCTTCTATCTAAAGGGATTTTGCTTGTTAATATCCTCAGAATCAAGGTGCAGGCAACCAGGCCCTCTAAGAACGAAGGATTTGACAATGGAATTAAGTTAATAATGAGTATGCAGATTAATCTAAAATGAAAGATGCAATGTAATCTAAGAACAAATAAAGCAAACTAGATTAAGCATATGCATGATTAATCTAAAATGAGATTAAACTAAGAATGAGAATGTATGCAAGAAATGTAAGTAAATGTGAGCATGAATTTCAATAGCAATTCGATGCAAATTCTCCAAATTCATCCTCCAAAATGAAGAGATGAGGGTCTCTTAAATAGACTTTCCTGGAATCCACCAACGGTTGAGATCAATTCGGATCAACGGTTGGGATTGAAGATGAGGTTTAGTCATAAAGGGAGATTCCCAAATTAAAGGGAGTTAACAGATTTAATTTGAGTAAAATAAGGAGTTAACTGTTTTAATTTGAGTAGAAAAAGGAGTTAACTGAGTTAACTCATTTTTTATCAATAGTGAACTGGAAATTTCCCTTTTTGAACTGAAGAGAGATTTTGTTGAGATATTTAATTTAATAAAATGACATATGCTCTCATAATTACTTTTTCTATTTAATTAAATAATCTTTAATTAATTAGAGACACTTTTGTTTAATTAAATAACTTCATTTAATTAATTAGGAATGGCTTCCCATTTAATTAAATAACTTTGTTTAATTAATTAGAAGTAAGTACTCCATTTAATTAAATAATTTCTTTTAATTAATTAGAAATACCTTTCCCATTTAATTAAATAATTACATTTAATTAATTAAGATAAGCATATTTATTAAATTAAATAAATTTAATTCCATAGTACATTAGCCATTATGATATAATTTAATTTAATTAAAGTATAAATACTTAATAATTAAATTAAATATTAATCAATAGGTTTAATGTGACTAATATGAGTAAATACTATAGGAATTAAATAATAAGCATGATGAATGCAGATTTAGGTTTTTTGCATCTGACAATTAAGTCAAGTAGCGAATAGCAGAATGAGAATTGCCTATTAGAATAGGACTTTGAAATTATCAGAAATAGACCAGAATTGGTATAATGGCAATGAGCCAATTTTGGGGTATTACATTTTTCCCCTCTTTGAATGAATGTGCGAGCAACACGTTCAATTCAAAGAAAATCAAAAAGCATGATGCAAAGATGAGATTGGTTCTGAAGGTGATGATACGAAGACCAAGTGATAAGCTTTTTAAGGACAATCTCTAGAACAGAGCTTAATCCTAAGGGATCCGAGTAGAACACTTAGATACCTAATAGTGATAGCATTTAAAAGACTACCTCCAGAACGAAGTGTAATCTTTAAGGATCCAAACAGAACGTCTAGATACCTAAAATTTATAGCATTTAGAAGATTATCTCCAGAACAGAGTTTAATCTTCAAGGATCTAGATAGAACACCTAGATACCTAAGATTGATAAGCATTTAGAAGATTATCTCTAGAACAGAGCTTAACCTTCAAGGATCCAGATAGAACACCTAGATACTTGAGATTGAAAGTATTTAGAAGACTATCTCCAGAACAGAGCTTAACCTTCAAGGATCTAGATAAAACACCTAGATACTTGAGATTGATAATAGATAACAAGGTCCCATCATGAGTCGTAGAATCATCCCTAGAACGAGGCTTGATCCTCAAGAGTCAAGGTTTAGACTGTCCCAATACCTATCCATCGAACTCTGAGAAGAGTTGTTATAAGGTTGATCAATTGATAAAAAGATAGGATAGATAGAAAAGATGCTAAATAGAAAGGAACAAGATGCCCTGAGTGATTAGATGCCCCAAGTGATAGATGGCAAAGATGCCAGATAAAAGGGAACAAGATGCCCCAAGCATTAAGTATTCAATGATGTAATCATCCTGCCCCCTCAGGAGCAAAATTGAAAGATGACACACCAGAAATATGATTTGAAGCAGTATATCATGTCAGCAAAATCTAGAAGAGATCAGAATGATCTATAGATTGGGTTGATTTGAAATGATTGCGAAGTCGTAAAAACCAAGTTTGACCAAAACTTGACCAGATTCAGCTACAGTTGACTTAAGTTGACTATTTTCAAAATGAATTTTGAAAATATGGAGAATGTAAAGTTGAAAGGATTCCAAGAATTATAAAGTATTAGAAAGATTTGGGCTGCACAAGCGTTCGATCACATCGGTCCCCAAAATTTTAAAATGCATTTTAAGGCTCTTAGCTATGTCAGATTTTGAATTTGATCTCAAAAATGGATCCAGAATGGTCCAATTAGCCAGGGGTACGATTTTTGTGCAAATCCGAGCACTTTGAAAAATTTGGTCAACACCTATATAAGGGCTCGAAGGGTCATTTTCAATTCATTTGCGCTTTTGTCTTGTAGTGATTTTGAGCTCTGATAGAGATATGGCAATGAACATGAGATATCATCGTTTTGAGCGCTCTAGGCGACACAACTGGCCAGCAGACTACGAACCACTGGTGAGTCATCGATTTCCCATCTTCGTACTTTTGTTTTCACGCATTTTGAGTTCATTTATACACATTTTTAGCATGTTTTAGGCTTGTCAATTCTTTCTTCAAATGAGACCGATCTCTTCTCACGCAAAGATATTCTTTCTTCATGCAAAGAAACAGGATGCACAGTTTCTTCGCGCGCGGTGAATTTGGTTTCGCGCAAGGATGGGGATTCTTCACGCGAGGCGATTCGTGTTTCGTGCGAGAATGTCCTTTTTTGTGCGAACAGATCTATCTTCATGCGAAGAGATCTTTTTTCGCGCGAAGGTGAGATTGTTCACACGAATGAGAGTTTCTTCGCGTGAAGAATTAATTATTTCACGCGAAACTGTATATCTTTTTCATGAGATGCATGAGGTCATCTTCCATGAGAAGAAGACCATGGAAGCAAGTGTTTATGTTCTACAGATCTAGGCCTAGGAGCATCTCCCTTTATGTAGGCCAATTTTTGAGGATTCTTGGGAGCCCATGGAGCCCTACATCTGCAGATATCGAGGGCATATTACCTAGGCCTACCTGGGTAAGACTGAGCACTAGTGGACACATCTTGATGACCTGGTGTCTGTTATATGGCAACCTTGGAGAGAGATAGAGGACTGGGATGATGCTTTGAGAGAGCTACCCTGGATGTTTAGTTCTTGACCGCAGGCAGGCAGGACGACATCACTCATAGAGAGATTCATGATCTCACGAGTGTGGCGGCAGTACGACTGACCATAGGACATTTTAGCTAAGTACTGTGCCTATGCTAGGGTGCAAAGGGATATTGAGCGGGGATGACCTCCATGGATGGATCCAGGATGATCCATGATAGATATTCATAGTTTGGCTATTGTTCAGTGGGACTACCTACTAGAGGTAGTAGATGCAGGGATGATGCCTGCATATCAGGCATTTTTGATGAGCCATCCATTCCCATGCTTCACAGATCCACTAGGGATGGCAGGGTAGGTACAGGGGCAGGGATAGGTGCCACAGCAGTAGTAGGCATAGCCACAGGTGCTACCACAGGTCTAGCATTGGGTACAATAGATACCTATTCCTCCACATTAGATGGGATCAAACCCAGGTGTTGGGGGTAGTGGGGCAGGACATAGTCGACAGAGGAGGTAGAGGATAGAGGAGTAGGCCCCTCAGCAGGAGGTCCCATAGTAGTAGGTGCCTCCACAGCCAGAAGTACCTCCACCAGAGATGGTTGATGAGGATATGATGGATCAGCCGGCAAGTGGGGTACAAGATGCGGTACGATGGTACTGAGAGCAGGTTCGTGCGGCCTCCTGACAGTTGGGAGAGTTGCAGATTGCATTGGCAGTTAGGGATGCGCAGCTGGTAGAGCGACAACGAGAGACAGACCATCAGAGAGAGCGTGCAGAGATTGTAGAGTGCAGGCTAGAGCTGGCATAGGATGAGATCCACTTCCAGTCTGCTTGGGCTGCATATTATTATGCTATATACACTAGCGCTGTACCTGATGAGACATTGCAGGTGCAACGATTCTCTTAGTATGCATTAGATTCTGGAGGTGCATGACCTCCTGTCAGGCCGGATATGCCACCACCGCCTCTGCTACTTGCTGCCCCTGCTCCTCCTACTCCTCCTAGAGGTGAGGGTGCAGGACAGAGTTAGATGCTCTGTGCCTAATTTTTGATTTTGATCTCTGGCTATGTATCGACTGGTGTGCCAACACCACATGTATCATTTTTGATTGATTGTGCTCAAGTAGCGCCCATTTTTGTACTGACCCATTCTTTGATATATATATACAAGATTTTGAGCTAAGTATTCCTGTGTACATGTCATTGTCTGTTTTTGTTTTGCTCTGATGTACATGAGATGTATGTTTAGATAGAATGCATATGTATGAACTGACATCTTATGTAGTGTTGTGTGTTTTTGTTTGACAGTCATAGGTATTCCATTGAGGAGCGAGAATCGATGAACCAAACGCTTGTGTAGCCATGGAAGAATCTAATGCATGTGGAGTATGAACAAAATTACCATCGAATTGCATGCTAATGCAAATGGAGTATGTAATGCAAGACTATGTTAAATGCAACCCTAGGTCTGGTTACCAAGCCTCGATGATTTATCATCATTGGATATAAAATAAAGCTTGTATGTTATACAATTTCCGATGACATTGCAATCATGAAAATATGAATATAACATATGTTATTGGGATGTCAGGATTAAATGTAAGCATTTGAGGCACAAGAAGCCAGAATGACCAGAACATTTGTCCCTTTTAATGTAGCAAGTTAACATAAGCATCAAAGCATGAATGCTAGGATGACCTAAATGTTGCTTGCATGACAGGCACACCAAACACACGGGAGATTCCTCTTATGCTAAGTATTCAGTATTCATTCTTTCTGCAATGACCCTTGCATTCGTAACCTGAGACAAAACTGTGCTAGATATACTCACAGTGACTCGTACGTTCACTTAATAGGATGAGTATCAGTATGCACTATAGCATGAAGAGTTCACTCCAAAAAACAAGGAGAAGAACCAATGTCATTGACGTATCTGTATAAAAGGAGTCGAGATACACATGGCCATCCAATACGAGATGGAGGCTTTTATAGTGGACGCCCCTCTTATGGGAATAGATCAACTTATTAGAACTAAACCACAAACATAAAGCAAAGAAAAAGATCATGCCCCCAGTCATTACTTCTCTAGTCGAAGATGACATCATTGAGTTGCTCGAGGAGATATGATAAAGCAAAAAAAAGAAAACAAAGAAAATGCTCAGCATATCCAAACAAGTATATCATTCTTTTTTTGAGTTCAATGTTTTTGGGATTGATGTCAAGTGTCAATGTCCAGAACGTGTAAGAAAGAAATCTCTTCAGTAGGGTGACAACAGTAGGCAGACGCAGTCAGAACGACTAGTGACTGAGGACAAAGAGGAATCTTCATGATGAAGAACCTAAGAAGGACTAAGCAATAGTAGACAGACACAGCTAGGATGACTGGTGACTGACGCAAAAGAGATCTTCCATAAAGGAATCTTGAGACATGTCCCGAGCAATGGTAGGCAGACACAATTGTAACAACTGGTGACCGTTGTGAAAGAGATTCTACGAGGAGAATCTTAAAAAGAGTGACACTAGTGACAGTAGGTAGATGCAGTCATAACGACTGGTGACTGTCACAAAGGAAATTCTATGAGGAGAATCTTGAAAAGAGTGACACTGGTGATAGTAGGCAGACACAGTCAGAACGACTGGTGATCGTCACGTAGGAGATTCTATGAGGAGAATCTCAAAAAGAGTGACACTAGCGACAGTAGCCAGACGCAGTCAAAATGACTGGTGACTTTCGTGAAGGAGATTTTATGAGGAGAATCTCGAAAAAAGTGACACTAAGGGGGGAATGCCCCCGAGATATGACAAGACTCAATCCATGGATACATGAGTAGGAAAAGTAGGAAAGCGAAAGCATGAAAGCAACTATACAGAGTATCCAAAAGATGTGCTGCAAGATGGAGCATTGGGAACAAGAGGCACCTATTTACCAGGTTTTCACCTTCTTGGCAGGATTTTCCTTTTTTTTTGCTACCATGATGCCTATTTCTAGGTTTTCATCAATGGCACTTTTTTTGGTTTTCAATTTTTTTTGTATTTTTCTCTTTTTGATTTTTTTGGTATTTTTGAGATTTTTCAATTTTTTTGGTGTTACGAAGGCACCTATTGCTAGGTTTTCACTAGGGTAACAATTTATTTCAGGACTTTTTCTGATTTTTAGGATTTATTTCAAGACATTTAGATATGTACAGAGAGCTTGCTGAGATTGAATCAACTGTAAAACCACTTCAGGTGGAGAGTGTTCATAGGCTCTTTAAGAACTTCTCCTTCGGTTGTGGAAAGTTGATAGGCACCAGATCCATATACTGCAGTAATGATGTAAGGACCTAGCTAGTTTGGTTCAAACTTTCCCTTTTGCATTCATTGTTGTTGATTCTTAGGATTCTCTCTCAGGACGAGATCACCCAACTGGAAGTCATGTGGCCTAATTCTCCTATTGTAGCTTCGTGCCATTCTTTGTTGATATGCTCGTAGATGATCACAGGCCACTTGTTGTCATTCATCCAGAAACACAAGCTCTTGAAGCCAGGCTATCCTATAGTCATCATCTATGATAAGACCTTTCATAGAGATTTTCAAGGTAGGAATCTCGACCTCTATCAGAAGCATAGCATCCGCCCCATATACCAACGCAAAAGGAGTCATGCCCATTGGAGTTCTAATGCTTGTTCTATATGCCCATAGGGCTGGAGTGATCTGGAGATGCCAGTCTCTCCCTGACTTACTGACTGTGTGATGAAGAACTTTGAGGATCACCTTATTGGATGCCTCAGCTTGGCCATTACCCTGGGGGTAATAAATGGAAGACCAATGTTGTGTAATCTTGAATTTCTTGCACAGTTCCTTAAGGTCTTTATTTTTGAACTATCCTCCATTGTCAGTAATGATTGAGGATGGTATACCATATCTATAGATGATGTAGTTTGTGATAAAAAGTGCTATAGTTTTTCCATCAACAATTATGAGAGGGATTGCCTCTACCCATTTCGTGAAATAATCTATAGCAGTGATAATGAACTTATGTCCATTAGAAGAGGTTGGGTGAATCTGTCCCACCAAGTCAAAGGCCCATTGTTGAAATGGCCATGTTGTAGTAGAGGGAATCAACTCTCTAGCTGGAGCATGAATGAGATTCTTGTGTAGTTGACACTGTTTTTAGGACCTAGCATATTTAATAGCTTCTTGCTCCATTTTAGGCCAGTAGTAACCAGGACGAAGGAGTTTGTGAGCTAGTGTTAGGCCATTGGAATGAGATCCAAAAATGCCTTTGTGAATGTCAATTAGTACGCATTTGGACTCGTCGGGTTCTAAACACCTAAGGAGTGTTCCGGCAAGACCTCTCCTATACAGATCGTCAGCAATAATGACATAATGTGAAGCATTATAGATTAGGTAACGTTTCTCATTTCGGGTCAGACCTTCTGGAATGGTTTGATTACAAATGTAGGAATAGATGTGATGGTAGCAGGATGATTCTTGTCCTATAATAGAATAAATCATCTTGGAATCAGGTGTGTCATAGGTTGGGTAGTGTAACACTTCCACGAAGAACTCATGTCAGAGATCATTTTCTAGCATTTGTAGAAGGGAGGCCAGAGTGGCCATGGCATCAGCCGCTTTATTATCTGCATGTGGAACCTGTTGGAAGGTGATGTGTGCAAAATATTTCATCAAGTCATCAACCATGCATTTGAAAGGAATCGGTTTTTCATCCTTTGTTTGATACACATCATTTAATTGGTTGATGACAAGCTGAGAGTCACCGAAGATATCCAACTAATCTACTCTCCATTCAGCTGCAATTTTCATACCATTGATCAAAGCTTCATATTCAAAAATGTTATTTGTACAAGGAAACAAAATCTTGTATGCTTTGGGCAATGAGTATTTCTGTGGTGTGATGAAAAGTAATCTAGCACCTGATCCTTGTTGTGTGAAGGATCCATCAAAGAACATAACCCATGTATGGTGAGTGAGTGTTAGAATTGACTCATCTAGAAAATCAATGGTTATTGGTAGAAGACTCTGTATGGGTGCCTCGACCAGCTGGTCTGCAATTTCCTGTCCCTTTATTGCTTTGCATTCAACATATTGGATGTCAAAATCACTTAGTATCATGACCCATTTAGCCAATCTTCCTGTGAGAGCTGCCTTACTGAGCAAATACTTTAATGGATCTATTTTAGCCACAAGCTGTGTAGTGTGGGAAAGCATGTAGTGTCTCAACTTTTGGGAAGCAAAGACAACTGCCAAGCAAGCTCTCTCAATAATATTGTAGTTTTTCTCATAAGAGACCAATGTTCGGCTTAAGTAATAAATAGATCTTTCTTTATTGTCATTATCTTCCTGAGCCAACAGGATTCCCAAAGATGTTTCGGTGGCTGAAATGTATAAAAGCAAAGGATTCCCATACATAGGAGGCATCAGGATTGGTGGATTGACAAGATATTGTTCAATCTATGTTAAGCTTTGCTCACAATCCTAGCTCCAATTGAATTTCACACCCTTATGTAAGGTCTTTGTGAAGGGTTGTGATTTATCCGCCAATTGTGAAATAAACCTGCGAATAGATTGAAGCCTTCCTTGTAGTCCTCTCATCTGACTGATGTTTCAAGGTGGTGGCATGTCCATTATTGCATGTACTTTCTTTGGATCTACTTCGATTCCCTTTGCAGAAACAATATATCCTAACAGTTTTCCTGATGTGACACCAAATGCGCACTTCTTAGGATTGAGCCAAAGACTAAATATTTCCATATGATCTAGGATTGGTCCCAAATCATGCAAATGAGTATTGCATTTAGCACTTTTAGCCAAGGTATCATCAACATAGTCCTCCATAGTTCTATGCATCATGTCATGGAAAATTGTAGTAATAGCCCGCTGATATGTAGCTCCAGCATTCTTTAAACCAAATGGCATCACATTCCAACAAAAGGTTCCCCATGCACATGTGAAAGCTATTTTCTCTTGATCTTCTAGTGCAATTTTTATCTGATTGTATCCAGAAAAACCATCCATAAGTGAGTACATCTCATAGCCAGCCATCATGTCCACGATCATATCAATATTAGGGAGCGGAAAATCGTCTTTAGGACATGCCAAGTTAAGATCACAGAAGTTTGTACAAACTCTGATAGACTTATCATGCTTGGACACAGGAACAATATTGGATATCCATTCAGCATAATCAATTGCACGAATGAAACTAGCCTTTAGAAGTTTCTCCAATTCGGCTTTGACTAGCAATGCAACATGAGGATGCATTTTTTGAAGCTTCTGTTTAACTGGTTTTACGCCTAGTGCTATGGACAAGTGATGCATGATAAGATCAGGATCCAATCCTGGCATGTCAGAATATGTCTAGGCAAAATTTATTTTCTTTCCTTTGAAAAAGGCAATGAATTGTTTCTTCTCTTTAGGTGACAATGACTGCACCAGATGTATCACATGAGGATGTTCTGTTATGCCTAGGTTAATTAGCTGTGTTGGCTCTATTAACACTGATGATCTCTCCTGAAAGTGACTTGGAAGAACATCAAATATCTCATCCACGGGCGCCTCAGAGAGGTTTTCACCCTTGGATACGTCTTTTTTTTATACTTTTTTTGGATTCGACATTGCCAGAATGTGGTTTTCACCATCAAACCTCTTATATTTTTTCTTTTTAATTATGTGACTGAGATATTTGATGTCGGCCTCAGTCATGTTAACACTCTGCTCATTGGTGGAAGACATTACAGGTTCGATAGCGTTTAAGTAACAGGCAAGAGCATAGTCATTTCAGAATGTGGGGACTTCATTAGATGCATTGGGGTTCCAGTCTATAAGCTTGGGATGTGCAAGTGAGAGAGTAGTGGCTATTTCAATTGCGTTCATAGTATAGTCATTAAATGCGTGGACCAGCAATTCGAGACCTACGGCGACCTCACCCACAGGTGTATTCAAATGCCTCAGAGTACGAACGTTAGTAATTGACGACTCTAGGAAACTAATTGGATCAGACCCCTATGACCTATCCCTAGACGTTTCACTCACTTCGATTTGATTTTCATAGACATGCACTTGTTCAATGTCTTTATTAGTAGTCGCTTCTGAAAGATTATCAAATTCATATTCATGAGAATCGGTGCTACATGGTGAGAGACTATAGAACTCCCCAACAGTGATAGGGACATACTCTCCTTCAGCCTCTTGATTCTTACAAAAATACTCAATATGGCATGACTGACTAGATTCTCCCTTTTCTGAATGATATTTGAGTTGCTCAGCATTGTCCTTAGAAGAATCACTAGTATCATCCATAGTGCTAACACGTGGCACAAAGTCATCTGGCTTAGCAAAGAATTTAGCAAGATCATAAGGAATAGGATGAGGGTAAGAATCCTCATCATCAGATTCTTCCTCTTGAGTACCTGACTCAGATTGTGACTCATTTTTAGATGAACTCTCAGGTACGAGTATGAATTTATTGGATCCCAAATGGAAAGGGACCTTTTTAAACCCTAGGCCAGTTGTGTCACTGTTGCTTCAAGCTGTTGCATTGATAGGATCTATTAAACCATTGTTATTGCACCCAATAGGGCCAGTTCCCTTTTAGCCAAAACGCTTCATAAGCTTAAGACTAGGTCCATACTTTTTAGGAGTGATTTCTTGAGCTTGTTCTGTTAGGTCTACTGGAGACTCTTCTTTGTAAAGCCATGCAACAATGGCTCTGTTTTTGCTTTCATCTTCTAATGGAACTGTAGCTTTGACAAAAGAGCCATTAAACTTGGTCTGAGGTGTCAACATGAATGGCTTCTTTGGTACTGAGGGTCTCCCAAAATGTCAAGGGGACTCTGGAATAGATGTTAATGACAGCATTTGTTCCATGTGGTACTCTCCCATACCAGTTTCTTTCAATTTAAATGACTGCTCAATTTGTTTCAGCTTATTGTTGTGACAATCAGTAGACTCACGGTTAGCAGGGATGAAAGAATCAACAACTTTGAGCATATTGCAAGTGTAGCTAGTAGTAGCAGGAATAGTAACTTTGAAGTGATGAAATGGAAATTTAATGCTTTGGTGGTATGTGGATGGCACAGTGCGCATCACATGTATCCATGGCCATCCCAATAGAATGTTGTAGGCTAAGGGAATGTCAAGTACCTGACAGGTGACATCCCTTTTGACAGGACCGACGCAAATTGGTAAAGTCACCAGACCTAGTGACTTTCATTCTACTTCATCGTATGATTTAATAGTGATCTTTTTTCGAGGATCAACAGAGTCCTCAGAGTAATCCAATTGTCTAAGAAAAGTAGCAAAAACAATATTTAGGCCAGCGCCATTGTCACTGAGTACCCGATGAACACGTGTCTGGTGGATCATAACCTCAATGTGTAGAGGCTGATTGTGTGGGTGATTCAGTGAGTTGTCATCCTCCTCAGAGAAGGTCACAAGATGAGGTGAGGTCAGGTGACCTACCATGGATTGAAATCACTCAAGATCAAGATCTTGAGGAATGTTTTCCTCAATGAGGGCTTTGTCCAGAATTTGCCTGTGAGCAGGCGAGATTTTAAGCAGCTCAAATATGGAAATGTGAGCATTGGTTCGTTTCAACTGATCTAGAACACTATAACTGGTTGCAGTCAAGTTCGTCGTGTGTTTTGCACCTTTACCGGATGGACCAGCAAGGGCTTTGTCCTTGTGTTGTTCAAGATTTGAAATAGGAGGTGTAGGGCCTTTGAGCACCAATTTTGCATGAGAGTGAGTAACAGTGTTAGCACAGTGTTGTGAAGATGCATTATCCATGTTATTGGAAGTAGGGCCTCTCAAGACAAATGGTGTCTTGGGTTTATCATTATCTTGCTTCCCCTTTATAGTAATAACGTCGCAGTATTCAAAATCTACAGGCTCAACCATGTGAATGACATTGTCATCATTGGAATACGTATAGTTGACCTTATTGTAGGGTTCTGGTTTCGATGTCTCTCCTTTTTCATAAGCTGGGAGAGGCTCTTTGAATGCCTTGTGGTCTGAGTTTTTGTTATATCCATCTACCACAAGTTCACCAGCATCAATCATGTCTTGGACTTTATGATGCAAGTTTATACAGTTGCTGGTTTTGTGTCCCTTATTTTGGTGATACTCACAAAATGAGGTCTCATTCCACCATGATGGACGTGGTTGTGGATCATAGGGACGAGGGTTATCCATTGGTAAGATAAGCTTGTGTTGTAGCAATGTTTTGTAAACCACATCCAAAGGTTCTCCTCAAGGCGTATACTCTCGCTTGGGTCGTACTGCCCATGAGTTTCTTGGTTTGTTCCCAGATGCCTTATTGTCAGGAGGAGGCTTCTCAGCACTTTTGGCTACTTTGAAGCAGCTTGTGAGATTAAATGCTTCTTTAGCAAGTTTTGGTGTGACATTATCAACAACCCCATCATGTACAATTTCTCGATTCTTGTTGACATGTTTGGTTTTATCCCTGTTGGAAGTGGAACCTTGTTTTGAGTCTCTCTGAAGAGTGAGCTCACCTTTCTTAACCATAAATTCTTCAATACGGATATCCTATGTAATCATGTCTTCAAAGGTACGTGGACCTTATAGTTGGAATCTATACCCGAAATTAGGTAAGAGGTTATCAGTGAAAATGTCGAGCTTCTCTGTTTCTGGGATTTTACAGGAGTACTTAGTATAAAGTTGTCTCCACCATTGGAGGAAAGTGAGAAAAGGCTCACCAACCTTTTGTTTAAGGTTGCATAGATCTCAAATATTTACAGGATGTTGAATGTTATGAGAATATTGCTGAACAAATGAATTAGCAATTTTGTCAAACATCTTGATACTAGGAGGTAAATGTGAGAACCACTCCAAAGCTTGACCACCTAGGCTTCTAGGGAATAAATGCATGAGGTACGTTTGATTGTGTATAAACTCCATAAACAAAGCACCAAATTCTTGCAAGTGATCTTGGGGATCAGTAGTACCAAAGTACTTGTCGTATTTGGGTAATTCTATGCCTCTTGGGAAAGGTGGCATGTTTATACTTTTGTCGAATGGAAATGAACAAAGAGCATCCAATGTGTATGTCTTTTTGGGTTTCTCTTTCTCATGCATCATCTGAGCCAATTGGTCTTGCATAATTTTCAATTGTTTTTGGAGTTTAGTGGTCTCAGTTTCTTCTTCACATGTGATAATGGTCTCCACATCGAAATGTGTGGGTAGTTTAGCTCCCTCTTGGGCAAGTTTGAGAAAGTACTTTTCTTTCTCTTCGTTGAGTAGGATTCCCATGACCTTCTAAAAGTTTTTGTCTCTTCGACATCTTGCTATGTGTTCAGGAAGGATTTCCACCTCTTCTTGTTTCATTAGTGTCATTTTCTTTCTCTTTCTCCTTGTCATCCCTAGGTTGTTCTTGATATCGACTATGACTACCCCGTTCAAGTTCACGATTAGTCATTATAGGAACTTGTTCAGTTTTCATATGTTGCATTTCAAAAGGGTCCATGGAGAAAGGATCATACATTGTGTTTGAGAATGTAGGACTCCTACCTATCTCAATATCTTTTTGGTAAAAAGGATTCCTAATTTGTTGCAAATTGGAAAATGTTCGTTGAACTTGAGATGACCTTGCAGGTGAGGAAGATCGTGAAGACGCCTCACTAGCCAAACTAGATATAGATTGCATAGTGAAAGGTAAGCTACCTCTGTCACGATTATGACCCCTAGCATGACCACGTCTAATTTTATCAGGATAAAACATGTTTTCGCTTCTGGTTGTGATAGTCATAGGCAAGGATAAGAAGCTAGAACCTAGACAAGGACTATACTAAGACCGAGTCTTAAAAAGGACAAGATAGTAGCAAGAATGTTGTTCACTAAGGAACAAATGGTCTGATTTAAAGGCTAGAACAACCAGAGATTATGCCTAGACAAGGACTATACTAAGATCGAGTCTTAAAAAGGACAGATAGTAGCAAGAATGTTGTTCACTAAGGCACAAATGGTCTGATTTAAAGGCTAGAACAGCCAGAGATTATGAACACTACGGCACAAAGTATGACAAGCATTAAGACAAGGACCAAGAGTATGTATGAGACGAGACTAGTCAAGGTATAAGACACAAGTTTTCAATTAAGTGAAGTGTCACTGTTTCAGGACTGTTTGCAAACAAAGAGCAATAAATGGACGCAAAAAAGGACAACGTGTAGGCCACAGATAGCTAGAACAGACCTAGATTGTAAATGCTGATACAAAATCTCATGTGAAAAACCTTTACGGGTTGCGCGAAGAAGTTTTACGGGCTGCGTGAAGATGTTTCTATCTCACGCAAAGGTCAGTAACAATTTTTTAATTTCATGCAAGAATGTTTACCGGTTCGCATGAAGATGAACAATAGAAATTTAATTTCACACGAGGACAAAATTTCTTCGCGTGAGAGCCAAATGATTTCACGCGAGACCCAAATGATTTTGCGTGAAAGGACAGAACAGTTTCACAAAAGCGAATGATTTTGACAAAATTTTTGATCGTTCCAATAACCAAGCATATAAATAAGCACATAGAATAGCAAGTAAGTGATTTCAAGCACATCTGAAAACAATGAGCAAGGGCAAAAGCAACCTTGCGCATGAACAATCAAGTGACTTAGTTTGCGCTAATCCCTAAGAGAGCTATTTGTGTATGTTTTCAAAGAGTTTTGCAATCATTGCACACATTCTTAGAAAATAAAAGTTGGCTTCTCTAAGGTATTTAATAATGGTTTGACTCTGCAACTTTTATGACTCACAGGGGTGACCTCCAATCCTGGCGCACCGAGGTTTTGACACAGTCCAAGAACTTAATCTTCAAGAGCTGCTAGGGAGATCTGACAACCCACAATGAACCACACCTGTGGAGATTTCTTCCACAAGGACATTTATATAGCGGTTGTCACTACCATGGCGAAAATGGCTATTACCACTTGAGGTTCTGTCAATGCAGTTTTCCCTATAGAGGGATTGTCTACTACGGTTAACCCTCTCTAAAGGTGACCAACTCACAATAGTATACCACAAGAGGACTTAGCTTCCAGATTCAAGGTTTTGACACCTTTTCACCTTTAGCCCAATCAAAACAAACAGATTAATTCAACACGCTAAACTAAGATTATCTCTTAAAGATCTATGATATCATCTTCCTGTGATCTATCAACCTCTCCGGAGAAAGGATGCCTTAATCAACAAGTCAAAGATTCATCTATCTATGAGATGCTCAAAGTATCCTCCCCACCTACAAGGAATTCATCTTAGAGAGGAGTTTCACTAGGAACCCACTCCCTCAAGATCCACGAATAGTGTTCATGGGGGCTTAATTACTATGTGTGTACAGATGTTAATTCTTGAAAAAAAATCTATCTAAAAGTAATCAAAAAGCACAAGGTGGTACACTTAACGCTTTAACTAATGTGAGGTGAGTCTAAAGATGTGGAACATTTAACCCCTCACACAAGCCAAAACGAGTCCACAACTCAGAAATTAGTGAGTTCTAGAAAGCACAAAAGGGTTGCCTTGTGGAGCCTTTAACGCTTATGTCCTGTAGACCCCTCCCCTATTTAACGTGGTGCTAAGCTTGCAACCATAGGGTGGAACGAGGGGCCGGCAGATTAGCGAGTCCAATAACCCAAGATAGCTAATTAGATCTATCACTAAAGACTAAGCCTGCTAAATGAAACTAATAAAGATCACAACCTAGTATCAAATTATGCATGTGTTGTAAAATGAGAACATGAAAGAAAATACACACACAAGCTTGACATAAGAGATGTTCATTTTAGCTCCAAATGAAGTGTTATCAGTCAAAAAGAATTAACTGGTAATCCTCGCAACGCGCTTAGTAGATTTTTACCTGTTTCTGGCAACTTTAGCACGCTTTTCCCATTGTCCCACAAACTGCTGCTATGCTGTTCAAAAAAAATCAAAAAACATAGAAACACTAGAAACCGTGAACAGTCAGCAAAAAAATTAGAAAATACGCCAATCAATTCAAAAAAAATGCCTCTGTTAGCAGAGTTTCGCACAAAATTTCTGACAGTTCGCGAGAAGAAGTTTTACGGCCCACACAAAATCAAATTCGGGTCGTGCAAAATTAAATTTGGCTCGCGCGAAGAAAAAAGTCTCACATGAAGTTTCGCGTGCCAAAGAACTTTCTCGCACGATGCAGAAAGAATCTTCGTTCGAAGATTCTAGATCCTCGTGCAAAAATGAACAGTTTCGCATGAAGATTCCTGAATCTGTACGAAAGAGGCCAGAAAAATTGATGTCCCTGCCCCACGGTGGGTGCTAGAAATGTATATGTGAAAATGTGGCCTATGCTAACACACACACTTCAACATAGTCTTTGCATGCAGATTCATCTCGGAATGAACATTGGATTGTTCATCTGAAAATTGACCTGCAAAGCAACCTGTTGCCTTCTATCTAAAGGGATTTTACCTGTTAATATCCTCAGAATCAAGGTGCAGGCAACTAGACCCTCTAAGAACGAAGGATTTGACAATGGAATTAAGCTAAGAATGAGTATGCAGATTAATCTAAAATGAAAGATGCAATGTAATCTAAGAACAAATAAAGAAAACTAGATTAAGCATATGCATGATTAAACTAAAATGAGATTAAACTAAGAATGAGAATGTATGCAAGAAATGTAAGTAAATATGAGCATGAATTTCAACAGAAATTCGATGCAAATTCTCCAAATTCATCCTCCAAAATGAAGAGATGAGGGTCTCTTAAATAGACTTTCCTGGAATCCATCAACGGTTGAGATCGATTCGGATCAACGGTCGGGATTGAAGATGAGGTTCAGTCATAAAGGGAGATTCCCGAATTAAAGGGAGTTAACAGATTTAATTTGAGTAAAATAAGGAGTTAACTATTTTAATTTGAGTAGAAAAAGGAGTTAACTCATTTAGCTCATTTTTGATCAATAGTGAACTGGAAATTTCCCTTTTTGAACTGAAGAGAGATTTTGTTGAGATACTTAATTTAATAAAATGAGATATGCTCTCATAATTACTTTTTCTATTTAATTAAATAATCTTTAATTAATTAGAGACACTTTTGTTTAATTAAATAACTTCAGTTAATTAATTAGGAATGGCTTCCCATTTAATTAAATAACTTTGTTTAATTAATTAGAAGTAAGTACTCCATTTAATTAAATAATTTCTTTTAATTAATTAGAAATACCTTTCCCATTTAATTAATTAAGATAGGCATATTTATTAAATTAAATAAATTTAATTCCATAGTACATTAGCCATTATGATATAATTTAATTTAATTAAAGTATAACTACTTAATAATTAAATAAAATATTAATCAATAGGTTTAATGTGACTAATATGAGTAAATACTATAGGAATTAAATAATAAGCATGATGAATGCAGATTTAGGTTTTCTGCATCTGACAATTAAGTCAAGTAGCGAATAGTAAAATGAGAATTGCCTATTAGAATAGGACTTTGAAATTATCAGAAATAGACTAGAATTGGTATAATGGCAATGAGCCAATTTTGGGGTATTACACATACATGGTTCATAAAACAAATATCATATGAAGGGAAAATATAACATCAAAGCACTGACACAACTAAAACTGATGCGCAATTCATCCCAACCATAATAGCATCATGAAACTTCAAAGGCCCTAGCCATCCCCCATGTGTAGCATCCCAAATTTCCAACTAGATAGTCAGAGCTATCTTATGAGGGCGTTACTACTACAACATAATAACATTAAAAAATAAGAAGATCTAACATGCTAATCCAACAAAGCATAGATACTCCAACTAGTAGTGAATCACATCATCTAACCATATGCTAAAACATCTTAATAAAGGAATGCATCAATGAAACTAACATCATCTAAACATGATATCCACATATTCCAATTAAAGCATAAATCACAAGGAAACATACTTTGAAAACCCAAAATGCCAAGTGAAACATCAAGCATCAGTCTCAACAGAAAAATAGACCATCTTTGTACACTAGTCCCCAATAATGGTATAGGTAGCTACACCTCCCAACCACATGGAATCCGTAGGCCCACTTCCATTGTGCTGATGGAGATAATGATCCAACCACAAAACACACATAAATAAAACATCCATGGCTAACACTCATGCTAGATAGTAAAGAGTACTGCAACCAAGATCATGAGATAATGCAAGTGGATTAGGTCTTGGTTAGACACTTTATGGGTCACTATGTAGGGGCTCACTAGAGGGCAAGTAGCTTCGCATTGGGTAGCCCAAGCTAGTATTGACAACTCATACACCCTAGGGAGGAGCACAATCCCATATCTTTGGACTTAACTAGGTACACACCTAATATTTTATTATCTTAAATTTATTACTTAGTTAATTTATTTAGTTATCAATTTAGAATTTCTCCATGCCAACCCTCTGGGAAAATAATCACCAGGATGTGAGAGAAAAGCCCCCTCCATGCTACCCTACATACCCATGCTCATTATAGGATGAGTGCCCATAGGCATGCATATTCTGAACCCAACCCCAATTATCATAACTCCACCAAATAAAAATTAGAGTTTGGGCCTCACGAGTACCTAACAAATGCATGTGTACATACTTGTGTGTGGTGCACCACCATCACAAAGATCATAAAATAAGGGCTGGATGAGAACATAAGCAAAATAACACTCAACCAAATACAAGCTCAGGAGTACAGATTCTACATGAATCCTAATAAATAATAAAACCATACATCATGAACTCACTCAACCAAACCCAATCTAGGAGTATGAATCCTAAGTGAATCCCAATGATGCAACCAAACCATACATCATGAAATCACTCAACTAACCTCAATTTGGGAGTATGGATTCTACACCAATCTTAGTGTCCATGAAATAACAACAAGGGTTTGACCAGAAACAATAACACCAAGTTTAATATCACTCAACCAAACACAAAGTCAAAAGAACATATGTGGCACATATCCTAATGCAAACATAAAAGTGCAATAGTGGTTAGATGGACATCCTACAAATGATCCAAGTCCATGACTAACATCATGCCAAGAAAACTTGAGAAAAATGGGTGACACACAAATTGAGGTGAAAACCTCAAAACTCAAAAACTTTGAAATTAAAACCAAATTTTGCTTAGGGTACAAAATCCACCAATATCAAATAAAATATGGGTTTAATGTTTGTATGCAAAAATGGCCAACATAACAGTACCAAACCCCAAACCCCCATCCCAAAAAATAAGGAAATGCTCTACCCGATTTCATACCTGCCAAACCTAGTAGAGCTAGCATACAAAAACATAGGGAAACACTAGTTCTCAACCATAAACCAAATGACTACCAAAAATAGAAGCAGAAACAAAGTTGAAACAATAAAGTGGGAGAGCCCTACCTTGTAGCCAAAAGGGAAAACACAAAAACACAAGCAAAAAAATAAAAACCCTGCAAAAACTACCGAGAGTCATAGAAATCCAAGGTCTTCTTGATCTGGATTCAACAAGACCAATCTTGTGATGATCCCATGCCTGTAGCTCCCACAATGAACAAAACAATATTTTCTCATGAAGAGGATTTTGAATTTTCTCTCAAATTTCTATTTCAAAAAGTGAGAAGTGAAGAATAAAATTCCTCTTTGTATACTTATTCACTTTTTGAGTGAATAATGGATTAGGATAAATAACCAAGTCACCTAATTAAACCCTAAATCAACCCAAATGAAAACTAACTATTCCAAGTAATTGGAATTCATCTACAACAAAGCTGCTAAGAATTTAATTAAATAAAATAAAGCCCAAAATTCCCTTAAACCAATATCACATAATTCCTTAACAACTTTCATGAAAATTGTGAACCTCTAAATGCACAGACACACTCATGAGTCTAATCACATAATGCAAATGAGTCTAGATTTATTAAATCACTAAAAGGTTTAATTTAAACAACAAAATAAGATACATCAACCATACAGGGATGACATTGGTTAAATATGAACAACTGAATCACTAACTCTATTTTCCACTGCCAAGGACATAAATCTTGCACACTAAAACCCATGATCAAGTGCAATTACATATAATAACATAAATGTAGCAATAAATGCATAAAATAATCTAATTTAACCATTTATTTGATTATACTAAAATAATCCATTTACATCACTCACTTTCGGATAAAGCATCACAAAGAAAGAATGAAGTAAATGACTATAACATTAAATCCAACATATAAATGTAATAAGAGGATATGTCCAAATACCAGATAACTAGATATCATCATAAAACATACTTCCATCTCAAGAAAGGCATCATTGTGCAGATATGATCAATTGAATAACATAGTAATCTAACATGGACAATTCATTTCAAATTATTTAAGCATTTAATAATGGTTGATCAAACAACATAAAAAGGCACTTAAGACACATAAGTGAACATGGTCAAATACATGACTAACCACTGCTATAGGAACCTAGTCTAGTGAAGTAGGATAATAATACACAGTGCAATCTGTACGCACATCTCAGGGTAATCATGGAACAACCTCATGATACCACATCAATCCTGGTAACTATTAGCACAAGCCTCAGTGAAACCATCTAACACATCATAATCTCATAAATTAGTCATAAGCATAATCAAAGCAACTAATATAATAACATGAATCTAATCAACTCAAGGGTGTAGACCACTCATGATCCCAATCATGATGACTCATTCAGCAAGATAATAAAGGTTTCATCTATCAGGATGACATACATAAATCAAATGGGAGAGGCACTACAAATATCACATTATTGATGAAACTTTGTTTTGCTCATTTCCAATAGTGTAACAATTATCATCAGACTGGAATGTTCGAACAATATCGCCCGAAAGAGTAGAAAGAAAATTTTCTCCACTCCCCCTTCTAAACAGGTGTTGATCTTAAATTGAATAGGAAAAGTTGGATAAGGAGGTGGCTATAGTTATAATAAGGCAAAGAGAATCTTCAATGGTTTTCTATGCATCTTGGTTTGGGCCATAAATCACTTGAAGTGGGTTGGGAAAATATCCTAGGATGAACTTTCATTTTCTATTTTTGATGAACATGTGCACCCAATTATTATTTTTCTTCCTATCTATACATTTATTAGTTTTTGGATGGTTGATCAAAATCTCATGTTTAGTATAGGTGCTAATCAATAGTTTTGTCTCAGTGCTTGGCCACAATTGTTCATGGTTTCCAACTTCATTAATATGGTACTTGGGGTCATTAGTTTATCCAATGATCATAGGTTCCATCTCTTGGACTTGTTTACATTCCTATGATGTTGATAGTTTGCCTAAATCTCACAATACCTTACGTGTGACCTTTTTTGTAATAACATGACGTGGTGATGTATTCGTAGATTTAGGTCTAACACTTGTAATTAAATAGAATAATTAAAATTATGCATTGGTGATATCATATTTTTGGTGGAACTTTGTTTGGTGCACTTCCAATAGAGAAACAATTATCATCAGACTTGAATGTTCGACCAATATCGCCTGAAAGAGCGAAAAGAAGAAAATTTCTACTCCTAAGCTCCCTATAGATTAGGCCTTGATCTTGCAAGGAATAGGAAAATTTGGATAAGGAGGTGACTATATTTATAAATAATCTTCAATGATTCTTTATGCATCTTTTTTTAGGCTATAAATCACTTGAAGTGAGTTGGGAAAATATCTTAGGACAAAACCATGGGGGGAATAGAAAAACAAATAACAAAAATGAAAGAGAATATAGGGTTGGAGATTTAATATTCCTATAGTCTACTTTTTCACTGTTATTATCTATAATGGATGCTCGATCAACCAATAAAATATAAATAAGTGCTACAGATGAAATAATACTGAAGTAAATAAGATCATTTAGTTTTATCCAAGCCATTGAAGATAATAGAAACAAAATAGAAAGATATCACTACTTTTGAAGATAAATGAATCCTATAACAAGCACTCTAGTATTTTTCTACTCAAAACACAACTTATCACTGGGTGAAACTGAGAAAATACTTATAGGAAGCCAAATTGCAGAAAACACAATATTGCTTTCATTCATAACGATGGTGTTACACTAAAATGGAAGATAAAATCATCAATTTTACTGACCCTAAAACAATTAACATTCTTCTTATTTATAGGAAAATATCTACAAATTTAGGCAAGAAACCAACTTCTTGACCTAACCAATTCACCTACTGCCTTTATTTCCTAAATCTACAAGATCTACTACTACCTTCACGCAAAAATAGTTGTGGAAGGTGAAATTAGACTAAGAAATCCATGAAAGGGGAATAAAAAGAAGTGGGGAATAAAAGAGGGGACTTCCCAAAGAAAATATGATCTATGAATGTTGATCTATGCATACTTTTTTGTCAAATCTCTACTAGTTATCTCCTCAAGGTGACCACTGATTGATAAAAGTACTCAAATTATTTGTAAAATATTAAATGGATTTTGTACATGATAAAATGCATAGTTGATAAAATGATTTTTGTTATCTTCTATCATTATCTTCCTGTTGCATCATTAATAAATCTATCAACCAACAACAACGATGGAGGCCATATTGGGGAGGAACCCCAATACACCCACTCTCATATTGGAAGGACTTGAGTGCCAAGGATTTTGGATACAAAAAATTGAATGCTAACTACCACATAATGCAAGCTCACTCGACCAAGACAAAGGGAAGATAAAATCCAAGACCTAGATTTGTACTTCATAGAATTATGGTGCTTCTAAAAGCAAGGGATGATCCTTTTGACTAGGTATTGAGTCTAACCTAAAGGATCCCTCCATTCTAAACATATTTCATATAGGAGAGTATCATGATACTAAGAGGATCAGATGTGGAAGGGAAATCCTCATCAAACCTAAAAGATAAACATTTTAGACATGCTCTCTTAGAGTGTCGATCGTGCAAGTATCCTTTCATTTCTTAAGTTGTTGCTTCCAAAACTTCCCTTCTTGGGAAGCCTCATCTCTTATGTTAGTAGTTGGTCCTTCCATGGTTTGGGTCTCAAGACCCAACTTTCCTAAAACTCTTGGGGAATCATCTTCTCATCTTTTCTTGGAAATGCCCATTTTACTAGGCAACATCCATATACTAGAATTTACATCAGTGCTTGTTTTGCCATGATATCCGAAGAAATTTTCTAGTCCTCCAAAGTTGATACCCATTAGCACTTGCAGAGACCAAACATAGATTAATACCATGATCCCTTTCCAGAAAAACAAAGAACATAATTCCTTTATTAGAATCAAGATTTTAGGGTTTTTAGGGTCTCATGTCTTCTTGTCCTTTTGAGGGATAGATCTACCACATGGGGAAGGAACATGAAACTAGAAAGACTAACAAGAAAATTAAATCATGATTAAAAAAAAAACGTGTTCAAAATCCATACCTTCGAAGCATGAAAACTACCTCTCACCGATGATAGGAGATGGAATCCTTGAATCCTATGGACTTGTAATTTCAAATTTTGTGAGTGCAAAATAGATAGTTTCAATCATAACATTAGTTATGTACTCTCTACTAGAAACCAAAAATGTGTCACCTAGACAAGACTTCTAGTGACATGGCTTATGAAACTGAATTGTCCTTATGTGTTTGACAATACCACTTAATAATATTCTCTTTCTTGAAACATGGGATCAATAAATATTGGGTGCCTTATAAGTGACAACCATTTTGTTAAATTTGATGAAAGATTAACCCCATTGCTCCCAATAATCACCTCCATGCAAACACCTGTCATAGAAAGATGGAAGAAAAAATTATGGAGGCTAGAATTCCCAGATCCATATATGAGACATTCTTGATGAAAAAAAAGAGAGATTACTATTATCAAATGTGAATTAATCTCAATGAATGTTTACAATAAGAGATCATCCTTATAAAGGAGATTGAAACCCTAAAAAGGTATAACCTAGGTTGCATCATAATAATTAATAAAAGATTTTAATTATAAGATGCCTAAAGTTTAGTTTAAGTAGACTAGAGTTAATTAGGAAACATCTAATTACTCTAACACCCCCATTAAGATAAACTTAGGGAGTAGCTTAAAAACCAAGAAACTACTACTGAAAGTGGATTTGGGTCTCGACAAACAAGGTATGATGAGTTACCCAAGAACAACCAAATATTTGAAAAGAGGATAAATAGAGAAAACTATTAGCCAAAATTCCTTCCCATCAAAAAATTGATTTGAAATGCTAAGCTACTCTACGATCACCTAGGGTTCAAATTTCAAATGTTTGAAAGGTTTTCATGAATTGATTTAACTTTGGCCATATCCTTTTATCTTAAGTCTCACAACCCTTATTTTTCATGTTATTCCTTTGAAATATTTTAGGTTTCAATCATATGAATCACCCTTTGGCTTGCATAGTCAAGGTAGAGTAAGAGCTAAGTAGAGTTCGAGTGGTGATGACGCGACTACACTATTTTTTCTCGATTGCAGTGGGTTAGGGTTTAACTGAAGTATAGGTCCTAGTGTTGCAATTTTTCTTGTATTTCATAATCATGTGAGTTAAAAAACATGCCACAGTTAGTGTTGTGATCAAGCAATCTTCCTTGTTTTATAGGGTCATGGTGAGTTAAGGTTGACCTTGGGTTAGAGCGGCGATGGTGTGAGTGCAGTTAAGTTTCAACCTTCACAAGGTCACAATGAGCAGTGAGAAATGCCAAGGGTAAGCCAAATAATAGAAATAATAGTTTGTTCACTCAATCGTAGGCATTTCATGTTAGATCAAGGTTTATGCTATGATGGTACAATTAGTATGTGGCAGTTAGGTTCAGAGTTTCACCGGGTTGTAGGAGTTAGTAGGAAATGTTGAAGACAACCTATGAAGTAGTCATGGATAGTTGGTCACAGTTTCATAAAGTAATAACTACTAATAAGGAAAGGTGGTGGCAAAACCATGATCATATGAGATGGTCAAAGAAGGGAGACTTCACAGGATGGCAAAACATGATAATATTACTGGTCCATGTGGTGACCACTAGGGATTGACTCCAAGTTGACCAATAATATGGCTAACTTAGTAAGTTGATAACAAAGGAAGCAACTCTTTAATAGAAAATCCAATCTTTTCAATCTCCTACAATCAGTTTCATTGTTTCCCATATCTGATAAATGAAGAGAGACATTCCATTGCTTCCTATTGGTCCATCTAATCAGTCAAAACAATAATGGCCACCATTTCTGTCTTCTAAAGGGCCATGTTTGGTGAATAAGTGATTTTTTTGTGTCTAGATGTGTGCCATGATTAGATCATTCCTAGATTTGTAGTGACTACTCTCTGCCATCTTTAATACAATTGTTGAGTTTTTGCTTATGGTAGAAGCTATCTAAGTTATGCTTAAGCTATAAAAGCACATTTTGGAATTTTTTAAAGGGTTGAGTCTTCTCTATTTTTCTTGGCATGTTTTGGCATGCACATTGTAAATTCCCTTTGCCTCTAAACTATTTGTGATATTTTGCCTTATCTCTTTTAGCCATTGATGTACTATGCAAGATCTATTTGCCTCTCTTCAATGTATTGTGGATATTTGTAACTTGCATGACTGTATCTTTTTGTCTATTAATGATATACAATGAAACTCTTCTTCCTTGTGTCACTTATTTGGTTGTCTGATCTTCATGTGATTTATAGATTTAAAAAGTCTAAATCTTTATATCCTTTGATGTCATAGTGGTTTAACTGTGCATGTATGGGTAGATATATGATTAAACATTCTATTTTGGTGCAACACCTCCTTAGAATATATTACACAGTTGATTTTGTGGATTCTTTCTCCCTTTTTCTCTCTAAGTGTAGTTTAAGTGCATCTTGATAGCAAAGGAAGCCAAACTTCTCCAGAGACTCAACCTCATAGTTCAAGTCCCATAGCTTGGAGGTTGTTTCCATGTTTTACAAGGTTTTCCTTAGGTAAAAACTTTGGACAAGGGTGCAAGCTTTTGTGACAATAGTTTTTGGCATGCCTAGTGGGATAAAATATTGAAGCTTTATAAGTTCAATGGTGTCAAAGAAGAAAAGTTCCAATACATGTTGAGATGATAGTGCTGCTCTCAGTATTTTCAGGCCTTCAAGAGGTTCATTTTCAATTACTTGGCAACTCTGTCCTATAATATATCTAGTTTCTAGACCAAGTTGCTGTGATTCATGCCCAAAGCTCACATAAGGGCATCTTCTAGAGGTAAGTTCCAATATTTAGAGATTTCATTTTCAAATCCTAGAAGAAGAAAGACTAGGGTATCTCTATCACTAGTTAGGAGTACAATTGTAGCACATACACTGACGAGATCTCTATCCACCCCTCCTATTGATAGATCACAACCTAGGTTGTCATCTTTTCATATAAATAGGTCATTATTTCATATGGCTCTAACTAGGACACATGCATTTTCCACCTTTACTGGTGGGAGTCCTCTCCTTTTGGCTCAAAGACATGATATACCATTGTTAGCTTTCGAAAGTATACCTAATTTTACTAGTGAAACCTCCATCTCCCCTATAACACATATTCAAGAGATTTCAAATGTATGTAGAATACATGGTATTATAGAGGATGATGTTGTAGCTTCATGCTTGAAAGGAAAATCCATACTATGGTATAGAGGATTGTCATAACTCTATTATCAGTTTGGATGGGTTAGGAGCAAGACTTTCTATGAATTTTGAGGATAAAAGTGATCATTTTGAATTTGGAATGTTTTAATTTGAATTCAGTTATGCATCTTCTATTGTTAGTCATTTTGGTTAGTAGTGGCATTTGGAGATCCATTGGTGTCAGGATGTTTGGTTAGTCTTCTATTGTGATCTTTGTGATCCTCATATGTTGTATGCCGTGTGCATTTATACCTATTCAAAAAAATTATCTTGGCTTATATTTATCCTTGTTCCAAGGATCTCTAGGTGGGGCATTACAAAGATTACATGACCAATATGGGGATCAAATCATTAATCTTAGTTCCAAAAAGCTACCAAAGGGTCTAATTACCTTAGAAAGTGCTTTCACTCTAATTATCAAGCAAGAGATAGAGGCACAAACCTTGCTGCAAGAAAAGATGATCACCTACTAGTCATAGTTTTTGATGGAAAGAACCTAAATATGGGAAAGGTATGTACTAAAGTAGAAAAAGAAAATTTCATTCATCTATGTCAAGAATTTAGTGATGTGTTTGCATGGACACATGATGACCTAAAGGGTTTTGACCCAAGTCTATTTCAACATACCATATATTTAAGAGAAGATGCCAAGCCAGTAAGACAAAAGAAAAGGCCAATAAATCCTAGGATTGAACCATTAATGGGAAAGGAGTTATCTAAGCTAATAGAGGCCAATATCATTTTCCCTATTAAGCATTCGTCTTGGGTAGCAAACCTAGTCCCTGTTAGGAAGAAGAGTGGAGAAATCAGATTATGTGTGGACTTTAGGGATCTTAACCAAGCCTCCCTTAAAGATCATCATCCCCTTCCTTCCATGGAGAAAATACTATCTAGGGTTAGTGGTTTAGAAAGGTTCTCATTTCTAGATGGATTTTTAGGATACAATCAAGTGTTGGTCAAAGAGGCTGATAGATACAAGACTGCATTTACCACAAAGTGGGACACCTATTCTTATAGTAAGATGCCATTTGGGCTAACAAATTCAGGTGTCATATTTCAAAAGGAAATGGAGATGGCGTTAAAGACATGATAGGAAAATTTGTATTAGTCCATCTTGATGACATTATAATATACTCAAAGAATGTGATAGATCATTTTGACCATCTAAGAAAGGTGTTTATCAGATGTAGAGAATATGGAGTATCCTTAAATCCAAGCAAGTTTGTCTTTGCCACTAACCAAGGAAAGATGTTAGGAAAAATTATATCTAAGGATGGTTTGACTATTGATCTAGAGAGAACAAAAGCAATACTCTCTCTCTCTCTCTCTCTTTCTCTCTCTCTCTCTCTCTCTCTCTCTCTCTCTCTCTCTCTCTCTCTCTCTCTCTCTTCCTAATCACAAGAAAGGGCTGCAAAGTTTTCTTGGTATGATACATTTTGTGAGGAGATTCATTCTTAATTCAGCTACCATGGTGAAACTTCTTACAAGTATGTTAAAAAAGAATATGGTCTTTTCATGGACCAAGGAAGGGAAAGAAAGTTTTGAAGAAATCAAGGTAGCCATAGCCTCAGCTTCTACTCTTATCAATCCCAATTTTGATACATTTTTCATTCTTTACACCTTGGCGAGTCAAGTATTTCTACTATTTTGACTCAATTGAATGACAAGAATGAAGAAAAACCCATTGCCTTCTTCAATGAAGAGCTTAAAGGATATGAAGACAAGTATAGTTATGTAGAGAAGCAAGCTCTTGCATTCATAAGGTCTTTAAAGAAATTTAGGCATTTTTATCCCACAATAAGATCCATTTGCTAGTGCCTCATGCTAGTGTGAAAGACTTCTTTTTGAGCAAGGATATTAATGAGAAAAGGGAAAGTTGGATCACCAAAGTGATGGAGTATGATGTGGACATCTAGATTACCAATTTGGTAAGAAGGAAGGGAATGTTCAAGTAGATGATCTCATCTCAAGAATGAAATCAAGAAGTTTCCTTGGTATTGACAGAACAACAGGAGGTGAGAGATGATAATCCAAAGAGTTGGATAAATGAGATGATGACCTTCTTATTAGGAAATGGTTATCCTTAGGAGTTAGATGGAGCTAAAAGAAGACAATTCAGATCACAATCAATTCCTTATGCCATAGTTGATGATATTCTCTTTAGAAAGGATTTCAATGGAGCTTTGCTAAGATGTATTGACACATATCAAGTAGACAGAATGCTTAAGGAGCTTCATGATGGTCTTGATAGTGGCCACATTTCAGCAAGAACCAGTTCCATGAAGATAATGAGGGCATGTTACTATTAGCCATCCTTGGTCCATGAATTCCATAAATATGTTAGGAAGTGTGAAAAATGTGCCTTCTTTTTAGGTAAGCAAAGATTTGTAGCCCTTCCACTTCATCCTATTCAATTGGATCAACCTTTTTCTCAATGGGGATTAGTATTAACCCTCCTTCTAGTTTTGGCCATAAATGGATTCTAGTTGCTACAAATTGTTTTACCAGGTGGATGGAGGTAATTACATTAAAGGATGCTACTAAGAATTCAATTGTTGAGTTCTTACATGGAATCATCACAAGGTTTGATACTCCTTCCACCATTGTTTAAGATAATACAAAATCATTTGTTGGAGCTTAGATTTGTGCATGGGCAGTAGATCATGGTATTTATTTGAGTACTTCTTCCAATTACTACCCTCAAGGTAATGGATTAGCTAAGTCATCCAATAAGAATCTGATTAGGATAATGAAGAGAACCACAGAGAATAATCAGATGTGTTGGCATCAGAAATTAAAAATAGCTCTATGGGCTAATAGGATAACACTTAATAGAGCCATAGGAAATTCTCATTTCATGTTGGTTTATGGCAGGGAGGCTAGGCTTCCTATTTCATTGGAATTTCCTACTCTTGAATTGGCTCATCAAATTGAGTTAGTTGAATATGATGCTATGATAGTAAGGATAACAGAGTTGATGGAGTTGGAAGAGAAGAAAAGTCAAGCAATACAAACCTTAGAAACACATTAGCAGTAGATGAAAAGGTCCTTTGATAGGAAGGCTAAGGTCAAAGATTTCAAAAAGAGTGATCTTGTGCTGAAATGGGATATTGACAGAGAAAAACCAAGGAGACATTTAAAGTTTGATGCATTATGGAGCGGTCCCTATGTTATAATCAATTGCAAGTAGGCCAATGCTTTCCAATTAAGCAAGCCTAATGTTGAGATCTTGCCTATTCTAGTCAATGAAATATATTTCAAGCCCTATTTCTAATGATTGTTTTAGATTAAGGTAAAATAGGTTTTGAAGGGACTCAAAACCCTTAATAGAAAAGCAAAAGATATTCAAATATGCAAAACCAATTTTTACAAGGGCCTAAAACCTATAGTATAAAAGTTACAAAACTAGGTTTTTACAGGGACCTGAAACCACAAAATAAGACCAATAAATGAAACTAGGTTTTACAAGGACCTAGAACCTAGAGTTTGAACAAAAGAAACAAAAACCAGTTAAGAAACCTAGACTAGAGACCAATTGCCAAGGCCATAATTAGACCAAAGACTAGTTACTAGAACCACCACTAGCAGCTATTGCAGCTCCTTGATCATTTTCAACACCTCCTTGCCCGCCTTTGTAGTGTTTTGGATAATATTAGCAGTAGATCCCCTAGTTTCCTCAGCCACCTTCTTCCTTGAACTCTTTCTTGTTATTTTGCTTGGCCCACCAGGAGACATGATTTCCTCATTATTTCTCTTACCTAAGCTAGAAGCAGCTACATAGATGCTTGAAGTGACCTTTTCCATCTTGTTGCTACTCTCTTTGATCAAAAGATGAAGCTTATGTTTATATTCCTTTTGCTTCTCCGGGATATTGCCAACATAAACTTCTAGCTAAATGATCTTAGCCCAGTCAGCTTCTTGGTCCTGCTACATCTTTCCTATTCTTCTTTTCAAATCCATTAACTCATTGTACATCCAAGAATCACCTTGGAGAGGGGAGTCTACCTTGAGATTGGCAGTGTGAAGGAAAGAAAGCATTGCATCTATACCAGTTGAATCATCCTTCTCCTTTCCCGTATCTTCCTCCACACTCATAACACCCTTACCAGTGAGGTCATCCTTCTCCTTCCCCTTATCTTCCTCCAAATTTTCATGCCTAGCTTTCTAGGGTTGTTCTTTCTAGTTTTTATCCTCTTCTCCAACATTTTTTGACCCTATATTTTTGTCATAACTTTCCTCAGCCTCATCCTTTCTAGTCTCACCTTTGCTACCAGGGTAACCCTCTAGATTTGAGATAAAGTATGCCATATCCTTATTCTCCTCATTCTCCAAATTAATTTCATCATTTTTGTTTAAATTCTTAGACTCGGTAAATTCCTTTGCATTTTTCTAAGGCATGTCTTGCTTGCTTTAGACTCTTCTTTCTCACACTAACCCCTTCATTTCCCTTACTCTTCCTTGAATAGGTTTCACTAATAGAACCCCTCTTTTTCTCAAAGGGTGGGAAAAATACAATAGCCTTACTCTTACAGTAATTCTCAATTAAAAGGATTAGCCCTTCATGTAAAATTGAATGAGAATCTTTTTTTCCTATGGTCTTGAAGACTTTGAAGCAAGGAGAACCTCAGATAAAATGGAAATGAGATCCTATCCTTATACCAAAAATGATTCAGGAACACAAAATGAAATTTATGAACTCTTTTTTCCCTACTATCTAAAATAAAGTACTCATAGATGCATGACAGGACATCCTACCAAATAAATTTTATTTGACTCAGCTCATAAAAGTCACCATTTTTCTCCAATTTTTTTTCCTCCTCTTTTTTCTTCAAAAATTTCTTAAATGTAGCATTAGAAATACTAGTTTCCTTGCTGAATTTTATGCCAAATAGAGGCTTTGGCCTTTCATGCTTTACAGTTCTTTGGTTCCTATTTTCTCAGTTCCTTGCCCATTTTCAAAAATTTTGTTTTCTATGAGAGGCCAAAGTCAAGAAAACTAGGAGATGTAAAGATTTGAGAAAATCCAAGGTGTTCATTAAAATAACCAAGGCACTCATTAAAACACTTATGTGCCAAGTAGGGGTAATAATCACTTTTAGGTACTTTCTAGGGAATATAATACTATCCTTTGTAACCCCACCTCCACTTATCATTAAATTGCTAATCTTAAAAGATCTTGCCTTTCGTCATGTGAGTTTTTTCATAATTAATTAGAGCTTTCAAATCCATGCTCCTACTTTGGTCATCATGCCAAGTCATCTTACATTCCTATTGGACAACCTAGTTAGCAATCCATTTAGCCACAACATTATCTTCATGAAAGGAATGAGAGAAAAAGGACTTTATCAAATTTATCCATTAAGGATTTAATTTCCATAACACTAGCTTCAATAGACCATGTGATCAAACATTTTCCATTAAGCATATTTATGATATTCAAGGAGTCTCCTTCCATCCAGAGGTACTGGAAACTAGTTTCCATTGCAAGCCTCATCGTATAAAGAGATGTAGTAGCCTCAGCTTTATGACTAGTAGAAGTACCAATAGGTATAGCAATAACATCTATGATATTACTAATGTGATCCCTCAAAACCCCTCCATAGCCCGCTTTGCCAGGATTTCCTTTAGCAACACCATCAAAATTCCCTTTAATCCATCCTATAGGAGGAACCTTTCACTTAGTATTCAATCTTTGATCTTCTTTGCTCATTTTAGAACCTTTAGTATTCATTGGATTGTCAATTTGGAAATTTTCGTTGCACTTTCTCTAGAATTTGAAGTTTTCCTTTATTGCTTTGACAATGTTTTGGCCAAGCACCCACTCAGGCATTTCTTTGTTTCTAAAGATTCTATTATTTCTTTCTTTCTAGATTCCCCACTAGAGATGGGTAAGAGTAATTTTCCACAAGAAACCAACATTATTATTGTTACATGGGCAATTTCAGCTCTAAAAAGAGTGTTCAATATTTTTTAGGTGGATCCAAGTAATATTCTAGAAATTGAGAATAGAACTCCATACTTTTTGACTATAAGTACAATTTAAGAATAAGTGATCTCTATCTTCATAAACTTCTTTACATAGGCTGCACCAATTAACCACATTAATGCCTCTCTTTTGCAGGTTGTCCTAAGTAAGAATTTTATTCTAAAGAAAAATCCAATAAAAGATATTAATTTTTGGAGTAAGACCTTTTATCCAAGCTCTAGTCCACAAAGGGTGATTATCTTTCTCCTTAGGTTTGAACACAGAGAAAGCTTCTAAACAACCACTTACATCGGCACTCCATATCATTTTATCTTCCTTATGGGGATACAAACAAAAGGAATTCAACATAATCTAGACATTATGAAAATCGTAATTAATATCAACAAGGTTTACCCACCTGTTATTATACCAGCAATGTCCCACAAAGGTTCCGTAGAATTGCTTACATTTATCAATCTAGGTCCTATCCTCAAATTCCTCAATTAGAGGATGAGCCAAAATCCAAACTTCTTCCTAGAATCTGTCCTTCTGCCCATTTCCAACTTTCCATGAGCATCCTTTACTTAAGATGTTCTTAGCTCCTTGCACAACCCCTCAAATAGTAGAAGGGGATTGAAAATTAGGAGATGACAGAAAATAAAATAAAGAAGGAGCATTAAATAGGTATTTATGTTTCCATAAAGTGATCCATTCCTTATCATCATGATACACTCTCCATCCTTGTTTGGAAAGAAGACCTTTATTCATACTTCACACTGACCTGACTCCCAAACCACCTTCCCTTATAGGATTACAAATTTGATCCCAAGCTATCAGAGCCATTCTCTTCCTTTCCTTAGAGCTAGACTAGAGATAATATCTTTGGATTTTGTTGATAGTATCTACAAATTTTGCTGGAATTCTAAAGAGATTCAAAGCATAAGTAGGGATACTTTGGAGACAAGCTTTAAGGAGGGTGATTTTGTTAGCTTGACTCAAAAGGTTAGCCTTCCAACCAACAATTTTTTTATTAAACTTCTTAATGAGATCCTCCCAAAAAGAATCTAGAGCTTTAGGTCCCAAAGCGAGACCTAGGTAAATACTAGGAAAAGAACCTATTGAGCAGCCTAGAATTTTAGCAATTTGGTTCTATCTTAAAGTTGGGGTATTTAATAAAAAAAAAGAGAGCTCTTATTCTAGTTAATCAACTAAACTAAAATAGAGGAGTAGAGGCTGAGGGATTTTTTAAGAATTCTAGCTTCCCTGACTTTAGCTTTCCCAATGAAAATAGTATCATGAATTTTTTTTCCATGAGAGCAAGAGGCTGAGAAGAAGGTTGCAGACCTTTAATATCCCTTTGCAAAACTAGTTTCCCAATATACCTCCCCAAAAAATCAACCATTATAGTGAAGAGAATAGGGGATAAAGGGTCTCCCTTTCTCAATCCCCTAGAAGGGCTAAAGAATTCAGAGGAGTACCCATTCACTAGTACAACAATTGAGGTAGTAGAAATCAACTGAAGAATTTCCCTCACTATCCTATAACTAAAGCCAAAGGCCAACAAAATATTTTCAAGAAAAGCCCATTCCACTCTATCATAAGCTTTTGCAATATCAATTTTCATAATAAAACCCTAATTATTGGAACAAGATAAAGAGTGAATATTCTCTTGTGCAACAATAATAGAGTTAAGAATTTTCCTACTTGGGATAAAACCATTTTGTTGATCAGCAATAAGAGACGGAAGCACTAAATGCAACCTAGAAGTGAGGAATTTTGAGATAATCTTATAGAAAGAATTACACATACTAATAGGCCTGAATTGGTCTGGAGAATCAGCCCCAACCTTTTTAGGAATAAGGTAGAGGAAAGTGGAATTGATCTCCTTCAACATATGTTTTTCCACAAATAATTCTTTAACAACATCACATACATCCTTTCCAATCAGTTTCCATTCCTTTTGGAAAAACAACATAGGAAAACCATCTGGTCCTAGAGACTTATTCCCTCCTAAGGAACAAACTGCATTAAAAATTTCCTCTTCCTTAGGAATAACACCTAACATTTTATTTTTCTCTTTAGTAATTAGAGATGGAATAACCTTTAAATGTTATACTTGGTGAATGGAATCAATATTAGAGTTAGATGTCATCAGAGTGGGAAAAAAGAAGACCATCTCTTTCAAGATGTCCTTTTCCTCTATAATCTTCATAATTTGTTTCATAAGATTTGAGATACGAGTTTTAGCTCTATGCTTCAAAGTAGAAAGGTGAAAAAACCTAGCATTTTTATCTCCTTCATTTAGCCAGACCGGTCTAGATCTTTTCCTCCAATAAATTTCCTCTTTATTAACAATGTCATGATACTCCACCAATTTTTCATTTTCTTCTCTAACAAGGTCAAGAGCGTATCCTTCCTTCTGTATCTTATCTTGGATATTTTTCATTTCTTTCTTGATATTTGATTTACTCTAAAAAATATTACCAAAACATCTTTTATTCCAAAATTTAACCTCCTTTTTGACATTTCTTTGTTTTGAAGCCACTCTAAAAAGAGTAGTTCCATCAATATCTATATTTCACCATTCAGCCAATTGACACTCAAACTATGGGTGTTGCATCCACATTTTTTCAAACCTAAAAGGAAACTTTTTTTGATATTAACCTTATCAACAGTAAAACTTAGAGGAAAATGATCTGACCCAATGTTCTGTAATGCCTCTAACTTGCATACAAAATCTTTAGTCCAATCAAGAGATATAGGAGCTCTATCCAATTGAGCTTGAATACAATCATCACCTGACCTCTTATTACTCCACGTAAACTCTATACCATGAAGATCTAGATCCATTAAACCCTCTTTATTAATGAAACCCACAAGATCTAGTCTCCCATCTAGCTGACTCACATTACCCCCCTTTTTTTCATGGTCATAAAGAGGATAATTAAAATCCCCCATGAAGATCATCTACGATAGTAGTCTATACTCTTTGTATTACACAAAGTTTCCCATACCTTTTTTCTAGAATTCTTAATATTAGGTGCATACATGTTGGCAATATACCATTCATTATTTCGGTCAATGCTAGTAATTTTAGCCACCATGAAATGTTTACTAGCATTCAAAATAGTTCTTGAGAAGTAGGATTTCTATCATAACATCAAAGTACCTCCTGAAGCTCCTTCTGAACTACTTGCCTTTAAACAATAATCATTAAAAGACTTAATTTTTTCAACTCTCCCCTTCTCCATTTTCATTTCTTGTAGCAAAAGAATATCCAACTTATGATCCCTAACAAAATTTCTAACAACATCATGTTTATGACTGTTATTCAATCCCCTAATATTCCAAGTGATGATTTTCATGTTTATTTTTTAGGGGTAAAATCTAGAATAGTTTCCTATCTTCCATCAACAATATTTTGTAAACTTTATATCTCTCTGGTTTTCCTAGAAAATTTCCTTCCAGGTTTCTCTGGAGTTCCAACATTCGATTTCACCTTAGATTACTGCTCCAATTTACTACTTCAAGTCTCTACTCCTTTCAGAGCTATATTAATTTTCTTTTCCATCTTTTTCCTTTGACTCTATTTCTATTTTAGATCCTTCCCTTCCAAGTTCCTCTCCTCAACTTCAAAATCATTCCAAAAGGGAACAATTTCTTTGCAAAAAGGTGTCTCTAGAGGCTAGGAAACAACATTCTAGATTTCAATATACTGGAAATTCTAGGATTCCTTTGAGACCATAGATCTACTTCTATCTACCAGAATTTCACCCTCCTCTATTTCCTCCATTTTTACTAGATCTTCCTAGTTTGTATCATTCTTCTAGTAGATGACTAATTGTTTCATCATGTCAACCATATTCTCTTTATTTTGCTTAGGTAAGGCAGAATCTAACAACAATCCAATCTCCTTTTTTTCACTGCTCAAGTTATCCTTTAAGGTAGAATTTAACATCATGCCAATTTCCTGATTTTGCAAATTTAGATTATCCTTCAAACCCTTCTCAAGAGTAACTTTAGGTTTCCAAACTTTCTTCTGGGTTTCTTATTCTTTCTTTTTATCCTCCTTATCTATCTTAGGATAGTTCTTGCTTTTGTTAGGACAATTTCTCACCCAATGACCCTATTTTTTAAATAGGAAAATAGATATTTAGAAGATCTTCATATATAATTTCTTGTATTCTTTTTCCAAGTTTAGACCCAGTGTTTATCAAGTAATGAAAGTGTAGTGTTTATCGAGTGAAAGCAAGGTAAACGAAGGATTCAATTTTTACCGAGTGATACTATATCTATCGAGTGTCCAATGGTTACCAAGTTTAGAACTATGTCAAGTGATTAGTATGGACTGAGCCTTCACTTCTATCGAGTGCATGAAAATGCCAAGTAATGTAGTGGACACCGAGTATCAGAAGGTCACCGAGTCAGTTCAGTAAGCTCAAGTTATTTACTGTTTGGATGACTCAGTAATATTTTTTTCACCTGTGTTTTGGCCAACCTTGCAATTTTAATTATTGGAATGGTATATATGTAAAATATTATATCATTTACAATGTATGTAAGAATGTATCAAGACAAACATGTAATGCTTTGAGAAGAATGAAAGTGAATTAGCAACAGAGTAGAGTATTCAGCAAGGTCTACAAGGAGTAGTAAAGATTCATCAGTCACAAGAGGTGATCTGTAATTCAAGGATCTAATTAGCAATCAAGTTGTAAGTAGATCCACTGTTTCATCCTAATAGGTGAATCAGTTTTGTAAATCCTTTAATAGGGTAGACTTAACAATCTTTGTATAAATCTCCTAACAGAGTGCATACTTCACTGTATGTTTGTAAATCCTCTAACAAGGTGGACTTAGCAGTCCTTTGTACTCTTAATAGGGCAGATCACCAGAAGTGGTCAATGTAAGCCTTAACAGGCCAACTTCATACTACAGTAATGAAGTTTTGTGGGTATCATCCCCACCCCAGTTTTACTTTCTATTTGGAAGTTTCCTTGGTTACCAAATCACTGTGTACATGTGTTATGGATGTCTGATTTCTCATATATGTAGTAGATTAGATAAATGAATGGTGAATAATATATATGGTTAAAGTGCCAAATTTTTTAAAGTTTTGAAGTTACTGATTCACCCTTCCCCTCTCAGTAACCTATCATATCTTAAATATTTCCAACAATTGGTATCAAAGAATTTGTGGTTCTCAGGATAAAGTTTGACAACTTGAGAAAAGATCAAGGAAAATGGAGATATTTAGGCTTGACAAAGCTATTGAAAATGAAAATCTAGATCTGGAAATGGCCATGGCTCAACTCAAAGAAGAAAAGGAGCATCTTTCTCAATCCCTAAAGAGAAGGAAGGAACTTGGAAGACAAATGAATGACCATCAGTATGTTGAAGAAAAGATTAAAGACATTTTACCATCAAGCAGTTCAAATGAAGCTAATGAGGCAATCAAGGAACTCCTAGCAAAAAATGGCTCTTTGCAGGAAGAAGTAAGAAAGCTTAAAAGAGAACAAGAAATCCAATCAATCAGGCTATGTGAAGTTTTGGAATAGAGAAATAAGGCAACTGAAGACTTAGAGACAAGAAATAATCAATCCAATCAACATGAAGATCTTGTGGATCAAATATCTAATGCAAATGAAGAAATTATGAATCTGAGATTTGAAAATGAAAGCCTGAGGAATGATTTAATCACTGAAAGACAAATCAATGAAAGCTTACAAAGTGACTTAAGATCTGAAAGATAAATCAATAAAAGTTTGGAAAATGACTTAATCACTAAAAAGTAAGTCAATGAAAGAATGATGAAATCTCAAGCAGACATGACTCAATTAAATCAACAAAGTGAGCAGAATCTTCATAGACAAAAAGGTAAAGCTAGACTTGGTTATAAGGAGGAAGGTGAAACCTCCAAACAAGGTGCCTAAAGGAATCAAAGACCTACTTGCAATCACTGTGGCGAGTTAGGTCACACATAAAACAAGTGTTGGAGCAATGGAAAAGGTAAATTCAATGGTAAATGCTACAATTGCAGTCAGCATGGTCACAAAGTTAATGAATGCAAGGGGAAATCAAAATTTGAAGGAAATTATCACAAATGCAAGAAGCATGGTCACAAGGCATTCCAATGCAAATCCAAATCATTCAATCTAGCTAAACAACTTGTTAAAGCAATATTTGGATGGGACTGCAATACTTGGTGCAGATGTCATTATTGTGGAGAATATGGACATATTGGTATAAACTATACAAGACATCACCTAAGGAAGGACACTACTGTAAGGTGCTATACATGTATGGAACTCGGTCATATAGCTAAAAACTGCATGAACTTAGGAAGAGTTGAAGATGAAAAGAAAGCTAAAGATGAAAACATTTGAAAGTAGATGAGGCAACAATGGATTCCTAAATCCACTGAGAAAAATAGTTCAAATGATGGCAATGTCACTCAAGAAGTGGGTGACTCCACAATCTCTAGTTACATCCATAAACAAGGATATGGAACTGCATCTTCTAGTGATATCTCAAGCGGTTCCAAAATGAAGGAAAGAAAAATGATCAAATCAATATTCTAGATACACAGGATCAAAGAAAGCGTATCTTTCGTCGAGTTGCATCTACTGAGGAAAGTCGGTTGAAGACCTCACCGAGCTAGGTCAGGAGCAAAAAAAGTTTTATTTGATCATTGAGTTGCAAGCTTCTACTAAGCAAGTGAATGACAGCCTGTCAAGCACTATGTCATCTCAGCTACCTTCATACCAAGAATTTATGAAAAAAAATTCGTCAAAAGGGCAGAATTTGATTTCATTCTTCACCGTGATTATAGAGCTAAGAAATCTCCAACAACTCTAAAGCAAATTCCAAGCGATTTCAAGCGATTTTCAAGCAGAGAATTTTTTTAGAATTTTCTTACACCTACTGAGTAGTGATGGCATCCAAGAGTAGTAGTAGTACCAAGGCAAAAAGAGGTTCTAAAATGCTAGTTAAAGGAGTGGAGTGAAAGGCGCTGAATTTCAAGATTGTTTCAGCAATTGCAGAATCACTCAACCCCAATGGAGCTCAATTGCAAACTCCACCAAAGGCACTTCTCATAAACGACATTCATGCACATTTCAAATGTTTTGTTCAAGAGATTGGAAACCTAGAGATGGACAATGCCCTAGGAGAAATGAGTGTTGATGGCTCTTTGAAACTCGAGCATAAGCATCTAGAGACCAAAGGGTTAACCCATATCTCACATATGCCAAGGAGTTTCCAAATTAAGTGGATCAGGTACATACTTAGTCATGTTCACAATGGGAAACTATGGTCAGAGAAGCCATTTTTAATCACCAAACAGATGATTCATAAGATTACTGGTCTCCCCATGCTAAGTAAAGTGAAAACTACCAAAACCCTAGGTCAGGAGGAGTTACAGAACAAAACCCTAGCTGAATGGGACGATAAAGGTTTGAAGGTCAGCACTGTATCTAACATTGAATTAAGGTTTGGAATTCACATAATTTCCCACAAAATTTATAGCTCCAGTCATTTGAATAGTGTGCCCTATGAGACTGTTGATTTGGCATTCAAAATTGTGAAGAAAAATCTTGAAGTTGACCTATCAGAATTGTTGTTGAAACAATTAAACAAGAATATGGATAGCATAAGGACTTCAAAGAACAATCCCTACAAATTTGGTTCCATATTAATTTTTTTATTTTTCTATATTCAAAAATTGTTTCCATCCAAAGGAATTGTTGTGTGGAGAAAAGACGTTTCAATTTTATATCAGATTAATGAGTTTATTGCTGACATGGGTGAAAACTTTGAAAAAGTTATGGATAATTATTTTGAAGACTTCAAGGAAAGAATGAACAACAGGTTTTGAATTTCACCCAAACTGACTAAAGATTACAAAGATGATGTATGCTTCATGGTTGACTGTGATAAGGTATACATTTAGGCAGTTAGACCCCGAGTTGCATGGGTGAAACCTCTTCCTTACGAGGTAAATATTGATGAGGCCAGGGACATTATTGAAGCACTGGTAAATGAACTTGTAGATCCTAAGCTTCCTACCTTTGGCACTTATGATGAATCCAAGACTAGAATTGAGCTTGAAATCAAGCTACCCTAGGCTATAAGCAAAGGCAAGAGAAAGATAGCAAAGTTGAAAACTGCAACTGGCCCTCTTATGCTTACTGAAGGAAAAGGTGAGGACAAAGAAGAAGAAGGTGAAGAACTTGAATCTGAAAAAGAAGAGGAACCACCAACGAAGAAAGGGAAGGTGATTATTGTAGAACAAGATTTAGTGTGCAAAGAACATTAACAATAAGGAAAACATTCACAAACTAAAACTATATTCACATATAAGATTAGACAAAAGAATGTGTAGGAGAGTGAAAACTAAGAGCAAGATCACTCCAAAAGCCTCCTTGATTTTGTAGATGTGTCCTTTGATGTAGATGTATGCTCAATAATATTACTCAAGCTTCAATGAAAAATATGGATCAAAGTGGATTTATCGATGGATTTTGCCATTAGGATGGTATTTTGATAGTCCTTAAGCTCTCAAAATAGCATCATAACATTAGCATGGAAGTGGATTATGTTTGTGAAAGGAGAGGCTTCTCTTTATAGGCCAAGGGGTAGAGGGATGGACGGTCAAGATGCAAGGATGGAAAGATGATGAGGGAGGGCTAGGATGCACTCAAAGGGGAGCACATGGATTGTGCTTGTTTGAAGCCAATTAGGAAGTGACACATGTCACAGCATGATTGGATGTGAGAGAATAGAATAAGGTTTGGTCAAAGGAGTAATGAGGGAGGTTAAGCCATAAAGAGGGATGGTTGAGCCATAAATAGAGATGGTTGGGTCAAATAGAGATGGTGGGTCATAAATAGAGATGGTTGGGAGGAGGATGAGATTGTTGACTTTGGCTTGGGTCATAAATGTTGGAGGGTGAGGGGAGAATGAGATTGTTGACTTTGGCTTGGGTCATAAATGTTGGAGGGTGAGGGGAGGTTGAGATTGTTGACTTTGGCTTGGGTTAGCAAGTCTTAACCCATGTTTATGAGTGTGCACATGATTAGAAGAGGGATTAGGATTAGCTTAGGAGTTGGCTAACCTTGTTTAGGGAATGTGACAAGGTTAGAGGGGGGATTAGGATTAGAATCAAAGATAAGGATTAACATCTTCTAGAAGAGTCTAGGCTTTGGATGAGGATAAATAAGGTTTTTAGGAAATAAATAAAGTTTTATTTATTTCAAGGGTTTGAGTTGAGGAGATATTTATTAAAATATTTTTAATAAACATGAGGATCAATATTTAATCTTAATTAAATATCTTGAGTTGGGATTAGGGTTAGGAAATGATGGGATTAGCCTTTAATCAAAATTAAAGAAGGATTAGAAGATTCTAGAAGAGGTTAGTGGTCTTAAGGAAATTGGCCAAGTTTTGGGCAAAAAATAAATAAATAAATTATTTTGGGATTTTTGGTCAATTTATTAATTAAATAATTAATAAATAAGGAAATAATGTTTAAATAAGATTTAAACATTTTTGGGAGGGATTCCTTAATTAAATATTTTAAATTAAGATAAAGGGATTTAATGGCATAAAATAAAATAAATAAATAAATAAATGATGATGTCATCAGGGAATTTTCTCAAAAAATAAAAATACTTTATTTTCTAAAGGATTTTTAGGTGTCTACAATTATCACCAAACCTAAGAAGAAGCCTACTGCAGTATTCTCCAGAAGAACCAGACAAGGCAAGCAGGAACCTGTACTTGTCAGGCCTCCACTCACATTTGAAGAAAGGCTAAAAAAATTAGAAGAGGAAGCTGACATCAAAAATTTCAAAGCATTGAAATTTGAAACAAGGACTGATGCAGAGAAAATGTAGATTGAGGAACTGGTACTCAATAAGATGGGAAAATGGAAATACTCCCTAGACTAGCTTGCCCCTCAAATCTCCAAAGAGCTGTTGGAGAGATTGAAACCAAGATGGGAATTAGCCATCCAAATGGTCAAAGACATATATGAGCAATACCTAAAGAATCTTCTACCGAGTCTTACTGAAGCAGAAATAAAGGCAACAATGAAGAACAATGAAGGTAAAATGATGATTAGATTTCACACATGTTTGATTTTAATTAAGGATATTAAGCATGTTGTAAGAGATGAAACAAACATGTGGGAAAATATCTATCATCTAAAAAAGCTGAGTGATGATCCTATTGAAATCAAGGATGATGATAGCAGTGACAGTGATGATTTTGATAGCACTCCATCCATCACAGTTACTCCAGGAGAGCTACATGCACTAATGGAAGAAAAAGAGGAAGAAGACAAGGAGAAAGAAGCACGTGAGGAAGAAAAGGATGAAGAAGATCTAGTAAAAATTGCAACAGAAGTTATTGCATCCCTTCCTCACTCTCCACCAAAGATTGTTACATCTACTTTGGAAATAGCTTTTGCAAGAGAGATTGTGAGCACAACAGTCACATCAATTGCTCAATCTTCACCAGCCACCTCCCAGCTTCAAGTATCTGAAACTAAAGTGCCAAGAACTTTATCTACCGAGTTGTCTATCACCTCTTCAACCACCGAGTCAACCTCTTTAGGTCCTTCATCAACAATGAGTGTACCAGCAAGTTCCATAATTTTGTTTTCATCAATTCTAGCAAGTTCTATAGTTTTGTTTCCATCAGCATCATCTGTATCCACTTTGACTCCAATCAGTTCAGATACTACTATGGGTACTCTATCGAGTGTGATACCATTTTTGGGAAGTGTTTCAATTTTTGATCTAGTTAGCACTACTATTGGCATTCAATCCTCAAGTCCTATCCTAGTTTTCACTACTAGCCCTTCTATATCCACTATTGTGTTTGTTCCTAAGGTCAAACCAATAATCACAAAAGTCAAACAAAAGAATCTATTAAAACTTTTGATCAATGGAAAGAAAATTGGAGAGGACATTGACCTAGACATAGAAATAGTGATTCCAAAGATTGACTATGACACTGCTACCATTGAAGAGATGAGGTTAGCCAGTCAACTCATATAGATGAGAGCTACACAAAAACAATTAAGATCATAAAGGGATAAGGAATACAGAATAATTGAGAATGCCAGGGATATAATTACAGATGCTATAGGTGTTGAAGTAGATTCTACTCAACACATTTTGATTTAGTTAGAAAAGGCAGTACAAAAATTTAATGAGGATTCTTCTGGACAAGAAAAACTTATTGAGAAAGCTGAAAGGAAATTTGATAATAAGGTGCTAGAGCATATTGCTCAAAAGATAGCAATCAAGCAAGTTGAATTGTCAACATTTTTGGGAAATTTTGAAAATTCTTTTAATAATGCAGCATCACTTTTTGCCAAACTTTGTGATATTTCTTGTTTTACTAAAGAAATAAAGGATAAGCTAAATAAGATTGACATTGATATGCAATCAAGTGCATCCAAGTTAAAGGTGGACTCCTCCTCCACAACCTCCCATTACACAAAAATTAGATATTTGGCAGATGTACATGTAGAACTATTGAGAGAGGAAGAAAGGTTTCGGTCTACACTCATAGATATCCAAAACATGATCCTTCCTATCATGGACACAATGCAGAAACATCTTGCTCATTGCAAAAAATTGGTCCAAGATCAGAACTTCTCAATGGCTGATCACTTGATCCAATTATTAGCAGAAGTTCAAATTGCTCTCTAAACCTGTCAAATTTTGTAGCAAACTTGGGATAATACTTTTGCCACCATCCTTAAGGTACATCAAGAATTTCTACCTCACTTTGGTGTAGTCATAGGGTGAATGTACAAAGTTGGGTCACAATTTTGTGGAAGTCAAATACGTGGAATGAGACCTCTTAGAAACGGGTACCTGATTTTAAAAAATGAGCATCTATTTTCAGCTTGGGTGCCCAACCCTAAATTTTAAAATGGGTACTCGTTATTTTTAAAAATCAGGTACTCATTTTTTATTTTCAAAAAATGGGTACCCATTTCTCAAAAAATTAAAAATTTGAATTTTTAAGAAATGGGTATCTGTTTTTTAAAAATAAAAAAATGGGTACTCATTTCTTAAAAATTCAAATTTTTAAGTTTTCGACAGATTTTACATGCCACTTTTAGCTTTTCAAACCAGGTACCCATTTTTTGAAATTCAAATAACGGGTGCTTGTTTCTTACAACATGAGGTGGGATTTTTTTTCTTGCCTCAGATTTTGGTTTGGGACAGGCTTGGTGAGAATAAGCCTATGCCTTAGCCTCTCAAGATTTGGCTAAGGCATTGAACTGAAAAATTCATGCCCCTCCATAATTTTTAGAGGGTCTTCCCAATCAATTTTTTTTCCCAAACGAAAACCCGTTAGAGCTCTCACCGTCCTGATTTTAGAAATATTAATTTTATAGTGTTATGATTTTATTTACTATTTTTGTATTATTTTTTAATCAAAGGTGGTACCTAAATGTAAAATAGAAATGTTCATGAAAACTTTAATAACTTTTTTATTTTATAGTTTTTCTTAAATTAATTTATATGTCATCAATCTACATTCAATTCTTTTGAAGTTAAAAAAAAAAAAAAATTGAAAAAAGTGAAATTTTGATCAAATTATGGTGTCCGTACATGAGAGGTTTAAAAATTTTCCTTTATAGCCAATTAAAAATTAATTAAAAAAAAATATTCATTAAAAAATTCAAGAAAAATATTCTCATCAATCTTTGGTGTGTCAGGTGACTCCATTTGAAAGGATTCACAAATATTCATTCATTTGTGTCAAATTATGGTGTCCGTAGACGAGTGCGGTATGGTCTTGAAATATGCATTTTGAAAAAGTGGTTTTTGAAGATCCATATCAAAAAAAAATCCATCATATGGATATACAAATAAATTACATATTCAAAAGGAAGATTCCAAGCACAACAATTTTTATTTCTGAAATTTTTTTATATTTAATCTCTAAATGGCTCAAATTTTGGCATCAATTGACAAAATATTTCAAAAACAGGAAAAACACTTCCACTTTTTAGCCAAAAGTGAGACCCAACTTCTTGCACTGACCCCATATAAACTGTATATATGTAGTCCTTTGGCATTATTGTCAAAAAGGGGGAGAGATTCAGCATAATAAATGAGGAGAGTTATCACTATAAGTGAAAGGGGGAGTTAGCACTCATTAGAGTTAGCATGTGTACATAAGTATCTTTGTATATACATTATAAGTCATCAAAAAGGTACATAGAAATGTATATGCAACAGTTCTACAAAGATCAATTTTGAAAAATCAAAATTCATTGAGTCAGGTTATGTACATATGTTTTGGCTTATAAGTGTTTTGTCACTAATGCCAAATCGGGAGATTGTTGGCATTATATTGTATTTTTCATTAGTGACAACACTTACTTGATTTTGAATGATTACCGAGTTCATCACTCATTCTACAATGTATACTGAGCATTCAGTGGTTACCTTGTAGGTTCATCACTTAAGTAGTTCATACTGAGCATTCTTGAAGCTATCGAGTGAGTGTGCAGTCAAGTAGTTCATACCGAGCATTCATGAAGCTATCGAGTGGGTGTGTAGTCCAACAGTATCTACCGAGCATACAGTGTTCATCAAGCTTCATAGTGTTTATCAAGTGATGGAAGTCTAATGTTTATCGAGTAATGAAAGTGTAGTGTTTACCGAGTGAAAGCAAGGTAAACGAAGGATTTAGTTTTTAACGAGTGATACTATATCTACCGAGTCTCCAATGATTACCAAGTTTAGAACTACATCAAGTGATTAGTATGGATTGAGCCTTCACTTCTACCAAGTGCGTGACAATGCCGAGTAATGTAGTGGACACTGAGTATCAGAAGGTCACCGAGTCAATTCAGTGAACCCGAGTTATTTACTATTTGGCTGACTTAGTAATATTTTGTTCACTTGTGTTTTGGCCGACCTTGCAATTGTAATTATTGGAATGGTATATATGTAATATATTATATCATTTACAATACATGTAAGGATGTATCAAGACAGACTTGTAATGCTTTAAGAAGAATGAAAGCGAATTAGCAGTAGAGCAGAGTATTCAACAAGGTCTACAAGGAGCAGTAAAGATTCATCAGTCACAAGAGGTGATCTGTACTTGAAGGATCTAATTATCAATCAAGTTGTAAGTAGATCTACTATTTCATCCTAATAGGTGAATCAGTTTTGTAAATATTTTAATAGGGTAGACTTAACAGTCTTTGTATAAATCTCCTAACAGAGTGCATACTTCATTGTATGTTTGTAAATCCTTTAACAAGGTGGACCTAGCAATCCTTTGTGCTCTTAACAGGGAAAATCACTAGAAGTGGTCAATGTAAGCCTTAACAGGCCAACTTCATATTGCAGTAATGAAGTTTTGTGGGTATCATCCCCACCCCAGTTTTACTTTCTATTTGGAAGGTTTTTGGGTTACCAAATCACTGTGTACATGTGTTATGGATGTCTGATTTTTCATATATGTAGTAGATTAGATAAATGAATGGTGAATAGTATATATGGTTAAAGTGCTAAATTATTTAAATTTTTGAAGTTACTAATTCACCCCTCCCCTCTCAGTAACCTATCATATCTTAAATATTTCCAACAATTGGCATTAGAGTGTTTGTGGTTCTCAGGATAAAGTTTGATAGCTTGAGCAAAGATCAAGGAAAATGGAGATATTTAGGCTTGACAAAGCTATTGAAAATGAAAAGCTAGATCTAAAAATGGCCATGGCTCAACTCAAAGAAGCAAAGGAGCATCTTTCTCAATCCCTAAAGAGAAGGAAGGAACTTGCAAGACAAATGAATGATTTTTAGAATGAAGGAGAGCCAATGTAAGAACAAAGCTCAAAACCTTTCATAGAGCCAAGAGTTGAGATAACAACTCCTACTTGGAATAAGAATATGACAAAGAATCATCCACTCAAGAAGATCATCGAAAGCAGAGTCAATGAAGAACTATGTTTGATATCTCAAGTTGAACTTAAGAATGTAGATGAAGCATGTAAAGATGATCATTTGAAACAAGCTATGAAAGAGGAATTGGATTAGATAGTAAAGAATGAGACATGGAAATTGGTCCCCAGACTAGTAGACAAGAATTTGATAGGAATTAAATGGCTATTCAAAAACAAGATGAAAAAAGAAGGTGAAGTTGTAAGGAACAAAAAAAGAACGGTATGTAAAGGATACTCATAGCAAGAAGGAATAGACTATGATGAGACCTATGCTTTTGTGGCTAGAATAGAAGTAGTAAGGTTATTCTTAGCCTACGAAACACATAAGAAATTCAAAGTATATCAAATGGATGTCAAGTCAACATTTCTAAATGGAGAACTTGAAGAAGAGGTATACAGTGAACAATCTGAAGGTTGTCCTTTGATAAATGACAAGGACATAGTATGCAAACTAAAGAAAGCATTGTATGGTTTGAAGCAAGCACCTAAAACCTAGTATGCAAGGTTTGACAAAGCTTAGATATAACAAAGTTATGGTAGATAGTAATCTATATTGGAAAGAAATTGATGATGGATTAATAATCTTGGTAATGTTTATTGATGATATCATATTTGGCAGAAATAATGATGAAAGTGACAAGTTTACAAAAGAAATGAAGAAAGAATTTGAAATGAGCATGATTAGAGAGATGAAATATTTTATAGGATTATAGATTATATAGGATAAAGAAGGAATCTTTATTTCTCAAACTAAGTATTTGAAAAATTTACTTAAAAGGTTTGATTTGAAAACATGTAAACCCATTGGAACACCTATGGTAACTGGACACAAGTTATCTACAAAGGATGAGACATCTACTATTGAGTAGAAGAAGTATAGATCTATGATTAGAGGATTACAATATTTGACTAACACAAGGTTAGATATAGCAAATGTAGTTGGAATTATTTCAAGATTCAAAGATAATCCTAGAGAAGCACATTATGTAGCAGTCAAAAGGATATTTAGATACCTGAAAGGAACACCTGAGTTTAGATTATGGTATGACAGATCTAATGATTTCACTCTAAGTGCTTATACTAATGTTGATTGGGCAAGTAGTATGGATGACAGAAAGAGCACTAACAATGGAGCCTTCTATCTTGGAAGAAGATTATTTTCTTGTCTAAGAAAGAAGTAGGATTGTACCTCACTAAGTACAACAAAAGTAGTAGGTTGCAACATCAAACAATTGTAATCAAGTTGTTTGGATCAAGTAGATGCTAAAAGATAAGGGTAGAATTTAGTGAACCTATTGTCATATATTATGAGAACAAAAGCACAATAAATATTTCTAAGGATATAGTGTTTTATTCTAAGACCAAGAAAATTTATATCTAGTATCACATGTTGAGAGAGAATTTTGTAGAAAAGGAAATTAGATTGGAGTATGTCAGCACTAAAGAGCATATTGTAAATATTTTCACTAAGCCTCTTCCTAAACAGACTTTTGAGAATTTGCGAGGTATGCTAGGGGTTATGCCCATTCCTATATTAGAGTAGATGATGCAAGAGTGCATCAGTCCAATGTAATAGAGAACCATTGTTTTTTTTTGGACTAAATGATGATGCTTCTTGTATGGGGGAGTATTTGTGATGGAAAAAGTCATCTAGGACTCCTATTGGATGTTGTTTTAAATAGTGTCTTTGGACACTTGAGCTAGTAAGAATCAATTTTTGTAGAGTCTGATGGTTGTTGAAACCTTTGACATTGATGTTAATGGGGGAGAAGTACTGCATGAAAAATATTATGGGGGAGAAGAAAAAATGAAAAACATCATGGGGGACAAGCAAAAAAAAAAAAAAAATCATGGGTGAGAAGAAAGAAACAAGCAAGAACACATGAAACATAAAAAAGAAGAAGAAAGCACATTGAGGTATATCAATAGGGGAGAATGATTGATGAAGAGGATTTGAAAAGAAAGCTAATAGTCTTTTGCAATTGGTATTCTTGGAGTTGGATGTTTTTTTATCTATGTTGCCATCAATTCCAAAGGGGGAGATTGTTGAAAGCATGAGTGCTAATGATATCCCTATTGGGGAGTATTGTAGAAACATGATTAGATCATTATCATGATGATACATTACATTCATGAATGTGTTTTTCATTGATGTCAACATAGCAGTTTTTAGTGGTATTTGCTAGAAGAACAACAAAAAGATCAAATTGGTATGAATAGATCATCAAGCATTTTTAGTAGCAAGGTTAAAGAGAGATACTACTAAGTGTCTAATATATGTAGCTAACCTTAGAATCATAAGATATTAAGTCTAGAAGAAGTTATGAATGTTTCAATGAAGCCTATTCTGAGATAGAGTTTACATAGGCATGTTCTGGTAAACTTTTTTTAATCTCTTAGCAGAGTTGTTATTCTGAGAAGCCAAAGTTATAGATATGAAGAAGACATTTTGGAGATGACGTGGTCAAGTTCGCTAATCATAATGTTACATGTATGAAAAAATTATTCAAGTTGCAAGGTGAAAGACTAAGATTGTCACTAAGTGTAACATGTTCTTTATGGGGTCCTATAATAATTAATTGAGAAAGTGTAATAGCTGACTTAGAGAATTGTTTTATGGATTTGATATAAAGGAAGGACATTTTCCTTTATCATGTATGATGGATGTATGGATTAATATGAATGATTGAAGAGAAAAATGTGAAGATAAGCAAAGCTGAGCAGAAGTGAAGAAAACTTTATTATCAAGGTTTTATTGTGTGATTTAAAGTTTGCTACTTGGATCCAAGGTTTGTGACCTAGTCTACAAGGTTTGAAAGTGATTGGTCCAATTGACATGATAGAAGAAGAAAGTTAAAGTATAGTTCATACAATTATTTCAATGAGGAATAGTTGAGAGATTAGTTGGATAGTGAGTTTGGTGATCTTTCCCTAGAAGCTATTTGGACAGTGTGTCCTTCGACCTTCTACAACTCCTAATAGGGTTGGAATCTCCTAACAAGGACTCAAAGTCTCCTAATAGGGACTCATATGTACCAAATATTGTAATAGAATCCTAACTAGGTCCATCCTCTAACAAGGAATATTTATATTAGTACATCATCTTGGGGCATCATTGCCACCAGGGTTTTCCCTCTGATTAAGAATTTCCCTAGTTAACATATCTTGTGTATTTGTGTATGTGCATCTTTGTATAATTACTATTTACTTTGGTTGAATGGTTAAGTTTATTCAAGGAAGATAAATGTTTTAATTATTGGATAGCTAATTCTCCACCCCTCTTAGTTATCTTGGTGGACTATTGTTTCTAACAATTCTCAACCCAACCCCAAATGATCATAACTCTTGGAAGTACCACAAAAGATCGAACCTTACAAGTCACTCAATAAATGCACATACATTTGCTTGTGTGTGGTGCACCACCATTATGAAGATCATATCACAAGGATTAGATGAGAACACAAGAAAAATATCACTCAACCAATAATAATTTGGTACAATAGATTCTACACCCAAGAACAATAAAACCATACATCATGGACTCACTCAATCGACGTCAATCCAGGAGTATGGATTCTACATGAATACCCATGATGCAACAAGACCAAACATCATGAACTCACTCAACTAGCCTAAATATAGGAGTATGGATCCATTTATTCATTTGTTTTTGGTAGACATTTGTTAGGAGGCTAAGAACTAGTGTTTCCCTCCATATTTGATTGCTAGTTTTGCCGAGTTGGTCAAGTATGAATGTTTCGCTCTTTTTTAGGATGAGGGTTTGGGGTTTTGCAGTGCTGTGCTAGCCATGTTTACATACAATGTTTGAACCTAATTTTTATTATGTTTGTGTGGCTTTTATGCCCTAAGACCAAATGGGTTTTATTTTTGATGTTTTTGAGTTTTGGGGTTTTTACCTCATTTTGTGTGCCACCCCATTTTTCTCAAGTTTTATTGGCATGATGGTTGTCATGGACCTAGATTATTCATTGGGATGCTAGTTAGACCATTGCTACATATTTATGTTTTCATTATGATGCATTCCACATTTGTACTCCTAGCATTGTGTTTAGTTGAGTGATTTTATACCTGGTCTTATTGTTTCTTTTGGACCCTTGTTATTATTTCATAAACACTAGGATCCATGTAGAATCCATACTCCCAGATTTAGGTTAGTTGAGTGAGTTCATGATGTCTAGTCTTATTGCATCATGGGATTCATGTAGAATCTATACTCCTAGATTGAGGTCGGCTGAGTGAGTCCATGATGTATAGTTTTATTGTTCTTGGAAATTTGTCTAGAATCCATCCTCCCAAGTTATTTTTAGTAGAAATAGTAACACCAAGTATAACATCACTTGTGGTAAAAACCCCAAAACTTGAAAACTTCAAAAATAAAACCCATTTGGTCTTAGGGCACAATAGCCACACAAATATAATACAAATTAGGTTTTGACACCATATGCAAAAACAACTAGCATAATGGTGTGAAACCCCAAACTCTCATCTTCAAAAAGAGAGAAACATTCATACTTGACCAACTGGGTAGAACTAGCAATTGGAAATAGAAGGGAACACTAGTTCTCAGCCTCCTAACAAATTTCTACCAAAAACAAAAGAAGAAACAGAGTGAAAACAATAAAATAGGAGAGCCCTACCTTGCAGCCAAAAGGGAAAAATGAGAATCTAAACCATAAAATAACTATCTCACTAAAGTAGCCAAAAATTGCAACAATCCAAGGTCTCCCCAAGCTAAATCCAATGAGACTGATCTTGCGATGATCCCACGCCCATAGCCCCCACAATGAATAGAACTATAATTTCTCATGAGGATGATTTTGGGTTTTATTGGATCAAACTTTCTAAGTCAAAAGTGAGAAGTGGGGGATTAAATTTCTTTTTGGATACTTATTCACTTTTTCAAGTGAATAATCGATTTGGGAAAATAACTAGGAGAACTAGTTAAATCCCAAATCAACCCGAACAAAAACAAGCTATTTCAAGTAATTGGAATTCATATATGCCAAAGATGCAAGCAATTTAAATTAATCAAAATAAAGCCCGAAAACCCTTCAACCAAAATCATAGAAAACCTCAACAACTTTATACCAATGCAAAACTCTAAATGCATAGATACAATGACAGGTCTAGTCACATAATGCAAATAAGTTTGGATTTATCAAATCACTGCAAGGTTTAATTTAAATATTTAAATAAAATATGTTGACCATACATGAACAAAATTGGTAAATATGAACAACTAAATCACTAACTCCATGTGCCACTACCAAGGATATAAATCCTGCATAGTAAACAACATGATCAAGTGTAGTTATATATAACAACATAACCAAAGCAATAAATGTATTAAATAACCTAATTTAACCATTTATCTAATTATACTAAAATAATATATTTAAATCACTCACTTTCACATAAAAAATAAAAAAGAAAGAATGAAGCAAATAACTATAGCATTAAATCCACATCTAACATAATTAGAGATATGTCCAAATACCAAATAACAACATATCATCATAAAACATACTATCATATCAAAATGGCATCATCATGCAAATATAATCAAATGAACAACATAGTAGTCTAACATCTATGATATTAAAATCAAAGTATAACATATACCCCTAAGGTCATTGCAAATGTAAAACATAACGAGTAACAAGTTTATCTGAGATCAAAATATACAAGGTAAATATTTGCATCACATAACAAATGATTCCAACATAGACAATCTATTTCTAATCATTCAAGCATTTAATAATGGTTGTTTAAACAAAATTAAAAGAAAATTAAAAATACATAAGAGAATATAGTCATATACATGACTAACCACTGCTACAGGAGCCTAGTCAAGTGCAGTAGGATAATAATACACTATGCAATATCTACACACATCTTAGTGTAATCATGGAACAACATCATGATACCACATTGATCTTGGTAACCATAGGTACAAACCATAGTAGACTATATAACACATCATAATCTCACAAATCAACCATATGCATAATCAAAACAATTGATATAGTAAAATAAGTTCAATCACCTCAAGGGTGTCGACCACACATCGTCCCAATCACAATCTCTAAGCAAGCAACATTATCAAGGTTGCATCCATCATGATGAATTAAAGAAATCAAATGGGAGAGGCACTACAATATTCATGAAAGCATTAAATATGAGGAAGGTTTGAAGAATTTGGAGTGTGAAGAAGTGCTACAAAAGATTCAGGAACAAAATAGGGAATTGAAAGAACAAAGGGAAAAAGCTACAGAACAATTTAAAGAAGACATTAAGAAGATTCCAAATTTCCTTGTTCCAATTTTAAGAACTATAAAAAAGCCAATACTTCAGCCATTGGAGCATGATGTGTAGATCCTTGACAAGATAATACTGAGAAGGATGAAATACATTTGGAGTCAATAACAAGTATGAATGATGATACTTTTATCAAATCCAAGTAGTTTATGGTTATTTTGTATAAACACAAAGGAAAATTATTGAGATAGAATATCCAAAATATCTCTCCTGAGAATGAACAAAAACTAATGACAAATTTGAAGGAAGCTATCAAAAGGGAAGTTGAGCATATTACTCTGGCAAGAGAAAGGCAATTGTTGAGTGAAGTAGGGGTGATGGTTTTTCCTAGTTCGGATTTGAGTGCATCATATATTTTTGACAGTTTAATGTAAATTTGGTAAAAAGGATAGGAAACTTGATGTACAAGGAGTTAAAGATTTTATATTTGGTTCAATATTTGTGGAAGATGAAAAAATTAATTTTTTTGTGGGCCTTATACCCCCCACACAAAAGACCACAAATTATTGATGTTGATCAGGCTTTTGATTATTTGATGACACTGAAAGTAGGGGTGACAGACCCTAACAAGGTTGCAAGTGGACTTGGCATTGTTTAATCAAGAAAGTGTGAAGAGAGTGACATTTAAGAGGGATAACTAGAAGACATTATATGAAAATACATTAAAGTCAAGGAAGCCTCAAGCGAAATCAATGATTCAATCATCTGCTAATGCTCTAAGAATTGAAATGAAGAAATTGTAAGAAGACAATGCCAAATTGAAAGATGTTTTGATGATTAGAAGAGAACTCTTTGGCACTCTGATAAGAAATCATTTTAAGAGGTTGCTTGACAAATTAGGTCAGGTCTAGGATATTATAGTACTTATAAACCCCTAGCTTTGAGACATAATGAGATATAAAAGAGCTTGGACAAAGAAAAAAATACCCTCAAAGAAGATGAAGATATTTAGGAAGTGAAAAGGTTGATTAAGGATCATAATGCATATTCACAAGAATTTAAGGTTTCTTTTAGGTTAATGGAGGAATTGGTTATTGAACATAGAGTTATATCTTGGAAATATGAAAATGGGAACACCATTAAATAAGAGAGATGGATGGATATGTGTTATGTGATGTGAGGACGAGCCCTAGAAGTTGCACAAAACAATGACCTAGAGATTTCAAAGGCTAGCATGCAGATGTAGCAAATCTTTGAAATTGAGATCAAGGCAAGATAAGTAATCAACGATGCAAATTTACAGGGAGGTATCAAATATGTATAATACATTAGACAATGCAATAATTTTATTGAATCATCATCATTAAAATAGGAAGAATAAGTCTTTTATCTATAAATTTGTTTTACATGCATACAGTTAATTGTTAATGAGTTGATTACTTATAAATCTTGTAAACAAATGGACACATCCTTTCACTATGTAACCAATTTGATGCCTGTAATTATAAGGGATAGATTTAGAATAGGATACCATATCTTATAGAATTGCTGTCAATATATTATTCTTATAGTAACAATACTATTCAATCTAAAACATCCTTATTGGCTAGAACTCTTTGCACATTTATGATAATAACAATACTATGAAAAATAGAGTGATTTATTACAAGTAAATTAAAGAAAAAAGACTAGATAAGTTCCAGTTGTATGCTCATTGCAATCTAATTAAACTTTTATATCAATTTATCTTGTATATGGAATGCAACAAAGTGAAAATTGCATTTTTGAAATTAATGTATTAAATATATAATTAACAATATAATAGTATCAAATAATTATGACCCTTATGAATAGTTTAAGGTCTTCAATAACTCTATGAATCTAGTACTTCCATAGTTGTTCTAGTCATCTTGAACATATTTTTTGGGACAACTTTGTCCTTTCAAGTCTTTAGTTGTTGCTTTTGGTGCTCCTATCTAGATTGAGCTATAAGACCAAAAATGAGGCAAGTGGAAAAGTTGTTGAAGATGGAAGATCAAGTATCATACCTATACCATAGAGTATCATCCCATCGTTCTAGACCAATAATGAATGAAATTGATTAATTAATGAGGGTATGTTAGTTTGAGCTTCACTTGGTTTTGAGAATACTTTAATATTCTCTACTTAACAAGGCCAACCATGTGAAGGTGTAAGCTTATATGGCCTCATCCCCCTGTAGACACCTAAAAACCTTTAGAAAATAAAGTATTTTTATTTTCTGAAAAATTTCTGGTGACATCATCATTTATTAATTAATTAATTAATTTATTTTTATGTCATTAAATCCCTTTATCTTAATTAAAAATATTTAATTAAGGAATCCCTCCCAAAAATGTTTAAATCTTATTTAAACATTATTTTCTTATTTATTAATTATTTAATTAATAAATTGACCAAAAAATCCAAAATAAATAAAAAATTTATTTTTTGCCCAAAACTTGGCCAATTTCCTTAAGACCATTAACCTCTTCCAAAATCTTCTAATCCTTCTTTAATTTTGATTAAAGGCTAATCCCATCATTTCCTACCCCTAATCCCAACTCAAAATATTTAATTAAGATTAAATATTAATCCTCATGTTTATTAAAAAAGTTTTAATAAATATCTCCTCAACCCAAACCCTTGAAATTCTAGACTATTCTAGAAAGTCTTTATCCTCATCCAAAGTCTAGACTCTTCTAGAAGATGTCTTTAAACCTAATCCTAATCCCCTCCTAACCTTGTCACATTATCTAAACATGGGTTAAGACTTACTAACCCAAGCCAAAATTAACAAATATCTCCTCCTTCACCCACCCTCATTAAATGCCATCCACTTGCCTCTACCTAAGCTAATTTTAAACCATCCTAATCCATCCTCTAATCATTTGCACAATCCTAAGCAAGCTTTAAACCTTCCTAATCAAGCCCAAGTCGAAATTCCTCTCATCTCCTTCAAAATATCCCAACCATAAAACTTTATGAAGCCCACTAGGCCATAAATGACTCCTCCAAGCCCTTTTATTGCTCTTACAAGCCATTATGAGGGTCTTTATGAAGATTTTATCCCTTGAGCCTCCTTTGTTGACTCATCCTTCCCCTTTCCTCCATCCTCTCACCCTATGACATGTGTCACTCCCTGATTGGCTGTAAGGAAGCACAATCCATGTGCTCTCTTCTCATGCAATTTGAGCCCTCCATGAGCTTTTTCCCATCCTTGCATCTTAGCCCTCAATCCCTCAAGCCTCTTGCCTATAAATTGGATCCTTACCCTTTGCAAAATAACACAATCTAGAAAGTAAAGCCATAATGCCATTTTGAGAAGCCATTTTTACATCAAATCCATTCACCAAAATCTATCAAAAATCCTCCATTGAAGCCCTTTTTGAAGCATAAAGCTTGAGCATACATCCTATCTATTTAGACAAAGCTACTCAACAAGAGAGCTTCTCATTGAGAGAGCCCATTAATGGCTCATATTCTCAATTAAGAGCTCATCTTAGTCTATCTTGAAGTTTATGAATTTTGTTTAGTTTGTAGAAGCTTTATTTAAATTTGGTTTCTATTAGCATACTAACATTGATCATATACACCCCCCTCCCTCTAACATAAATATAAATTCCCCATCATCATCTAATTACATACTTCATTCATTCATCTATTTGTGAACTATAACATTAAATCAATACAATCACATAACATTCATTAATATGATATAAAATTTATTAATACACAATACTAATCAATACTTCATTAACACATAAAAGTATTCATTAACATGACATAAAAATCAATATTAATAAGAAATATTCAGAGATAATTACTTAAAACAATGTTCTTTCATTACCCAACAAAGTTTATCAAACAAGGTCTATCAAAGAGCATTTTTTTAAAATCATTTTTTCTTTTTGTTTTTCTTAGCTTTCTTAAATAAAATTCTAATAGGAGCATCAATATATTCCTCATTATCCTCTTCTTATGGCACTTGTAATGTCAAATTATGATGCCTCTTTTTTTGAGGAGCACGAGGCTACTACACTGGAAGGGGCTGTATTGCAATAACAAGTAAATGGGTTAAACTGACATACTCTTTTTCTTTTCTTTTTTACTGTTACAAGTACTTCATTAACTAGTAGAACATAACATGTATTTTTCTTATCTCAGAATGCCATACAAGTACAATAACATTTTGATCCACTATCATCTCAACATGCTGAACACTTTAAGCAAGCTCCACTCCTTCACCATGATGTTCAACATGCTCTAAAATATTCAAAAAAAGATTGCACGCCAAATTGCAATTGAGGATGTTAAATTGTATTCATAATCATGTAATTAATTTCCAATACAAAATTAATACCTCCACCACTACGATGCATATCATGGTCTTCACCACACACAAGTTTTCTAATAGGATTTGAAGGTTGCAGTGAAATGTTATGTGCATTGTTATATAGTCCATTTATGTTGGAAACTAACACCAAAAAATAATTTTCTCAACTATTCAATTTGATTTACTTTTTATTTGACTGACCTATGTATCATTTGGTGCACTAGAGTCTTGGGTATGGCTTTTAGATTCTTTGTATAGGCGTGCAACCACGACTTTATAGCCTTCCATGAAATCAATTTTTTTATCTTCATCCATGAGCTCTACATTGAATTTTATGCCCTATATTTTTTCTTAATATCATCAACTTTGCATGTATGATTTGATTATACAAAATTGTTTTCAACATTATATTAAAAAAATATATATGAAATTCTATTTCTTCTACTTACAAGTTGAGAGTGAAGATTCATATAGACAGAAGAGCCAAGTTTGTGTTGGCCAACCTTTTGTAGTCTCACTTTTGTAGCTTTTGATGTGTCTTATAGTCTATGAAAAGTTTGAAACATGTTAGAATATATAGTTACAAAGATCACAAATTAGCACATGAGTACATTCTACTTAATACTATCATGACATAACTTCTTTTTTCATTTTTTGGTTAATTTCCTTTACCACATAGTCTTTTCTCTTTTATATCTTCTATTATTTCATTCCACTCCATTAGTGGAATCATATGAGGATGCTTGTACTTTGGGTTATCCTCTAGATCCATTCTATATTGGTACCTCACAGTCTTTATATATTGTTAGAAATAGGAATTAATGAGAGGTAGGGGTGAGAATTAGTAATGTAAAAACTTTAATCCCTGACTAGATATTGTTTATTACTTTAAACCATACATAACAAATTAAATAAGTAATGGTGAACATTAACAGTAACCATGCATAAAGATAACTCATAAAACCATATTTTGTTAACTAGAGAAACCGTGGCCAAGGGAAAACCCAAGTGGGGATGATACCCACTAGATAATTTATTGATAACTATGGTCCTTTTTAGAGGATGGACCCTATTAGGAGTCAATGAGAAAATTTAGTATAGAGAGTTCATATTAGGAGATTTTAACCTTGTTAGAAGTTTTATTATAGTTGATGCAAGATGAGCTCACTACCCAAACATGCACTTGTAATTACAAGAAGAGATCACTACCTAAACAAGTAATTAGAGTTCTATTATATAGGTGTTGCAACTTCTTTCTTGACTAATCTCTGATCTTCAGCTCGATCTTAGACCACACAAATAGCTTCTCAAAACTTTGCATATATTGCTTTCACAGAAAGTTTGCATATCTTTTTCATATAGTCTATACTAATTTCTAAAGTTGTATATATAATAATAAATAAGTTTTCTATGTCCATATAACTTTAGTAATCATAATATGACATTAGTAAAAAGTTACATACAAAACAATACATTGATGTACACCAAATTCATACTTAGACAATTTTCTATGTACCAAAAGCTAAGTATCTTTATTTCTAAGATTTCTTGTAAGCATTCAAATTATGTGTTGCCATAAATGACAATAATTACATATTTTTATTAGCTAATTGTCAACAATCTCCCCCTTTGGCATTGATGGTAACAAAATAGGGAAAATTGGCTAAGTATTAAAAACTTGTCTAAAACATTATAGTAATAATACATTAATTAACTTTTACAACTTGTCCATCTTACATATGTTCCCCCTTACAATGTGATTTCATACTTTACAATTTTATATTCTCCCCTTTACCTAATTTACAATTTTCTTATGCATCTTCTCCCCTTTTGACATCAATGACAAAGTTTAGAATGTCAAAAAACTATCAAAAAACTATTGTCAAAGACTCTATTCTTCTACCTTAAACTGATAGTATGTTCATACAGTTGTCAATACTTTCCTTAAAATTGGTTAAACCTTTTATCCATGTATCCTTGGCTGATTCAGTAGAGGTGAGAATTGCACATAGGACATATGATGCAATCTCAACTGCATTAAGATTGGAGTATAAAAAGTTTGAATAGGTGTCCTTGGCTTTGACACACTCCTCCAACTGTCTCTCAACAAAAAATATTTTCAAAGCAATAGACTCTAAAATCTGATAATCTCATCAAATTTTTTTTTTTTATGAAGTTCCAGTTTCCTGATATCACTATGCATACTAGCCACTTGTCCTTCAAAGTCACCAACTTTGTTAGAAGGTTGTTGTATCTATCTTGATAGAGCCTCTAGCTCACTTAGCTTCCCTTTAATCTGGTCAACTTATGAGATAGGGTACACTTGATGTACAATACCTTTCTATCCTATTAACATTTATGAAGTTCCTTGATACAAGTATCAAGACTTAGCAAATCACTCTTGATGTTCTAACAAATGGTGCTAAATAAATTAGCATAATGTGAAATCTAGACTTTGACTTTTCCACATTCAACAAATCTATAAATTCCTCATCAAAAGATTTCAGTACTACCTATGCCCTCTACTCAAGATCTACCTCTATATGCTAGACTACCAGCTTACTGTGTAATTTGTTAGTAACCTCCGTTAAGCTTCTTTGTAGACTCTTCACTTCCCTGTTCTTCTTAATAAGTTTTGTCAAAGATGAGATCAAGTCTATATAATCATCATTATCACTTGTTAGGATAGCAAGAAAAAGTGGAGTAGATAAACTAGAAGGTTTAGATTCATCTTTCCTTTGCTTCTTTTCTGCTACCTCTTTGACTCTTCTCTCTTCTTTATCTTTCTCTTCTTTTTCTTTTCTTTTGTTCCCTCTCTTTTCTTCCTCCTCTATTCTCTTCTTTTTATCTTCCTCTAATTTCCTCTTCTTTTCAACCTCAAATCTTCTTTTCATTTCATCTTCAAGCATTTTTTGCTTGGCTTCTTCTATTTTCCTCTTTTCTTCCTCTAATAGCCTTTTCTCCTCCTCAATTTGTTTCAATTGATCTCCAATAACCTTAGCATGAGATTCAAGCTATTAATAACTCTCAAAATGGTTAGCATCATCAATGTTAATAGTAACATTGGTCTAATCAATTTGCATTGTCTCACCACTTTCTGACACTTCTAAAGTTCTAGGTGCTGGTGAAGGTGCTACCTTAGATTTTTTCATCATTTGACTTATAGCTACTACTGTTTCACTTCTTATCTTATCCTTCTCACCTACCATAAATAGAAATGGTCTCACCTTATTTCTTAAATAAGATGCCAGATTGCTGAAAAAATTTGTGATTTCTTCTTCATCTTCAGTCTTACATATGGTCCTTATCATAGACTTCTATAGTTCTATTTCCTCTTCTCAAGTTGGTGCCTTCTTCTTAATAAGTCTATCATAAAAATTTTGATTTACCGTGACTTCAATATCCTTATGTTTCAAATTGTTAGCTATTATGTATCTCATAGTAGAGATATCAATCTAATCTTTCTCAATATCATTATACAAATCATAAAATTTATTCATCTAAATGAAGTTACCTTCATTAGCAATGATTGAATAAATCTTCTCTATCTTTGGCTTCCAGGGTTGCCAAGCATTTCCTGCTGACTATTTAGAAGTAGTTACTTTCTCTTCCCATTTAGCTTCTTCTTCTTCTTCTCCTTCTTCACTAGATTCAACAATTGTCAACAATGTCTTTTGTCTCTTGCCTGGTCCAGTAGCCTATTGCTTGACTCTTTTTGTCTTTGTAGTCATAGCTTCTACTAATCCCTCTGATTTCCTCTTCAGCTCACTTGGTTATACATTTGACACTATTGCATTAGGAATGCTCTATTCTAAAGATGTCTTTGCAATAGACAATGATAAAGTTGCACATAAGTTATACCTTATTTCATGGTTTGTCTAACTTCCTTTGACTCACTCTATGTCATACTAGCCTCCATTAAATCTTTCTTCATCGTTGTCTCTATTTTCTTGTGAGATGGCTTCTCTAAGGATGCTTGATGGGATGATTGGGTAACCTCTTTATAAGTCCCAAATCTATACTTAGTTTGGTCCTTCTCATATTCAATAATAGATTTATATATCCAATTTCTACTTCACTTAATTCATAAACTAAGGGGTCAAGGAATGTTTCCCAAGGTCCTACTACTTGAATGTGAGCTAAATCAATGTCAACCATAACACATATATCATCTTTAAATCTATCTACAATTGTAGGTATGATTTTGAATCTTTGTCTCATCCCATTCTAAAATGTTTTCATTATCAAATTCCCGCTATCCAAGATTTTATCTACTAGATGTCTTCTACATAGATCTCTGATATTCTCCATGGTACATCTCTCACTACACATAATATTTGTAGCTAATAAGTATGGAAATATTTTAAGTACATCAAAGAATATGTGATTGATCAATGATTGAAATTTAAACACACCATTTTTAGTCCTCTTGATTTTCTCCAAGTTTTCAAGAAGTTGCATTCATAGAATTTCACTAAGGTTAACTTGTTCCACAAATCTTATAGCCTACATAGATGAATCCTTTTGAAAATTCATCAATCTTAGAACTTGCACATATGGAGTAGGAAATGATTCTTCTTAGGAATCTTACATCATCTTGTTTAATGGTGCTAATCACCATGGCTTTCCCATTATAAATTGCTTTTGTGTAGCTCTAAACTTTCTTCTTAACAAGTTTCTCACCTATAGGTACATTGCCTTGTTTTCTAAGACCAGTTACCTCATGATTAAGGTTCACTGAAATGTCAACTACATTATGTTCCATCAAAATTTTTCCATCATAAATTCTACTTAGTATGAACTATGTCCATTCTTCACTTTCCAATTCTCAATAGAAATAATATTTAAAAAGGTCCAATTCTTTCAAAGTTTCAAATCCAGGCTTTATAGTCATATCATGGTTAAAGACTAATTCCATATCTTTGTCCATATACTCAATCCCAATAGATTCAAACTTGCTATTAAGATAAATTCATATATTTTCCAAATATACTACATTGTTCAGAGTAATGGATAATGTTGAATTAGGGTTTCCTTCTACGAGTTTCATGGAAACAACCTTAAATTTTGGTCTCTCCTCATTCTCAACATTATGAACTATAGACATATCCATGATTCTATCAAATGTAAACTTTATCGAATTAATTCTATAAATAAATGATAAAATACCTTTTTCTAAAAATAGGGTTTTCTTTGAGATTGCCTTGTCAAGTCACTTCTGAGTGCTCTTTTCTTAAGAGGTAATCAAAATGAAGTGGTAATTAATTCTGTACTCCATTTCATTTGTTCAACTCAAACTTGCATTAGTTTTTTACTTTGTAAACATAAAATATGCCAATTATATTTTGAAGTCAAATATCTGCTAAAGATCTTCTATCGTATCTTTAGATTCTACTTGAAGTTTACCATAGCTTCCTTCCATCATAATAATGCTCCACAAAACTTCACTTCACAAAATTCTCTGTAAAAAAATAGTTTTCATCTTCTACTACAGAATTAACTTTCTCTATAATAACAATAACCTTAATTCCTTTGTAACTAGTTTATATAAGCTCCAAATTTCAAATGAACTTAGATACAATATAAACTTATCTCGATACACCTTTTCCCAACTTCACTACTTGTAGTTCAATCTCTAGATGAAGTTTTAAATTCTAGTGATTTTAACAAGCTTAATTCAACTTAATTGAATCAAACTTGATTACTAACTTTGATCTTCTTGTTTTACCATCTTCTAACTTTTCTTTTTAGATGTCTAATCCTTTTACAAATGCCTCATTAAGTGTTGGAATTACAAGTGGGAAGAGGGTAGACTTTTGAGATGGGGGGAAGGGTGTGAATTAGGAGTTTAAACTTGAGCCCATAAGACTTTCACCATTCATTCATCACATGCATTAACATATAAGCTAAAAAAAATGTAAAGCATATGCATCTAAAACATGTAAACACATACACAAATGACACCGGATATGATTACCCAAAAACCCTCCAAGTGAGAAGGTAAAAATGGGGTGGGGATGACACCCACAAATCTTCACTATTGTAGTGATAAATTGTATGTTATGAAGGTTACAATGATTTGACCATGAAACATGGTTTTCCCTATTAAAGGCTTACAAAGAATGTCAAGTCCCACCTTGTTAGAGGATTTCAACACCTTATTAGAAGTGTGCTTGGGTAGAGGACTTCAACTTACAATTAAGTAAGAATCCTATTAAAAGATTTCATACAGCCTGTTAGGACTACTTTATTAAGAGATTTAACTAAAAATGCCTATTAAAATGTCTTACCATAGATACTATGGTTAGCACTTGCTTTCTTAATGATAGATCACCTCCACGCAATCTCTAATTGATCCTTCATGATCTAATGTATCAATGATGTATCCTTCTCTATCCTCTATTCTTCTCTAACTAATTATGCAATTCACTCTCACTTCTAATTCACCTTGAATGCTTTATAAACTATCTTGTTTGCTCTTCCAATTCAATAATTCACCCTTCATAAACTATTCATTTCATTGTAAAGAGTTTAGGGCTTCATCCTCCTTAAGAAGACTCTGGTGGATTAGGGTTACGTATGAATCTACAGCTAAGATTCATCCATTTTACCACCTAAACCTTCCAATTTTCTGATTATCTGTATGTAATTTCATATGGAATCCAAATATAGATTCAACCTCATCTTTAAAAGATCATAATATATCCTTAAGTCAGCTTAGAAATGGTTTACATAGTTGTTTTTTCCATTTCAAACAATTATGTCAAAACTATGTCACTCAGCATATGAAGTCATTGATGCTTGACATGCACTATATTTCTACTTCTAACTTAGTAGCTACATTACTTGGCATCCACTATTTACTCATCACTTGAATCACTTAGCATGGTCTACCTTCTCAGAACTTGAGTGACACAGTACATGAGTGACTCAACACTCATTACAACTTAGCATGGTATAATATTTACATGTTGTGCTCAACATGTATTACTAGTTTGGCATGAACTGAGTAAATATCTTAAGTTTATTGACACTCACTTGTCAAAACCGATCTAAGATCAACAATCTCACCCTTTGACATGAGTTTCAAAAAAACTTGAATATACATAATCAATCTTAATCTTCTCGAACATAACATATCCATGACTCGACTTATATACAAAAACTTAAAAATTTCAAAATTTTTCAATAACCTATATACCTCAAAATTAATAACTCCCCCTAAGTTAATGTATTTGATTTTCATCCAAAAATTTGTGCTCCTCTCTAACTTCAATGCACTATACATGATACTCTTTCATCTGATATGCTCTGTCTTGCCTGATATCTATATTTGTTTACTGATTTACTTTCCAAAATTGAATCTCCAAAATGTATATCACCCCAATGATATAATTTTGCTACTATGCTTCCCCTTTATTCAGACTAGTTCATACTTTATCTTGCTCTATTTTTGTCTCCTCTTTATTTTCCCCATTTATTGTATCTCCCCCCATGGTATATTTCTCCCTTTTTCTTTGTTCTCCTCCTTTTTGACACTTATGTCAAATGGGCTATACACTTATAGTTTGTTTGTCCAAAAATGATTTATGGACCTCCATTATGATTTTGAGAGTTGCATCCTAGTTGTCACATGTAACATATAATGACTTGATTTAGATTGCAAGCTTGGCAACAAGGTGCACTAGGCCATCTAGTGTAGAAAGATTGGGGTTTTTCTTTAGTAGAGTCTCAGCATAACCTAGCTCCTTGTGTAGTATTTCCATGTGTGGGGTAAGGCTCTTGTGCTAGCCTCATTTTTTGTTAGTATAACTAATTGAATTTGTGTTTGAAGCAATATTCTAAAGTGCTTCTCACTTTGAGCTCAATCTTGAGGTATCTTAGTACTTGATATATTAAGGTTTCTCTCTAGACTCAAAATATGGTTTCTGGTCTCTTGAGTGAAGAGTGCAGGATCACATAGCTTTCTGTACAATGAGAATATATTCTCAAGTACCTTCTTCACTTCTTCAACCTTAGCTGTCAATGTAACTTGAGTCAGTGCTATCTCATTAGATATTTTTTCGTTCACTTTTCCTTGATACTTCTTCTTAGACCATTCTAAAAGTTTTGCATTAGTATCAAGGTCTTCATTACTGACCTTTTCCACTATATCTATGAGCTATTCTATTAGTGGCTTGTTCTCTTGAGGAGTTCGCAGGATGAATGCATCTAAAAATATGTCTTTAATGTCTTAGAGTGCTTTCTTCTGCCAATGTTCTCTCCTAAGCATTTCTTGATGCTTTTTCTTCTCTAAGGCTTTTTGTAATATGCTTATTTGTTTCAATGTCATTGTGTCATAGTCAAACTTTGGAATTACAAATTCTTCATCAAGGCTTATGTATCCATAATTAATTACCTTATCAACCTTTAATGAACTAGGGCTTGGCACTAAGATTTGCAATGGTATCACTTCCATGCTCAGCTTTTAATGAACCTGTGTAGGAGGACTACTAGATGTCGGTAGAGTTACAAATGCTTGAATGAATTCATGTTCCTTCACCTTAGGTGTTTTATCATGTTCTTTAGACTTTCCCTAATCTAACATTATGACTCGAATAGCACCTTGTTCTTGTGATTCAGGTACAAATGATTCTATCTATCCTATTTTATGTTGTCCTGCAATATCTTTTTCTTCTACTTGTTTAATCTCAATAGTATCGATTTTAACATGTGTATCAACCTTAGTAGATGTGTCTACTATTGTTTGAATTGAAGGTTGTACACTAGCAACTTAAGGGATGATAGAAGGTGGTTCTTGTGTATTCACCTTTTCCCTCGTGACCTTAGTTACTACCTTTTGTAATTATTCTACACTAACTAAAGCTAGATTTTCACAAAGTATTGCTTGGAGCATAGATTGGTCTAGAACCTTTTTCATATCTTCTATAGTTAATGGATTGATTTTATGGGTTGAAGCATCAGAAATATCCTTTACAGTTGTTGTCTCAGTAGTTGCACTTGTGACATGAGAGGGATTGGCACTCGATATTTATGTGTCATGCACACTCTATTCATCTTGCTGTTGTTCAGCTATTGCTTTGTCATCAATTTTCTTTTTAGTTTCCTCCCCAATTGTATCATCTTTCTTATCAAGTTTACCCTTAGAAGGGTCAACTTCTCCTTATTTTACAGTGGTCAACTCATAGATAAGTTTCCATATTTGGGTTGATTTCTTGACCACATCTTTAATATTATTTTGAAGAATGTTGAAGGCTCTATATTTAGGTGTAAATCTAGCTACATATTTTTTGACAGCTTTACCAATCTATCCCTTTTTTATCTCTGGCATCACTTGAGCTAATGTAGTTTCCCTAATCTATTTCTCCAAATTTAAACAATAATGCTACTTTTTCTCAACAATATCATATAAAAATGTTGGTATTGTGTTGGAAAAATCTAATGGAGTGTTCTTAAACTTAGACATCATAGCATATATTTCTTATTCCACTTGATTCTTCTCTTCTTTCCCAAGTTTATAAAAATCAATATGTTTTAAACCAGATGTATCTGCATTTCTTTTGATATTTTCACATAGATTTTCAAGATTAGACAAGGGATTTTGACTTACCACTTTAAATTGGTTGTTTTCATCTAATTCTATTCTTTTGTCATCTGACTCTGGCTATGCAACATATTTTCTTCTTTGTTTCTTTTGCACTTGGCCACCTTGCTCTATTTGCTTGATCTTTTCCTTGGCCTTCTGAGTTGTTGCTTGTGTGCTGGCTTTGGTGGTAGGTGTTATGGGCTTGGGTGGGCTTAGTTTCACAATTTCCTTTTTATTTGCCACTAGCTATGCCTTAGCCTTCCTCTTCTTTTGTTTGACATGAGTAGGTGCTTCCTCAGATTCTTTTCCCTTGGTATCTTCTATTTCCTCCTCTTCTATATCCTCTCCCATGCCTTGAGTCAATGCAAGAGGTTCTTGTGTTTGTTCTTGTTCTTCCTCTTCATCCTCTTCTTCTTCTTCATCTTTATCCTCTGCACCTTGTTCCAATTTTGCCTTTATTTTCTTCACTAGCTTATCTTTCTTTTTGAGTGTGGAGGTAGTTTTCAACTACATGGTAATTTTTAACTTTACCATTTCATAGTTTTCAAATATCTTTGCACTTTTATTAATTTCCTTTGCTAGGAGTGTTGTGATGGCTACTAAAGCTTCAACAACATTGATTTCATACCCAAGTGGTCTTAACCATCTAACCCTTGGTGTGGTAGCTTAAACAAAAGTGTAATCAGCATCAATAGGAAAACATATGTCATTATAATTTTGTTCAACCAAATAAACTAGTATCCTCATTCTTTCCTTTATTGATTTCTTAAAATCTTTAAAACAACTTATGATCAATGTTTCAAAATTTTCTCCCATTTGTTCAATGTTCTTATTGATTTGCACTACAATTGACCTATTGGTCTTCCATCCTATAGTACCAAAAGAGAAAAATTTATTATGTACATAAAAGAATATGCAAACTAGAAGTGAACCAAAATTACATTGTGTACTCTTTACTTTCTTGATAGCTCCAATATTTTCCATTAGTTGTTGTAGTTGTAGCTTAGCCAAATCATAAGTGTGATCTTTCTTTACAATCTTATAGCAAACATCCACATCTATGTAGGGTACACTAGTCAATCTACTATAATGATAGAATTTATGAGAGATTACTCTTACAAAAAAGTTTAGGAATGGATCAGTGATGCTATCTATAGTCATACCTCTTTTATTCCAAACTGCTCTAGTGTTCTTTTCAATTACTTCCTTGGAGTCACTTTTGAGTGTCTTTCACTGATCTAGGGTTGGGTAACTAGTTACCCTATGAATTATTCTCTTTATGATCTTGATTAGTCCACCTTCTAAACATAAGTAACCATCATGAATTCTTCTTAGAACAATTTTTATCCACTTAGTTTTCAATACATTTGGAAATTCTAGGGCTCGTGTCAAACCCTTCTCCACAATTTTGTATTCCTCCTTCAAAACACTATTATCACATAATATTTTATATGCATCTCTAATTTTCATATCTCGTATTCCTCCTTTTTTTTAGTTATAACACTTCCTTACATCTTGCACCATAATAACATTTGGCAAGATCATTGACAAAGCACCAGAATGATCTTGTTTATAAGCTATGTCAAGAATGGCCTTAAATATAGGTTGTTTCACTTTGTTATTGACAAGCTAGACATTCAAAACCTATTTCCCTTCTACATTCTTTGAACTATATGCCATTCTATCAAACTAGAGTTTATGCAAAAGTAAACTACGTAGCTCATCTTATTAAATACCTTGTGAAATCTGTATGTTGGTGTGAGATCCTTGCTGGATTTTCTACAAATGTTTTGGATAGGTTTTTGAATTTCGTTCTACTCTACTTGCTCTTGCTTGAATTCAAAATGATGAATAATGAGCAGAAATTGGTCATATACCCTTCAAAAACCTTGCATTTAATGCTTAGTGCTTATACAACTATAAGCTTGACATCAACCATTTTGAGAATCACTTGACATCTATTGATATTTCCACCACTCGGTAGCTACTATGAGTTTAGTATCAACTAGATAGTTTGGTAGCTCAGCATCAATGAACATTCCACTTGACATACATATGAGACTTTTCATTCTTGGCAACATAAAAAAATTGAAGATTTAACATGGATTTTCAACAACATCTTGCATCTTTACTCATGCTAATATAGTCTTTTTAGTACTATCTCCTTTGGAACTAATGTATGATATTACACTTAATATTAGTCCCACATACCTCTTGATTGCCTAGTTTGATGAGGTGTAATCACTTGAGCCATTGGGTGAAGTGATCCTTTCTCCATTTGATGTGTTGCAAGCATTTTTTTTCCATGTCTTGTTTATCTCATCTCTGATATGTTCAACATCTATCTTGCCTTTGCCTTTATCAAATTCACAACTTGGTGCTTTTGACCTATTTGGACAATGCTTACTAATGTAACCAGTCTTCAAACATCTAAAACATGTAGTTTGACTCAACTACCTTTTGTAATTACTATTGAAGTGTGTCCTAATGTAATTCTTAGGAATATGTCCATATTCTTGAGAATAGTGGAAGCTATGTCTTGTATTATAATCCCAATTATAAAAGTTTCCATTGTTTCTTACCTTTCTTGGCTTGTTTGATGACCACATGGATTTAAATCTACATTCAAAGGCTCTATTTCCATACTTCTGATAGTTGTAGTAATTTTCTTCAAATCTTTGTTTAGGCATGGTCCTAGTTCTACATTCATGTGTCTAATGACCTTTCTTTTTGCACTTATGATAATGAGTCATGCTCTTAGTCTTGACATTCTACTTTGTATTCTTGCTCCTGCACACATTAGCAATATGTCCTTTCTTACCACAATTATGACAAGTAGATTTGGAGTTCTTACCTTTGATGTTACTTTCTTTAGTAACTTTGGATGTTTCTCCTTCTTTAGTGCTTGTGTATCCTAGTCCTGATGTATCTTTCTTGGATCTAGGGAGTCTTAGTAATTGCTCAAAGCATTTGATGGCTTCATTTGGCTTGTTGAGACTTTTAGAAAATTCTTTTTCTCTTTTTAGGTGGCTCTGCAATTGTTCATTCTACAACTTCAATGTAGTTATCTCAATGTGCTTGAAATTCAATTCATAGTTGGCATTCATCATTTGACTTAGAGTATCCAATTGCATATTGGAGATCTTGGTTAACTCTATTGAATTCTCTTCCAATCTGTTAGCCAGAATTCTTTTGTCTTCTTCAATCATGGCTTTTTCTTCCATGGCTTTCTTCTTTTGTTTAGTCACCTCACATAGTAGTATAGCATTTGATTCTTGCTCTAGCTTGAGATTTTGGATTTCCTCAGCTTGAATTCTATTCTTTTCCATTAGATTTACAACTACTACATCAAATTCATTGGAGTTACCATTTGCAAATAGCTTGGCAGTGTCTATCACTTTTTATAGCATGTCATTCTCTATAATAGCAATCTCTTTCCTTCTCTTCAAAGATTTATTTAGTTCCTCTCTTGCTTCATTCAGTTGATGTAGTATGAGATGTATTTCAATCTCCTGGTTCTCAATAGTCTTTCCCAACTTGTAGACTTCCATTTCAAGCTCTAATACCAATTTTTGGAATTATAAGTGGGAAGAGAGTAAAATTCTCGAGGGGGTGGGGGGGTTGAATCAGGAGTTTAAACTTGGACCCATAAATTTTTTGTCATTCATTCATCATATGCATTAAAATAAAGTTGAAATAACATGTAGAGTATATGCATCTAAATCATGTAAACATATGCACACATGACACCATATATGACTACCCAGAAACCCTCCAAGTGAGAAGGTAAAACTGGGGTGGGGATGACACCCACAAATCTTCACTACTATAGTAATAAAGTGTATCCAATGAAGGTTATAATTATTTGACCATGAAACATGGTCTACCCTATGAAAGACATGCCCTATTAAAGGCTTACAAAGACTATTAAGTCCCACCTTGTTAGAGGATTTTAAAACCCTATTAGAAGTGTGCCTGGTAAGAGGACTTCAACTTACAATTAAGTAAGCATCCTGTTAAAGTATTTCATATAGCATGTTAGGACTACTCTATTAAGAGATTTAACTAAAATCACCTATTAAAATGTCTCAACATAGATCCTATGGTTGGCACTTTCTTTCCTAATGAAAGATCACCTCTACACAGTCTCTACTTGATCCTTCATGATCTAATGTATCAATGTTGTATCCTTCTCTATCCTTTGTTCTTCTCTAACTGATTTTGCAATTCACTCTCATTTCTAAGTCACTTTAAATGCTTTGCAAACTATCTTGTTTTCTCTTCCAATTTGATCATTTAGCTTTCATACACTATTTAATTTCATTGTAAAGAGTTTAGAACTTCATCCTTCTTAAGAAGACTCTAGTGGCTTAGGGTTAGGTATGAATCTATGGCTAAGATTCATCCATTTTACTGATTAAATCTTCCCATTTTCTAATTGGTTGCATGTAATTGCATAAGGAATCCAAATATAGATTCATCCTTGTCTTTAAATGATTGTAATCTATCTTTAAGTCAACTTAGAAATGGTTTACATAGTTGTTTGTGCCATTTCAAACAAATATGTCAAAACTGTGTCACTCGGCAAATGAAGTCACTAATGCTCGACATGCACTATATTTCTACTTTTGACTTGACTCCTACATTACTTGTCATCCACTATTTACTTATCACTTGAATCACTCATCATGGTCTAATATTTACATGAGCTCATTGTTAGTTTGTGGTGACTAATCAAGAAAGTACTGTACATACTTCATAAATTCTTTGAGGCTCAGGGCATTGTCTTGAAAAAAATTTTGGGCCTTATTTTATCAAAATTTTGGATCGACATGTAATTATTAATTATAAACCTAAAGTGGTAAAAATAATTGTATAAAAGGGCTTAGGGTTAGGGATTGTTTCATTGTTGTGATGTGAAAATTGTTTCTTGCAGCGGTATTGAGCTATAAAGGATTGCAGATTGTAATCAGGCTATAATCACTAGACCGTAATAATATCAAACTTGTTATTTGGTGGAAATAGACCAAAGATTGGGTGAACCATGTTAAATCTTGGTATCTTGTGTTCTTTTCTATGTGATCTATTATTTCCTGACATTGTTTATAATTGCATCTAATTGTTATTTCTATCTATGGTTTAATCCTAACAAGTGGTATTAGAGTGAGGTTGTTCTTTCAATTATCCTCTATAGGAAAGTCTCATGCTTTAGTGGGAGTCTCATGATTGAGTGGGAGCGATGGTAGACAAGGGTAAGCTGGGGGTTAATAGGTTTGATGGGAAAAACTTTCAATTATGGAAGATGAAAATGGAAGACTATCTTTATCAGAAGGATTTATGGAAGTTGTTGGAAGGAAAAACTAAGAATCATGGATCTATGTCGAATGACGACTGAGATCTTTTGGATAGAAAGAAACTTAAAAGAGTTTGATTATGCTTGGCACCATCGGTGGCATTTAATATTACAAAAGTGAAGACAACAGAAGAATTGATGCAAACCCTAGTGAAACTATATGAAAAGCCCTCCACTTCAAACAAGGTATTTATCATGAAGTGTTTATTTAATATGAAAATGAGAATAGGTGGATATATTGTAGATCATTTAAGTGAGTTTAATACTATTACTAGTTAGTTATCTTTTGTGGGTATCAATTTTGATGAAGAAATTAGGGCTCTCTTGATTTTTGTTCTTTTGCCTAAAAGTTGGAATGGCTTGGTAATGGCTATGAGTAATTCTGTTCTTGGATCTAGTACCCTAAAATGTGAAGACATGATTAGTGTTATTTTGAGTGAGGAAACCCATAGGAAAACCTTAGGTGGATCTAGATCAGGAAGTACTTTGAATGCACAAAGTTGAAGCAAAACAATTGAGAGAGGAAGTAATTCTAGAAATCATGAGAAATCAATATGAAATTCAAAGGGGAGGAGGTCTCAATTGAGAGGACTGAATGACTATTGGTATTGTGGGAAACAATGGCATAAAAAGAAAGATTTTTGGACTTGAAAAAAAAATGAAGGAGATAAACCAAATGGAGATAAGGAGGCAAATGTGGTAAGTAACAAATCTGAAGAGGATGCTTTGCTTCTGTCTTTAGAAAGTGTTGATGATTCATGGGTTTTAGATTCTAGTGCTTCATTTCATGCTACACCTCATAGAGGTTATTTTAATGATTATTTCCAAGGGGATTTTGGGATTTTTTATTTGGGGGATAATGAACCTTGTCAGATTGTTGGAAAGGGAAAAGTTAAAATTAAGTTGTAGAATGAGAATCATTGGCTACCACATGAGGTAAGAAATGTTCCAAGCTGAGTAGGAATTTCATTTTAGTAGGGCAACTTAGTGATGAGGGTTTTGTAGTTACTTTTAATGATAAAAATTGGAAGGTTTCAAAAGGTGTGAAAGTAGGCACCTTATATCTTTGTATAGGTCATATTGTTCCTTCTACTTTAATTGTTTAAGGGAAAAATGAATGTTTAGAAATAGTTGCTACAGTTGAGCAGGGAAAACAAATAGCTATTGTAAATTCTGATACAATGCCATGGGACAAAAAACTTGGACACATGAGTGAGAAAGATATGAAAATACTTCATTGAAAGAAAGTTTTACTAGGCCTAAAATGTGTTAATATGGATTTTTGTAAAAGTTGTGTGTATGGAAAACAAAAGAGAGTGAGTTTTGTGAAGACTAGGAAGGAAAATAAAAGGAAGAAATTAGAACTTGTGCATACAAATGTATGGGGATCATCTCAGGTATCTTCCCATGGTGACTCTCATTATTATGTTACATTTATTTATGATGCAACTAGAAAAGTATGAGTTTAGTTCCTTAGATAGAAATCTGATGTATTTCAAACTTTCAAGAAATGGAAATGCTTGGTTGAAAATGAGACTGGTAAGAAATTAAAATGTCTTAGATTTAATAGTGGTGGTGAGTATTATAGTCATGAATTTGAAGATTATTACTCCACTAATGACATTCATAGATAGAAAATTTCTCCATGGACTCCATAGGAAAATGGAGTGGCTAAATGCATGAACAAGACTATAATGGAGAGTGGAAGGAGCATGAGGTTACATGTTGGGTTGCCCTTACACATGTGGGCAAAGGCTGCTAATACTACTATATATTTGATTAGTAGAGGTCCCTCTATTCCTTTGGGCTATAGTATTCCAGATGAAGCATGGACTAGTAACAAGGTGAGTTATTCTTTTCTCAGAACCTTCGGTTGTGAAGTATTTTCTCACATAGATTCATAAAATAGAACCAATCAAGAAGATAAGTCAAAGAAATTTTTATTTGTTGGATATGGCATTAATGAATTTGGTTATAAGCTTTGGGATTTTGAAAATCATATAATTGTAAGAAGTGAGGATGTCATATTTAATGAGAAAGAGTTGTACAAAAATCTATTGTAGCAACATGAGAAGAAAGAAGATGATTATGTAGTGCTAGATTATACTTCAAAAGATGATCTTTTGGCAATTCCTCATGATGTGCAACAATCACAACAAAAAATACCACATACCCTAGTGAATGTTAGATAGTCAACAAGGATGAGTAGACCTCCAAAAATATTTTCTCCTTCCTTGTATTCTATTTTACTTATTGATGTTGGTGAACCTGAGTGTTATGATGAAGTTATGCAGGTGGATATTAAGATTCAGCGGGAGTCTAAAATGAAAGAAGAAATGGACTCTTTGTTAAAAAATAAGACATGGGATTTATGCAAGTTGCCTGCAGGTAAAAAGGCTTTATAGAATAAGTGGGTTTATAGGTTAAAAGAAGAGGATGGAGGCAAGAAAAGATTTAAAGCCGGGTCAGTTGTAAAAGGATTTGCATAGAAAAAGGGCATTGATTTTGATGAGATATTTTCTCTTATTGTTAGAATGACTTCTATCCATAGTATTTTAAGTATTTTGGCTATTGAAGATTTGCATTTAGAGTAGCTTGATGTTAAAATAACCTTCCTTCATGGTGATTTGGATGAGGAGATATATATGGCTTAGCCATAGGGGTTTGAGGTCAAAGGTAAGAAGAACTTAGTGTGAAAATTGAACAAAAGTTTATATGGCTTGAAGCAAGCATCTCGAAAATGGTATCTAAAATTTGATAGTTTTATGCATGAGCATGGATATAGTAGATGTAATTTAGATCATTGTGTTTGTTTTAAGAGATTGGATGCTAATAGTTACATTATTTTATGTTTATATGTTGATGATATGCTTGTAGCTAGGTCTAACATGGATCACATTAAGGGGCTGAAATGCCAATTAGCACATGCATTTTCTATGAAGGATTTGGGGGCAGCAAAACATATCCTTGGTATGAAGATTTGTAGAGATAGGAAGAACAAGAAATTGATGCTATCTTAGGTTGATTATGTTGAGAAGGTGTTTTAACATTTCTCTATGGAGGATGCTAAACCTGTCAACACACATTTGTCTAGTCATTTGAAGTTGACTAAAGAGATTTGTCCCAAGACACAAGAAGAGGAGGAAAAGATGTCAAAAGTACCCTATGCTCCAGCTGTAGGAAGCTTGATGTATGCTATAGTATGTGATGAGACCAAAATTTCCCTTTATTTTATGGTGTTTAAGATACTTTGTTGATACTCTATTTGTCTTTGTTAAAAAACTTTTGGACCTATGTTTACCAAACCTTTGATGAACCTATGGGGTAGAAACTATGTCATCTTTTGCTCATATTATATCTAGTATGCAATATTTCATATAGTTATCAAAATGTGTGTTCTTATGTTTGAATTTAATTTGATAAATGTTTATTTTCAAACATGATTTGTGTCATAACTAACCTATTAATGATGACTGAGATATGATTGGAGGGATTCAAAAGTTAGGTGTCAACAACATTTAAGGAGAAGCGAGTGTTAAGGAGCAACCACGGTGGAGAAAGTTGTAATGGTTCTAGAAAACACGACAGTAAGGAGGAGCTATAAAGATTCATTGCCTTCTCTGCATGTACTTTGTGGCAAGCGAATGTTAAGACTTTATTATTCTCGCCTTAAGCTATTATTTCTTCTTCCAACCTTCAGTTGTTCTTCCTATTTTCTCTCGTACAGATTTAAAGCTAGGATGTTTACTTTTATGTTATGAAATAAAGTGTTGATCTCCTATATATGTAGGAATCAACTCTAATGTGTTAAGTTTTTTTAGTGAGTAAGAAGAAAAGTTTTGAGAGTAGAATGTTAACTTTTATAGTTGTGTTTTACAGTTTTGTGTTATATAATGAATATCTAAATAGAATGAAATAGTTTTTTTTGGCTTATATCCTATGTTAATAGTTTAGAGAAGCCAACCAAGGGGGATCACTTGGGAGGTGTATTAGATTAGGATAGAATAGATTTATTTTCAAGCATTAGTAGTATCTTAAGTAGAAGTAGTAAGTTCCTTCCTATAGCATCACACTCTGTGAATGTTCCTACAACATATGTGAGAACAATTTTAGTGGATGAGCCAAGCTGGAATATTTGTTATCTTTTGCATTGTATTTCCAATATTCATAGAGTTAAGTGTTTTTCCTTCCTACATCATTAGTGTAAGTTCTTTTCCTTGTATTTTTACTTTCCTACAGCATAAGCTTAGTTACTCATTAAGAAACCTAGTGCACATATTGTGCCAACCATTTCAAGTATACGTCCTTGGGTTGATAAGATTAAATGCACCTCATGGTGGGGAAAGTAGTCCTTAGTTTGAATATATTATTCCTAAGCAAGGCCTAGTGCATGACTATGATACACCTATTGTGAGGCAGTTCAGTACGTACAAGGCTAGATATTGCACATGCAATGGGAGTCATTAGCAGGTATATGAGTCATCTAGGAATTAAGAATTGGAATATAGTCAAATGGATTCTTAGATATTTGAGAGGAACATCCAGTGAGTGTTTACACTTTAGGGGCTCTACTACTAATTTACATAGCTATGTTGACTCAGATTTGGTAGGTGATATTGATACTAGGTGGAGTACTATAGGTTATGTATTTACTATTGGTGGGGAAGCTATAAACTAGGTTTCAAGGTTATAGAAGGTTAATGCTTTATCCACTATAGAGGAAGAGTATGCTACTACTATAGAGGCAACCAAGGAGATGATATGGCTTTAGTTTTCTTGAAAGAATTGGGACACCCTCAAAAGGATAATTATTTATTTATAGATAGTTAGAGTGCCATTCATCTTGCAAAGAATTCAGTTCTGCATTCAAGGACAAAACACATATAGTTGCGGTACCATTTTATTCAATCAATTTTGGAGGATGGATAGTTAAAGTTGGACAAGATACATATAGATGACAATCCATCAAATATGTTTACAAAGGTAGCAACAAGGGAGAAGCTAAACTCCTCTTTAGCTTCAGTTGGTCTTCTAGACTGAACATGAATAAAAGAACAACAACATCTAGGGTGGTTTTATCTAGTGGGAGCCCCATGTAGTATTGGTATTACTACAAGATCAATCTCCAAGTGGGAGATTGTTGTTTAGTGTGGAGTCTAACTAGTCCCCAAGTGGGAGATTGTTAGTTTGTGGTGACTAATTAGGAGAGTATTGTACATACTTCATAAATTCTTTGGGGCTCAGGGCATTACCTCAAAATTTTTTGGGCCCTATTTTATCAAGATTTTGGGTTGACATGCAATTATTAATTATAACCCTAAAGTGGTAAAAATACTTGTATAAAAGGGCTCAGGGTTAGGGATTATTTCATTGTTGTGATGCAAAAATTGGTTCTTACGGTGGTATTGAGCTGTAAGGGATTACAAATTGTAATTAGGTTGTAATCACTAGATTGTAATAATACCAGACTTGCTGTTTGGTGGATGTAACCCAAGGATTGGGTGAAACACATTAAATCTTGGTGTCTTGTGTTCTTTTTTGTGTGATCTATTATTTTTTGATATTGTTTATAATTATGTGTAATTGTTATTTCTGTTTGTGCTTTGATCCTAAGAAAATGTATTACTAGTTTGGCATGAACTAAGTAAATGGCTTAAGTGTGTTGAAACTCACTTGTCAAAGCCATTTTGAAATCAACATTAAGTTCTTCTCAAATTTCACTGGCTACATCTCTTTATTCCTCATTGTCTTTCTTAATTCCAAAGTTCCTCTCATGGTTCCTTCTATCTCCAAAGTTTTTGTCCATTCTACAATACTTTATTGTATGTTCAAAGTTGTTGCATAACTGACATATAGGAGTTCTACTTCTAGGATTCTTCTTATCATCAAGTGCATAACTTTTCTGAGCTATGTATCTAAATTTTTTATGTTTATAACACATGATCTGTCTTCTTTCTTCATAAGTTCTTCCTTCTCTCAACATCCTCTCATTGGATCTTCTTTTATTTGTAGGGTTATTATTTCCAAACATTTTACTCTTTCTTCTATCATTATCATATTTAGGTTTCCTACAATCAATTTCTCTATGACCCATACCATGATAATTATGACAATAAAAATCTATAACATGATTAAATGACTTATTTGTAAAATCTCTTTTCATATGACATATTTCATTACATGAAAAATACTTACCTCTAAATTCATACCTCGTTTCCTTAGGAGATTCCACTTGAATTGGTTCATCCAATGTCTCAACTTCCTTGTCTTTTCCAACTTCTTTAGGTTTATCAGAATTTTGACTAGATTTAATCTTATCATTAGATTTATCTTTTTCTTTTAGATTTGATCTAATTTTAGGTTTCTTTATAGACATGTTAAATAGATAACCAAGAACAATTTTATTATAAGTAGGTCTTTGTATTCACATTGAATCATCGAGCTTTTGTCTACTAGAATAAAGCTTCTTATGTTGTTTCTTGCATAGATTTAGTTCACCTTTCACAATAGTGTTGTACTTATGAAGTTCTTCATGATCTTCTTTCAATGTTTCAAATTCAAGTATCTTCTTTACTAGACTTTCTCTAAGATCGATAGTCTCAGTCTTCAAATTAGTTTCAACTTTGCTAGGATCACTCTTCAAAGTCAACTTTAGATTGGTAATCTTCAATTCATGCTTTGAGATCTTGCACTATGTTTTTAGATTTGAGTAATCATCATCACTAGTTTTAGATTGAGTAGATTTGGGCTTGGATTTGAGATTTAAATCTTATCCTCCAATTGTCCAATATATACTTTGGAGTCTTCAAATCTATCCTTGAAGAAGATCAATTTTTTCAAGTGCCTCTTCAACGTTCTTCATCAACTGTTCCATATCCATTGGGATCTTACTCATGTTTTTAAGCCTCTTCTAAGTAACTGTGCTCTGATACCAATTGTTAGAAATAGGAAGTACTGAGAGGGTCAGGTTGAATTAGTAATCTAAAAACTTTAGTTTACAACTAGGTATTGTTTATTACTTTAAACCATACATAACAAAGTAAATAAGTAATGCTAAATAGTAACAGTAACCATGCACAAAGATAATTCATAACACCATAATTTGTTAACTAGGAAAACCCTAGCCAAGGGAAAACCCTAGTGAAGATGATACCCACTAGATAGTATACTGATATATATGTTCCTTGTTAGAGGATGGACCCTATTAGGATTCAATGAAAAAATTTAGTATAGTGAGTCCCTGTTAGGAGATTCCAACCCTATTAGGAGTTGTGGTACAGTAGATGCAAGATGAGCTCATTGCCCAAACATGCACTTCCAATTATAGGAAGAGCTCACTGCCCAAACAAGTAATTATAAATCTAGTTACAAATAAGTGTTGTTTTTATTTGAATAGGGATTATTAGGGGGGGGGGGGGAGAGGGTAAATCAGTAATCTACAAACTTTAATCACCAATTGGATACTATTACTTATAATCACCAACTGCATATTATTACTTACTTTAAACCATGCATAAAAAAGCAATAAAGTAATTATGTATAGTAACAATAATAATGCACAAAGATAACTCATAATAATACCATATTTTGTTAACTAGGGAAACCTTGGCCAAGAGAAAACCCCGATGGGGATGATATCCACAAGATAATATACTGACATATATGTTCCTTGTTAGAGGATGGACCCTGTTAGGAGTCAATGATCAAATTTAGTATAAGTAGTACCTATTAGGAGACTGAAAATCCCTTTTAGGAGATTCCAACCCTATTAAGATTTGTACCAACCCTATTAGGAGTTGTAGTAAAATGTATGCAAGAAGAGCCCATTGCCCAAACATGCAATTTCAACTACAAGAAGAGCTCACTGCTCAATCAAGTAATTTAATGTTATTTTCCTTCTTTTTCTAATCTCTAATCTTCAACTCAACCTCAGATCACAAAATAGATCATATAAAACTTTGCATATATCGCTTTCACATATTGTCACCATTCACAATTCATACTTGCCCTTCACTTACATAGTACACCAAGATAACACTCTACTTATCACAAGAAGTCCTTTGCATAAATACCATGCCTTTAAAAAAATTATTTTTGGGTTGAATAAGACCATAATTCACTTTTCCAATTTAGAGTAAACATATAGGATGTCAGCCCTAATTGGACAAGTAATTGTTTTGTAAACAAAATAAGTCTCTCCTTCAATTTTTCTGTCCCGCTTCATCAAAACATGATTAACTATGTTCTGTGTACAATTTTTACAAACTTTTGAGGTCATACACATCATCACCAACATGTATACTATCTCTACGTAACTTTTCTTGTCATAACATGACATCTGCAACATGTTATAAACAAAACAATACACTATTGTAAAAAAAAATCTATACTTAGACAATTTTCTTATTACCAAACACTAAGTATCTTTATTTCCAAGGTTTCTTATTGGCATGTACATCGTGTGTTTCCATTAACAACAAAAATTACATATCACTAGTAGCCAATTGTCAACAATCTCCCCCTTTGACATTGATGGCAACAAAACACGGAATATTGGCTAAGTGACAAGAATAACTATCAAAATAAATATTACATTGATTAAAAGTTGTTCAACTTTACATATATGCTTCCACTTACACTATACTTTTCACTTTTACAATCTTCACATGTATCTCTCCCTTTGTATCTCTCCCAATAATGACATGTGTACAATTTTCACATGTATCTCTCCCCCTTTGACATCAATGACAAAGGTCAAAATGTCAAGATATTGTCCAAAAACTGTCAAAACTATTGTCCTTCTTTATGCTGAAATAATCTTCATACAATCATCAAAAATAGTCTTCAGATTGTCCATACCTTTGTTCCATGTCTCTTTGGTAGATTCAGATGGTCTGAGAATTGCACATAAAGCATATGATGCAATCTCAACTATATTAATATCTGAATATAAAAAGTTTGAATATGTGTCCTTGGCCTTGAAAAATTCCTCTAACTACTTCTCAACAAAAACTAGCTTTAGAGCAATAGATTCTCTAAAATTAGATGTTCTCTTCATCAATTTGTTTCAACTTTTTCTCAATTGCTTCAGTGTCTAGTAAATTTGGCTCAGAACCACCAAATGGATTCATATCATCAATGTTAAGAGTAACATTGGTTTGATAGATTTGCATAGTGTCACCACTTACTAATACTTCCAAGCTTAAGAGGGTAGAGGAGATGTTGTCTGTGACTCTATCAACATCTTATTGATAACTACTGCAGTCTCCTTTTTCAACTTATTCTTTTCACCCATCATGAATAGAAATGGTCTCAACTTATTTCTTAAGTATGGTGCTTGGTTATTCAACAATCATTTTATTTCACCTTCATCATTAGTCTTGCACATAGACTCCCAAAGTTCAAGGTCTTCTTCTCTTACATGAGTCTTATTATTTATAAGTCTCTTATAGACTATTTGGTTCACTAATCCTTTAATATCCTTCAAACTCAGATCATTTTCTATGATATATCTCATAGTAGATATATCAATCTAATGCTTTTCAAAATTATTATATAAACCATAAAACTTGTTCATTTGAATAAAGTTACCTTCATTGGAAATTTTTGTATTTATCTTCTCAATCTTTGACTTCCAAGGTTGTTGAGCTTTGCCTACTACTTGTTTAGGTGGAGTCATCTTTTTTGCTTGTTTAGTTTCCTATTCCTCATCTTCTTCATCACTTGACTCAATTGTCAACAATTTTTTTTGCCTCTTACTAGGTTTAGTAGCTAGTTCTTTAACTCTCTTAGTCTTTGAAGATACTACTTCGACTAATCTCTCAGACTTTCTCTTCTGTTCACTAGGCTAAAAATTAGACAATGCTACATATGGAATGCTTTGTTCCAAAGATGTCTCATTAACTGATACTGAGAAGGGTTGTATGTTTAGTATACCTTGTTTTATTGTCTATCTCATGGCCTCAAATTCACTATCTATCATTCTAACCTCTGATTGTGCCTTCTTCATTATTGATTCAACCTTCTTATGTGATGCCTTCTCTAAGGTTTCTTGATGAGCATGTTCTGTGATCTCATCATATATGCCAAATCTATATTCAGCTTTATCTTTCTTTTAATTCAACAAAAAATCAATGTAACCAACTACAAAATCATCATTCAACTCATAGCTCAAGGGATCAAGAAATATCCCAAGGTTCCACTACTTGAATATAAGTGTGATCTATATCAACTAATATACAAATGTCTTCCTTGAATCTATCCAAAATTGATGGTGAAATCCTAAATCTCTATTTCATCTCATTCTAGAATGTTCTCATTATTAAGTTTCCACTATCCAATATCTTGTTTGGAGGGTTTCTTCTGCATATCTCTGATATCTTCTCCATTGTGCATCTATCACTACTCATTATGTCTATGACGGATAAGTAGGGAAATATCTTTAGTACATGGAAGAATATGTGATTTATGAATGATTGGAATCTAAACACACCATTGTTGGTTCTCTTAATCTTTCCAAGGTTATCTAAGAGTTACATTCTTAGTATTTCACTCAGATTTACTTGCTTTTTCTCTACACATATCGTATAAGTTGCATAAATAAATCCTGTTGAAAGTTCATCAATTTTTGAACTTGTACAAATTGAATAAGCAATAATTCTACTTATAAATCTCATATCATCTTGCCTTGTGGTGTTGATCACCATAGCCTTACCATTGTATACTAATTTAGTGTAACTTTGCACTTTCTTCTTTACCATCTTCTCACCTATAGGTACACTACCTTGTTTGCTAAGACCAGTTACCTCATAAATAAGGTTGGCAAAAATGTCTACTACATTATCTTGCATCCATAACTTTCCATCATGTATCCTACTCAATATAATTTGATTCCATTCATCTGTATCTAACTCACGATAGAAATGATTCTTAAACAAGTCTAATTCCCTTAAATGTTCAAATACGGGCTTCATAGTCATGTTGTGGTTAAAGATAAATTCCATATCTTTGTTCATTTATTCACTGCCAATTGACTCAAAATTTCAATTTAAATAACATTTTATGTATTCAAGGTAAACTCGCTCTTTTGGCGTGACAGACAATGTAGAGTTAGGGTTTCCTTCATTAGGTTTTATGAAAGCTATCTTAAACTTAGGTCTACCTTCATTCTCAACACTGTGTACTACTGACATATCCATGATCTTTATCAATTATTATCTTTTACCAAACAAATTCATAGAAAAAGGATAAAATACCTCTTTCCAAAAATAGGGCTTGCTTTGAAATTGCTTTGACAAGTTGCTTCTAAATGCTCTTCACTTTGAATGTGTTTGTAATAAAGTAAAATTAAATTCTATTCTCCATTTATTTACCAACTTGAACTTGCATTAATTGCATACTTCACAAATATGAAAAAATATTAATTACATTATCTAATTAGATAACTATTCAGACTCATTTATTTGATCTTCAAATGTCACATGAGGTTTACTATAGCCTCCTTCCATCATGACAAATATCCTCAAGACTTGGCATCACAATTTTTTTTGCAAAAACATACTTTTCATCTTATGTTACAAAATCAACTTTTACTATAATACCAGTAGCTCTAAACTCATTCATAAATTGTTTAGATGATCTCCAAATCAAAAGTAAGCTTAGGTACCATCTAAACTTAACTAGATACACCCTTTGCCAACTTTGCTACCTCTAATTTGGTCTCTAACTAAAGTTGTCAAATTTTGATATTGTGAACAAGCTTAATTCGACTTAATTAAATCAAACTCAACAATTGACTTTAATCTTCCTATCTCATCATCTAAATTTTCTTTTGAGATATTTGTTCCTTTCACCAATGCTTCATTAAGTTCTTCTCAAAGTTCACTCATAATGTTTCTCTTCATTATTAGTTTTAGAGTTCCTTTCATGGTTCTTTCTATCATTCCTTTTGTTCCCAATGTTTCTTCCATTGTTTCTTCTATCTCTAAATTTTTTGTCCATTCTAAAATACATTGTTATGTGTCTAAAGTTGTTGCATAACTAACATATAGGTGCTCTACTTCTAGGATTCTACTGATCATTAGGCGCATGACAATTCTGAGCAATGTGTCCTAAGTTGTTACACTTATAACATAAGACCTATCTTTTGTCTTCATAATATCTTCCTTCACTCGATGTACTTTCATTAGATATTCTTCTATATGCAGGGTTAGTATATCTAGACATCTACTATTTCTCCTATCTGTTGGTTAAAGATGAACCGTTTTGAGGCTAATTCAAAGAGATTTGAAGAAGTTTCTAAAAGGGAATGAAATGAAATAATGGGTAGATTTATTGAATCCTACCTAATCTAACCTAACCCTAAAATGGATGATATAAGATGAATGACAAAAGATCTTAATTCTCTATTTATAGAGATGGCTAGTCAATAGAAAAGTTTATCATGTGTGATAACCTAAGGAAGACAAGAAATCTAGGGTATTTGTTTATTTAGTGACCTAAGAGAAGAGACTAAATTAGAAAGTAAAACAAGAAGGCCTAAGGGTATTGATGCTTGAAGGGAAAAAAAGCTATTTGAGCTAAAGTGTGTGAATGCCAAGTATAATCGAGGACTAAAACAAAGATTTTTAATTTGCAAGTGTTGTAAGTTGTTATTGGATCAAACCTTATTGTTACTTTCTAATTATTGTACCGTTCTAGGGAAAATCTTTTGGATTAAGGTTGACCTAACAATCATTTGTAAAACTTTCAATTGGGTGACATGCCAAGAGAATGATCTAAAGTCATTTAACAAGGCTGACTCCTAATAGGGTGATTGAAATCCTTTAACTGGGTCACATTTAATAGTGTGCATTGTAACAATTAATAAGGTTGTCCTTTCTTAGGGCATCACTTCAGAAGAGTGAGAATGAGTAGCATGTTAATGGTTGTTTTCCCAAATCAAGTTTCTATGTTAAATCATTGTGGCAAATGTGTTATTGAATATGTTATGTTTCATGTTTACATTTTTGAAAAGTTGATTTGACAATAACCTACAAGTTTAAGTGATTGCATAATCTAATGGATGCATGCATAATGAAATTTTTTTATGGATATGGGTTTCACTAAGCTATAAAAAGTTTTAAATTTACATCTAGACCTTAGATAATAGATTCCCCCCACCCCAAATTATTCTAAAGAATTCCAACAACTAGTATCAAAGCCATCTCCTTAAGAGGACTAGTTTCAAGGTACTACAAGAAAAAAGATTAAGATGTCAAAACATGAGGAACCCAAGCTTCATAGAGATAACTTTCCTACATGGAAAATTTTGATGAAGCTATGCCTAGTAGGTCTTGGTGATCATACACAATCTACCATTCTTGTTAAGCATGTTGATCCTACTCGAGTCTTAACTACTAAAGATCTAAAAAACAAGAAAGAACACAACAAGGCAATGTTGGAGATTACCTCTGTCCTAAGATATGTTGTGTTTGATGATATTAAGGGTTGTGATAGTGCAAAGAAAATGAGTGATGCTCTACACACTATCTATGGAGGTGACAATAATGTTCTAAGAGCCAAAAGTGAAATCTTGGAGGTAAGTTTGATGATATGAGAATGTAAGAAGGTGAGAATATTTCTCAATATTTCTCTAAGATAAGAGATGTTGTTAATGCAATAAGAAGAGATAGTGGTAAAATAGATGATGATACTGTTGGTGTAAATAAGTACTTTACTATTTACAATTAAGTTTACTTAGGTTAATGCATTATTTAATTATATTGCATTATTTTATTATTTTTATTTGTGAGACACTTAGGATTTTGCACACCTTGTGATTTGTCATGTTGAAAACACGAGAGTATGCAACTTTATTTGAGCACATGGTGTCTATAACACTATTTTGCATGTCCCACCCTTCTAGGCTTATCCTCTCATCACTACACTTACTTTCGTACTTAATGGAGGATAATCCATATCTGGTGGACATGTGCTTGGTTGTATGACACATCATGGTGCTAACTTCTATGCATTCTAGAAGCTCTCCTGTAGCCTTTATAATCAGGCACTCCTAGTGTACTCTTAAGCATCATATATTGAATACATTGTTACTCTGATCATACTCTCTCTCTCTCTTTGTCTACTGTGTGCTTGTGTTTGAGTTCTTATTTCTTGGGTGAATTTTTCCCTTAGGCAAATTATTACATGGTATTAGAGCTTGGAGACTTTCTCATCACAAGCCATTCGAGACCTCTTGCTTGCTTCATCACCTCAGCCCAAATCTGGAGTGCTGCAGAAATTGAGAGCGTCCAGCACCAGATCTGACCTCTCCATTGCATCCAAAATGCTAAACTGGTAAAAATTGACTATAAGCACACCTACCTTGGCCCAAAGTTGACTGTGAGGCAATTTTTTTTTGCAAATCGAAACCCGGAGGCCCTGATTTGAGGTATGGGTATGATCGTTCATTGATCTAATTTTTATATTTTCAGATCTGCATGCATTATTGTTATCTCTATATTTTAGGACATTATTTTGAAATATTATTTTTGAAATTAATTTTATTGTTCGTCAGAGAATTTTTTTTTTTGCAGTACGGGCTGTTAGATCCTATACTGCACATTTGTGGTGGAATTATTTATTTAATTTTTAGGTTTTATTTCATTAATCTACAAGTTAAATTTGCACATTGTGGCCAATTACATCATTGCGACAGAGACAGACCGATGATTGGCCCTCTGCACATTGACCGGCGGGGGTTTCCAACATTCTGGCACCAAATATTAAATAGCCTACGCACACAATTTGTGCTTTCTATCTCACCGATGGCCATTTGTTAAACCTCTGTAGGTCATCTATTTTAAAGATCACACATTATGCTTCCCCACCAAATGTGGGACTAAACCCCACATTTCGACGAAGTTTCTGCAGTTCTGGCCACTGTTAAAACTTCTTCTTCGGCCAATGGCATCTAGTCCACAACATTCCAACTCATCCATGTGGACCTCACCCAACATTCCCACTCTGACACGATGACCCCTCCATGGCAGCACCTATGCCAATTCAGCGCCCAATCACCCTCTGCCACGTGGACCTATCCATGTCCACTCATTGCTCTGTCTGCATTGACACATCAACATCCCAGTCACCTGACAGCACAGTAGTCCATGTCACAGGTCCATGTCCTAGGGCCACATCATAGGGCCATGTTAGGATTTTTTGTATAGTACGGATCAGTACAGTATGGATGCCAGGTCAACGCCATGTCATCAGATTGTCAATTTTTTTGCTGATATCATCAATTCATGAGCCTAAATTTGACTCCCATCTAGACGTCATCCCAAGGCATTTTAGAACTACTTTGACGATCATTTGACCGTTAAATTTAACTTCACATTTTCTCCTCCAGACCTCTCTCCAGATTGCTTTTCAGTTTGGTAGGCTAACTTTGCAAGCTCATAACTTGGACATTCAAACTCCGATTCCGGTGAATTTTTTTTTGAAATCAGGTAAAATTTCTTGAATTTTCTAGTGGTGGTATTTTTTTCTAGTTTTGGTGCACAAATTTTGTAAAATTTGCATTTTTTGGCGACTATACTTGCATAATCCTACCTTTTGCAACTTCAGAAGCTCCGTACGGGCACATCTGGTCACCATTTCAGGTTCCTTTTTTTTGAAAGTGCATATTTTTTTGTCTACTTTCCAGATCTAAAGTCAGATTCTAGGGTTGTGTGGACAAATTTTTCACTTTCAGAATTAGGCCTTCTTTAGCATTATAAGCTTTCATTCTTTTTCAGAATTGTTGTAAATCTAAGCTACAATACTTAAGTAATAGATTTAAAGCCTCATAAGGCTGTTGTAAAAGCCAAATCAGAAATTCCACTTTGTTCATTTTGACAAGTGGCTCATTGTAGATGCACTACTTATAAAGTGCCAAGCATTTTTTTTGGGGGGGTCTTTTGATTGAGTGAAAAGGGGGGGTGTGTATAGCATTTTTGTGTCTCTCTATTGTGCTCTTTTCATTTCTGCATCATGGGTTTTAAATTTCCTCCTCTAACTTCACGCAACTATTCTACATGGAAAGATATTGCATGGAGTAGATTAATGGAAAAAAGATATAGTTTATATGTTGATGGTACAATTATCCAACCTAATGATGCTAAAGAACTCATTGATTAGACAAGTTAAGACCGACAAGCTTTAGGTATTATCAGAAGTTGTGTACATGGGGATCTTCTCTTTCACATTAAAATTTGTTTAGACTCTAAGGAAGCTAGGGACAAACTTGAATAGTTGTATGGTAAAGTGGATGAAGAAAAGGGATTTCAGATTGAGGATGATCTACTTCTCTTAGATCCTAAAAATTATGACATAATTCAGGATTATATCATCAAAGTCAATGAGTATAGGGAACTTCTTAATGATTGTGGAAATCCCATGAAGGATGATAGGTTGATACATCACATCCTGAAAAAGCTACCTACTGAGTATGCTAACTTTGTTTCAAGTTTTAATACTCACAAGTTGACCATGGGATCTGCTTACCAGAAACCTTCCTTTGATGGATTTGCAAACATGTTGATTGTTGAACAATCTCACTTGGTGGATTTTGGCCTTCTCAAGTCATCTAAGACCAAAGCCTTAGTAGCTTGTGATGATCACAAATCTAGTCAAGGGGGACAAAGCAACAAGAAGAAGAAGCAGTGGAAGTAGAAAACACAATTTGAGACACAACATGACTCCTCTCAACAAGGCAGTTCTTCTTCAAACAAGAAAGGAAGTAATGAAAAGAAGGACAAACTCTTTTGTGCATACTGCAAAAAGCCAAATCATGACAAGCATCATTGCGAAACCAAAAGAATCGATGAGTTAGAAAATCTACTTAAGAAGAACAAAATTCAAGTGCCAGGTACTTCCAAGAATTCTACTCCTACCTCTTCAAAGGGTAAAGGTCAAGCACTTATGAAAAGCTCAAATTCTTCTTTGAAATGGATACTTGACTCAGGTGCCTCTTACCACATGGGTTTTTCAAAGCAAGACTTTTCTTCATTGAAGCAGTCACGGGTACCACACATCTTTGTGGGAGATGATGCCAAGATGGAAGTTGAAGGAAAAGGACATGTTGAAATGGAAGATGGGGAATTCAAAGATGTTCTCTATGTTCCAAATCTAAGCTCTAATCTCCTATCAATTTACCAAATCACTCACCTAGGAGATGGTCATAAGGTTGAGTTCCTTCCAGATTCAGTGATGGTGCGAAGTCTAAAAGATGATTCATTGGTAGTAGTTGGGAAAGTCAATGATGATAGGAGGCTTTATTCCTTCTCCCATTTTGTGCCTAAGAGTTCTTCTCAAGCCTTGTTAACCCACTCTAGTTCAAACAACAACTTATGGCATGAGCGGTATGGTCACCTTGACTTCCGCTCTCTTCAACAACTTTGCTCACAAAACATGGTCAAAGGTCTACCCAATATCAGCTTTTCTAAGGGGGAGTTTTCATCTTGTTTAGTGGATATGCATCTCAAGGAGAAGTATGAAAAACGGAAGTCTTCTCGAGCTCTAGTTGTTCTTCAGCTAGTTCACATGGTATTAGTAGGACCGTTTGCAGTGACTTCAGTCAGCCAAGGCCACTACATACTCGCATTTTTTGATGACTTTTCACGATTCACTTGGATCTTCTTCCTTCATCATAAGAATGAATTATTTCACAAGCTTCAAGACTTCAAGACTCATGTTGAACACAAGTCAAGGAAAGCCATCAAAGTATTAAGAGCGGACAATGAGAACAGATATGTTGACAGAAGACTTAAGAACTTTTGCAAAATTGAGGGGATTGATCTTTAGAACTCACCAACATTCAGTCTGCATAAGATAGATGTTGCAGCTATGAGGATTAGGACTCTCAAGACCATGGCAAGTTGCATGATAAAGGCCAAGTCTCTCAATCCTACACTTGAAGTTGAAGCCATTAGTAGTGCTACTCACATACTTAATAGGTCTCCTCATCCAACCTTAGATGGCAAGACTCCATTTGAGGCATGGTGCAGCAAAAAATTGGTTGTGAGTCACCTTAGAGTCTTCGGTTGTCCATTATGGGAAAACCTATCTTCCAGGAGTTGCAAGGCACTGACACCTAGGCCTTGTACCTTTATTGGTTATGAAGACAATGTGAAGGCATACAAACTTCTTGATCCAGAGACTCATGAGATTTTTGTGGAGAAGGATGTTCACTTTGAGGAAAGTTCTCCCAGCTTGTCCTCTATTCCTCTCCGCACCTCATACACAGTGGAAACTGATAGTGACACTAGCGATAGTGCTTCAATAGGTTCACACACGTGGGGTTCTATTGACAGTTGCAGTGAGAGGTCACATCAGTCCAATCCATGTGCTTATATTGCCATAGTGAAAGGTCCATCACAACATGGTACATCTCGTCTTCTAGCTCCAGTTTCATTTGAATTGGGAGATAGACTTGAGGACACACATCTTCTCATTGATGATGATACTTCTATAGTTGTTGCGAGGGCTCATTCTGACCCTCATGTCCATTCTTTGCATGATCAATCTATACAGGTTGGCGTGATTATGGATCCTTATGAACAACAATTAGTGGAGGTCTCTTTGTTAGTAGAGGAGATAGATGGTTCAATGGAATAGGTTCAGCAGACATCTTTGACAAATTTGCATTCATTCTTTTCAGCACACTTAGAAGGGGTGAACTTTAGCATCAGTACAGGGATACTTGAGCAGGTTTCAGGGCTATCACTCATCTTTAGGACTGTACCTTGGGCATTGTTTCTTCCTAAGGGGAGGAACACCATTCTGCATTCATGGACCAACTTCTTCCTCAAAGCAGCTTTCACTTGTTGGCATTCTTCTCTTGGGAGGGGAGCCTATTCTGTCTCTCTTCCTTCTTCCATTCTTTTTTGTATATACTGGACGTATGTTGTAATGGGGGGGTCTTGATTACTCCATCCATCAATGCATCCTTCTCTATCTCTCTTTTTGGGGGAGGGTTTTTCCCATGAGGTTTTCCCTCTTTCTCCGCTTTATGGGAGATTTCATTTCATTATGTACATGGGTACCTTACATGTCCTAGTAGCTGGGACCCATTATGCATCTTCATCCTAGTTCGTAAGCTTAAGGGCATTCCTCTAAGTTGCACCTAAGGGGGGGTGTTGGTATAAATAAGTACTTTACTAATTACACTTACTTAAGTTTACTTAGGTTAATGCATTATTTAATTATATTGCATTATTTTATTATTTTTATTTGTGAGACACTTAGGAGTTTTCACACCTTGTGATTTTTCATGTTGACAACATAGGAGTATGCAACTTTATTTGAGCACATGGTGTCTACAACACTGTTTTGCGTGTCCCACCCTTCTAGGCTTATCCTCTCATCACCACACTTACTTTCGTGCTTAATGGAGGATTATCCATATCTAGTGGACATCTGCTTGGTTGTATGACATATCATGGTGCTAACTTCTATGCATTCTAGAAGCTCTCCTGTAGCCTTTATAATCAGGCACTCCTAGTGTACTCTTAAGCATCAATTATTGAATACATTGTTATTCTAATCATACTCTCTCTCTCTCTCTCTCTTTCTCTCTCTCTCTCTCTCTCTCTCTCTCTCTCTCTCTCTCTCTCTCTCTCTTTGTCTATTGTGTGCTTGTGTTTGAGTTCTTAGTTCTTGGGTGAGTTTTGCTCTTAGGAAAATTCTTACAGATACTATACTAAGAATTTTTTTGAGAACACTTCTACCCATCTATGTTATTAAAGTTTTTGCTATATAAGAATTGAGATGTATGCAAGGGAATGATCTAACTCTTGAAGGTTTGGCAGGTAGGCTCATTGTTTTGAGCTATCTAATTTTGACTATTATAAACCTAAAAATGTTGAATATGTTTTAAAATCTAAACCATCATTGAAGGAACCTAATGATAAGAAGAAGAAAAAGAAGGAACCTAATGAGAAGAAGAAGAAAAAGAAAGAAAATGTGTCCAATGATAGTAATAGACATGAGGAAGATGTAGATAAAATTGAAGCACTACTAGCAAGAAGATTTCATAGACGTAAAGGAAAGTTCAAAGTTAAATTACCCATCATGTCCTTCAATTGCAATGAGGTTGATCATATTGCTACTAGATGTCCAAGTAAGAAGAACTATAGAGGTGGTGACAAGTACAAGAGTAGAAGATATGAAGACATCAAAGTTTACGAAGACTAAGACAAGAAGTCTTGCTACATTGCTAAAGAGGAAACAAAAGATGAATCAGATGATCATGATGATGAAGTGTTGTATGTTACAATGGAGGATGAATCCAATGAAGATGAGGCAACTGCACTAGTGTCTTGATAGATAGATCATTGATAATTGGATCATTGATAATGATAAATGGATCATTGATAATGGGTGTTCATATCACATGACTAGAGATAAAAGTAAGTTCATTACCTTAAATTATTATGATGGAAATAGTGTAAGGTTCAATAATGATGCATCCTATTTGATAAAATGAAAAGGTTCTATCAAGCTCACATAAAAGATTTTATGTGACAATGCTTACAATGTTGAATGACTTAACTGTAATTTGTTTTGTATGTCACAATTGAATAATTTAGGTTGTGAGGTTGAGTTTTAAAATAAGATTGCTAAGATTTATGATACTGATGGAAAATTGATTGGAAAAGGTAATCAAACTAGAGGTAATCTATTCTTCCTTGATATAGAGGATGCTACTTGTTTAATTGTAGAATTTGATGATGTGTAGCTATGGAACAAGAGGCTATGTCATGTTAATTTTGATAACTTGGTTAGTATTAGTAACATGAGAAGAGTTAAAGGTTTTTCTATGTTGAAGAAGCCTAATAATATAATTTGCAAACAATGTCAGGTAGGAAAAATGAAAAGGTAAAGTTTTAAGAGTAAAACTCATACCTATGTTGATGATTATTCTAGAATGATGATCATTATGTTTCTGAAACATAAATCTAATGCTTTCCAATTTTTTAAGTGGTACTTAGTAAGAGTTGAAAAATAAATAGGTAAAAGTCTAAAATGTTTGAGATCTGACAAAAAAGGAGAATTTACGTCAAATGAGTTTCATATTTTTGTTAATGATAGAGGAATCAAAAGACATACATCTACTCCTAGAACCCCACCACAAAAAGGAATTGCTTAAAGGTGGAACAAATCTATAATGGACTATGCTAGGACACTCATGCTATAAGTATAGTTGTCAATACCTTGAACCATGTGCAAGTCAGGAAAGGTACTCATTGCACACCTTTTGAACTATGGTATGGATACTCACCCAATGTAAGATTTTTAAGGTATTTGGAAGCAAGTGTTACATTCTCAAAGATTTTAGGAATGGTAAACTAGATGAAAAAATTGAAGAGGGTATATTCCTTGGTTATTCCATAATAAATAAAGATTATAAGTGTTTAAATACCAACACTAAAAAAGTTGTGGAAAGTGAGAATGTAAAATTTGATGAATATACAAAAGTATATGAGGCTGAACCTATGAAGGAACCAGAAGAATAAAAATCACTTGTATACCTTTATGAAGGTACACATGCTGATAAAGATGCTATAAACCAACAAAAAGTTTCAGTGACAAGTTACAGAATTAAGTTGAGGCATATTCTAATTTTGAGATTAGTGTACATGAAAGAGATGCTGAACTACCTGACAGAGATATACATAGTGATTCAGAAGTTGAGAGACCAAGTCAAGAAAATAGAGCTAAACCAAGATTTTCTAAGTATATCAAGAGACATCACCCTATTGCACCAATCCTTGGAGATAAATATGCTAGACCAATGACAAGGAATAAGTTTAGAAATGATACAAATTTTCTAAGCATGCAAGAACCTAAAATAGTGAAAGATGAATTAGAGGATGTGGATTGGAGTAAAGCCATGGAAGAAGAGATTAAACAAACTGAGAAAAATAAGACATGGACTCTAGTTCCTAGACTAGAAGATAAAATGTGATTGGTACCAAGTGGGTATACAAAAACAACTAAATGAAGATGGTGAAGTCACAAGGAATAAGGCAAGATTAGTCTATAAAGGACATGCCCAAGAAGAAGGGATTGACTATGGAGAAACATTTACCCCTATTGCAAGATTAGAAGGAGTAAGAACGCTGCTTGCTCACTCTACATACAAAGGTTTCAAAGTTTATCAAATGAATGCTAAGTCTGCATTTTTGAATGGTATATTAAAGGAAGAAGTTTATATAGAATAACCAGTAGGATTTATTGATGCTAACAAAAAAAAAAAAAGTATGTAGACTACACAAAGCTTTATATGATTTGAAGCAAGTACCAAGAGCATGGTATGAAAGACTTCATACTTATCTTGTGAAGGTTGGATTTGAGAGGACTAGTGATAACAAAAATCTATACTTGAAGACAAAGAAAGGAAAAGGTAGTTTACTATCTACAATTTTTGTTGATGATATCATATTTGGAGGTTAGGATAATTTATGTAAAGCTTTTGCAAATGAAATGAAGAAAGAATTTGATATTTCTATGTTTGGAGAGATCAAGTTCTTTATGGGTTTACAAGTACATCAAACAAAATATGGTATATAGATCACTTAGTCAAAATGTGTAAAGGAGATACTAAAAACTTTTGGATTAGAGGATTCCAAGCCAATAAGTACACCTATGGTGAAAGGACATAAATTGTCAAAGAATGATGATTCATCTAAGGTGAATCAAACATTATTCAGGTTTATGATTTGCAAATTACAATATTCATTACACAATAGACCTAATATTGAATTATTTGTAGGGATAGTTACAATATTCTCTACTAATGCTAGGGAGAATCATTTTATGGCAATAAAGAGAATAGAGGACAATGGTGAATACTATTATTGAGATATGATTGCAAAGATCATTATTGAGAGAGATTGTTAAAAGAAGGGGATTGTTGAGGAAGACTATGTTTTTCAATCACTATTTTTTCACTAATGTCAAACCTACTTTTTTTGGTAAGATAACTACTTATAAGATTCAAGTACTATCACTTAGTTTATTGATGAAAAAGATTTGATCAATAAGAGGTAACAATAGCACCTAGAGGAAAGGTTGAGTTATGATCATGAAATGAGTACAATGATCAATTAAGACAGTGATGACATGATGTATTGATAATCTACTTAAGGTTACAAATTTTGGCTACACTAAGAAAGTTTACAAGAACAACTTACAAAAATTTTGTCTACCAAGATTGACTAAGTGATTAGTAGGTGCCGAACAAAGATAGTGCAAGCCAAGTAGAAAATCAGTTGGAGCTGAGTGAAAGAATAATCTAGTGGATGTCGAGCAAGAAAACTCATGCCAAGTAAATTTTAGTTGATGTCAAGCATCAGTAAACTTTAGTTAATGCCGAGTGATTTTATAGTTGATGTAGAGCAATGCACTATGTGCCGAGCATCAGAAGGTTGATAATGTTAAGCTGCTACATTTTGTTAAACATCAAGGATTTGTTGAATCTAAGCTGACAAGTTTTCTTTATTGAAACCTATGAACCAGGAGGAAGATAAGGTTGATGAGCTGGTGGCACATAACTTGATGTAAACCATTTTTGAGCTGAATTCAAATGGATTCTAGGAGAATTCTCTAGAAGAGATACAAGATATGGGGTAGATACATTGTATCCTACCTAATCCATCCAAACCCTAAGTTTGACAATGGAAAATGAGAGAAAATATCCTAATTTCCTATTTATAGGAATGTTTGGTCATGAATCAAATTTTTTTCATGTGCGAGATCCTAAGGTAGAGAAGGAGTTAAGGGTTTTGCTTCATCAAGTGACCTAAGAGGAGAATCTACAATGGCATGTTAAGCATGAAGGCTTAAGTAGATGAATGCCTAAAGAATGAACAAGTTGTCAAAGATGCAAAGTATGAAGGGCAAGAAAAATTAAGGACTAAATAGAGATCTAAAATTTTCAAGAGAAGTTATAAGTTGTATCATATCGAAGCTCTATTGTTACTCAAAACAATTGTATTAGTTTAGGGTAAATCGTTTGGATTAAGGTTGGCCTAATAGTCATTTGTAAATCCTTTAACTAGGTGGAATTCCAAGTGAATGACCTAAATTTCTCTAACAAGGCTCACTTTTAATAGGATGATTGAAATCCCTTAACTAAGTCACATTTAACAGTGTGTATTGTAACATTTAATAGGGTTGGCCTTTCACAGGGCATCACTTTAGAAGAGTAAAAAGGAGTAGCATGTTACTAGTAGTTTTTTTTTCAAATTGAGTTTTCACATAAATCGGTGTATCAAGTGTGTTGGTGAATCTTTTGTGTTTCACGCTTTACATTTTTGCAAGTTGATTTGGCAGTAACATACACATTTTAGTGATTGCATAATGAATGCATGCATGGGTATGAATGTTTTATGGGTTCACTAAATTGTGAAAAGTTATATTTATACATATGGACCTTGGATAATTGATTCATGGCCCCACTCTTAGTTATTATGAAGTATTCCAACAATTGGTATTAGAGTCATCTACTTAAGAGGACTATTTTTAAGGTACTAGAGGCATAAAGACCGAGATGTCTAAAAGAGAAGTACCCAAGCTTAATAAAGATAACTTTTCTACATGGAAAAGTTTGATGAAGCTACACCTTGGAGGACTTGGAGATCATGCACAATCTACCATTTTAGTGTAACATGTTGATCTAGTTGGAGTTCTAACTGCTAAAGATATGAAGAAGAAGAAAGAACACAATAAGGAAATATTGGAGATTGTCTCTGCCCTAAGCTATGCCAAATTTGATGATACCAAAGGTCTTGACAATGCAAAGAAAATGTGGGATGCCCCAACCACCTTTTATGGAGGAGATAAAAATGATCAAAGAGCCAAATCTAAAACTCTTAGAGGTAAGTTTGATGATATGAGAATGGAAGAAGGTGAAAATATTGCTCAATATGTTGCTAGAATAAAAGAAGTTGTTAGTGCAGTAAAAGGAGCTACTATTCATATAGATGATGATACTATGTTAAGAAAAGTCTTGAGAACACCATTGCCCATTTATGCTATTAGAGTTTTTTCAATTGAAGAAGTAAGATGTATTCTAGGAAATGATCTAACCCTTGAAGGTCTGGTAGGTAGACTCTCTACTTTTGAGCTATCTAACTTTGATAATTACAAGCTTAAGAGTCTTTACTCTACTTTCAAAGCTAAGTTGATATTAAAGGACTTTGATGAGGTGAAGCAAAAAAAGAAGAAAAGAAAGATAAAATATGTATCTAGTGATAATGATATAGATGAGGAAGATGTTGAACAATTGGAAGAACTACTGGAAAATGGATTTCACAAACGAAATAACAAGTTCAAAGGTAAGTTTCCCATCATTTGTTTTAATTGCAATGATCTAGTCATATTGCTACTAGATGTACACAGAGGAAGAACTACAGAGGTGGCAACAAGTACAAGATCAGAAGAGAGGAAGACAACAAAGACTACAAAGATAAAGGCAAGAAGTCATGATACATTGCTGAAAAGGAAACTAGGGATGATTCAGATGAACATGATGATGAAGTGGTATATGTTGCAATCAAGGATGAGTCTAATGAAGATGAGGCAACTGCTCTTGTGGCTTTTGTGAACAAAAATGATAAATGGATCATTGACAGTGGGTGCTCACATCACATGACTGGAGACAAAAATAAGTTCATTACCTTGAATTGTTATGATGGAAAAAGTGTGAGGTTTAGTAATGATGCACCATGTTTGATAAAAGGAAAAGGTTCTATCAAACTCATAGATAAGATTTCATGTGACAATGCTTACTATATTGAAGGACTAAACTATAACTTGTTGAGTGTGTCACAATTGAACAATTTACAATGCAAGGTTGAATTTGTAAGCAATACTACTGAGATCTATGACACAAATGGGAAACTTATTGGAAAAGGTGATCAAACTAGAACTAATCTATTTTATCTTGATATAGAGGATGCTACTTGTCTTGTTGCAAGATTTGATGATGTACAAATTTGGCACAAAAGATTATGTCATTTTAATTTTGATAACTTGGATAGTATCAATAACATAAAGAAAGTTATAGGTTTTCCTAAGTTGAAGAATCCTGATAATGTAGTGTGCAAACAATGTCAGCTAGGCAAAATGACAAAATCATTCTTTAAGAGTAAAGTTTATACCTCTAAATAAATAGTAGAGATTGTTCATACTAACTTGTGTGGACCAATTGAGGTGCAAAGCTACAAGGGAGATAAGTACATAATGCTAATTGTTGATGATTACTCTAGGATGATGAAAATTATTTTTTTGAAATAGAAATTTGATGCCTTTCAAATGTTTAAGTGGTACTTAGCAAGAGTTGAGAAACAACTAAGTAAAAGTCTAAAATACATGATATCTGATAGAGGAGGAGAATTCATATCAAATGAGTTTGAGATGTTCTGTAATGATAGTGGAATCAAAAGATAGACATCTGCCCTTAGGACCCCTCAACAAAATGGGATTGTTGAAAGGAGAAATAGATCTATAATCTATTGTGCTAGAACACTCGTGATGGAGAAGAATGTTGCTCAAAAATTCTTGAGAGAAGTTGTAGGTGTTGGAAATATAGATGGAGTAACTGAGAGGGCGGTGAATCAATTACCAAAAAAACAAATCCATAGATCCCTTAGATGTCTTCAATACTAGTTACTACTGTCACTCGATAGCCACACAGTAAAATAATGTAACACGATAGATGTACTGTAAGTTATTACTGATCTTTAAGCATTCACAAAGATTTAACATGCATGCATAAAAGAAATAAAATGAACACAAGAGACACTAGATTTAACATGGAAACCCAATATGGGAAAAACCACCAAGTAACTAGCTACCAATTTTCACTCTTTTGAAGTGAGCCCTGTTAGGAGCCAACCTTGTTAAAGGTTACAAAACACACTATGAGGTGCGACCTTGTTAAAAGATTTAATCACCCTACTAGGAGTAGCCTTGCTAGAGGACTTTAGAACAATTCAATAGAACTATCCACCTTGTTAGAGGATTTACAAAATGGCTATAAGACTAACTCTGTTAAGAGATTTAGAAATCACTGCTACAATTGTGAGAAAGTAACAATGAAGTGACCTAAATGAGATGCTACTAAACTTTGTTGATACAGATCTCTATTCTACTTCACTAGATCCTCACTAATTAAATAAATCTTTATTGCTCCTCAAGGATATCTGATCCTTCTTCAAAATTTTCTTACAATTTCCTTTTCACACTTGCATGCTCACTCATCCATCCATCCATACGTTTGAATTCACAGCTTGATCTTTTATTTATTCCTTACAAATTATCAAGTCAGCTCATTTACAAGTTGCAATTACCAATAATCATTACATCAGTCAAGTACATTCATTACATGAAACAATTAAACTTTATTTCCCAAAAAAATGAAATCCTTCATTGGTCCACCTTTCTCGGTAAACACTATCCCATAAATGATTTCCAGTGTTAACCAACTGAAGCTCGATGAACAGTGCGAATTCTGCAAAATCCTTTGGAGACCGAATGAACTCAGTAAACACTAACTTTCCTTCATTGACCTTGTGAGCTTGGTAGAAACTAACTTCTTCCATAGAAACTTTTGATGCCTGAGTGAGCTCAGTAGAGACTATTTCCAAATAGTAACTTTTAGGAATGCTTGGTAGACTCTATAATTTTCTTTGCTAACCAACTAAGATCAGTAGACTCTGACTGATAACTGATATGACATTTTTGTAACATCAAATACAACACACAATTGAACAATTGTATCCAACAATATCGCTCTTTGGCATTGATGGCAATACAACATGTCATAGTAGATGAAACTTGAAAACAAGTCTTTTCTGATAGAACATTTATCCCTCTTAGATTTTATGCCACAAACTTCTCAAATACAATAATTTTCTTGTGTGAAGGAAATACATAGTTTCTTTTCAAACAAAAAACTCTCCACAAACAAATTCAAATTTCAAAAATATGATTGTACACTCTCCCTCTTTGACAACACATGCTGAAGACAATACAAACCAAATGAGTAGCAATGCACCTTGAATACTGATTCATATCCAATGTTTCCATGACTATGCTACATCAACTAAAAAGATCTTCAATTTGGTTCCTGTTGATGCATCACTAAAACTTCATTTTCTTGAACTTCAAATAGGTGAATGACCCCTAGTTTACCTCTTAGATACAAGAATGTATCTTTAGGTAATTTCTTGGTGAATATGTTAGCAATTTTTTCTTTTCTATGGACATATTCCAATTTGGTCTCCTTATCTTGCACCAATTCTCTAACAAAATAATACTTTATTGCAATGTGCTTGGTTTTTGAATGTATCACTAGATTTTTAGATATGTTGATAGCACTTGTATTGTCACAAAACATAAAAATTGGTTCTTTGATTTCAACCTTCATGCCTTCTAATAACTATTTGAACCAAACAATATTAGAACAGTTCAATACTACTGCAACATACTCTACTTCTGCTGTAGATTGGGATGTACAATTTTTCTTTTTACTTGTCCAAGAAACCAACCTCTTTCTAAGAAAGAATGCTCCTCCACATGTACTTTTTCTTTCATCAATGTTTCCTACCCAATCAACATCAGTAAAAACTTTCAAGTGCAAATTACCTCCAAATTTATACCACAATCCATAATTTTCAGCTCCTTTCAAGTATCTCAAGATCCTCTTGGTTGTTTTTGATTAGATAAAAAGGTTTTATAGGGATCCTGAAACCTGAGAGTTAATAAAAATCAAGCTGAAGATAAGCATTACAAGCCCGACCACAAAAGAAACAAGTCTAAAGGCTTAAATAGCACAAGGCCTGGCCATATAAACAAAGGCCAAAGAAAAGGCTAAACTGAAAAGACAAAACAAAACAGTTAAAAGCCAAAACGAAAAGCTAGCCAAAAAGGAAAAAAATAGGAACTTTTCCTTGATCTTTCTTTCCAGCTCCTGCATGACTTGGGCAACCTCCTGTGCCATCTTGTTCTCCTCGACCTCCTGCTAGTGAGTCCTATGATCTTCTTAGTCTAGAGTAGAAAAGATGATACCAGTGATATTATCTTCATCAGATCTAGCTTTACCCCTATCTTTTCCTTCCACATCCCCCTGCATGCTTCTATCTTTAAGCCAATCAGTTAAAGATAAAATGTTGTTATTGATCGAGTTGAGTAGTGAGATCATCTAACTCGACAGATTGTGATTATAATTTTCCAGATTGTGGATCCTCCTTTCTGCTAGGCTATGCCTATCATCATAATCTATCCCTTTCTCTAGGCCCTTAAGATTCTTGGCTCCTTCCATTTGAACCACCTTCTCCTTAACCTCCTCTAGCTCGTGAAAAAGCCACATGATTGACTTGAAATTATCAATCATGCTATTGCAAGCATTGTTCAAGAGGTTCATCCTAGATTCCTTGGCATTATTAGAGATAGCCACAATTGTAGGGTTAATGAGCTCTTCAAAATGCGGTTCCTCTTAATTGTTCACCAGGATCTGGGGGTTCATCACTTCCCTAAAAATACCCATTTTTGAGGTCTTCACATTAAAATTTCTCCAAGCTTTCCTCCTATCTTTGGCTAGCACCTCCCCACACTCAGCTCCAAAACTATCTCGAGTCTACTCCTTCGAATGGGCCTGGGGTAGGATAGGGGAGAGAGGGATTGGGGAAGAGTCCAAGTCCTTATACAACCTCTCATCCTCTGTGTCCACCCTCTTGCATTTCTTCTCACCCTGGGAATCCATTTTTTTCTCTTGCCTTTCCTTTTCCTCATCTTCAGACTCCATCGCCTCCTCTTCATCAATGGTGTCCTATTCCTCCTTCTTAGTCTTCTTTTGACCATGATCTCTAGGGATAATTCTTCTAGGGAAGATGGCGGAGGGAGACTTCTTAACATTTGGTGAAGCTTTTTTACCCGTGAAGGTAAGCCCTGCTTCCTTAGAACTAATGCTCTGAATATCATCCGAGTCAGAGGAATAGCTAGAGCTTTCAATTTCCTCCTTCCTAGCCTACAACGAGATGTTACTAATCGTTTGAGCCTTGAAGTGCTCATAGATGAGCAGTAATAGCCCCTCATGCAGAGCACGATTAGCAAAGGGTTTCTTTTTGAAACTTGACACCACCTTGCTCATTGAATTCTACAAATAGAAAGGGAAAGAAACTTTGCTATCATAATGAAAATGATTCAGAAGAAAAAAATGGTGGGTGCAAACACGATCAAACCTAGGGTCAAGAGTAATGTACTCAATGACAACATGCAGAACATACCTCCAAATCTTCATTATAGACTCTAGATCATAAAATGCATCACTTTTTTTAGGGCACTCAGCTCCTTAGGGTTGTCGACAAAGTCCTTCGTAGCACTAGCCGAAACCTTTTTGTCCCTAAAGAACTTAAAGCCCACCATTGGAATCTTAGTCACAGCCGATATCACCTCCTCCGTAATCAGAAAAGTAATCCCATTCACCTTGACTCTACCATCCTTCCATGAATTGACCATGTTGTCAGTCACATTTTGGTTGTAGCCATGTAGCTTCATGATATACCTTGAAATCCCACCCTGAACCAGCTTCTCCCAAACTTTCTCCCTGCGTCTCCATTTCTCCATTTTTCCCACCGGTTCTTTTTTGCACCTTTCTCCCACCATTTTAGTGCTTTGCTCTGCCACAATTCTCATAAGCATATCTCTCTAAAAACTCACCACCTGATAGGGTTCTCTGTGTTTTTGAGGGATTATGAAGAAATAGTCCTTGTCTTTGCTTAGATTAGGAATGCAACAAAAGACCCATGAAGCATGCCAAATAAAATATAATAATTCCCACTTCTTGCATTTACCAATTTAGCCATTATGAGTAATACCCTTTCCCTATAAGCCTTTCCTATTCATAATAGCAGATTGATCTCCTCCATACTCCCTTGGATCTTATCCAACTCAATCAAACTCTTAAAATTCATTAGAAAACTCTTTCCCGGTTGCCAGGTCATTTTTTGGTCAGATTGAACACCATTATTTGCCTACAAATCTACCACTGAGTTAGCTTCTCGGAAAACATGAATGACATGGACTCTTTCAAATTTAGAAAGAGTCTTATGTGTCTCATTAATAAGATTTACAATCGACCATGAATAATAAGATTTTCCATTAAAAATTTTATAATATTATTTGAGTCCCCTTCAAGCCATAAATTGGTAACTCCAACTTCAAAAGCCAGTTTCACCACATGACAAGCCGCACTTGCTTCTACGAAGTGATTAGTTTGGAATCCAAGTGGGAGAGAGAAGGCCACAACTTTTTCCCTGAATACATTCCTAATAATGCCTCCACATCCCAAGGAGCCATGATTTTCCTTGAAGGCCCCATCAAAATTGGCTTTATGCCATCCTTCTAGGGGGAAAAGTCACTTGGCTTGTTGTCTTTTTAACAGTCTTTCCTTTTCCTTCTCCATTTTCCTATTGCCCATTTTGATATCTCCCCCCTTCCTTACTAGGTAGTTTTCCTTTATATTTTTGTTAATCTTTTTCCTAAGAATAGTGGCAAGTTCCTCTCTGTCTCTAAAGATTCTATTATTTCTCTCCTTCCATATGCTCCAGCAGAAGTGGGGTAAGATCTAGGTACCTAAATCTTGCAAAAAAGGGGAATAGAACAAGGATTTCCATTGGCAAAAAAAATCTTGAAGATTATCTGGCATGCACCAGCTAATCCCTAAGTCTTGGGTTAGGAAGTCCCAAACATCCCTAGAGAAGGTACAGTGAATGAACAAGTGATTGCTACTTTCCAGCTGGTTCTTACATAAACTACATCTGCTTGGAAGAATCTGACTTCTTTTTAATAGGTTTTCCTAAGTGAGAATTATGTTTTGTAAGGCTAGCCAATAAAATATATTGATTTTTGGAGTGAGGCCTAGGATCCAAGCTTTCAACCAAGGAGGTCTCTCTTTTGAGCTCCAAAGAGCCATATACCCAGAAGCAACAGAGTAGTTACCACTAGAGTTGTCCCCCCAGATCATTTCATCCCTCTCGTTGCTGAGAACCATTCAATTTAACATTAACATGATTGGACTTAGATATTCAAAGATTATAGATAGATCTATCCAACCTTGGTCATTCCTATAATTATAGACTTTTAGCCCAAAAAGTTGGATACAATGGTTCGCCCAAACATCATAGACCAGATTGTTCATTAGGGGGCCCTGAATAAGCCAATTATTAGACCAAAATTGGATATCCTCCCCATTTCTCAATTTCCAAGAAACTTTGGCCTTTTCCAGGTCCCTTGCTTTAAGTAAACCATTCCAGATAGGAGAACCTTTAGGAGTGTCCTCACTAAAGAGGGAGAACTGGATAAAAGGCCTCTTAATGTACTTGTTGACCAATGTGTCTCTCCATTCTCCAGTACTATTGAAGATACGCCATAATTGCTTTGCCAAAAGAGCCTTATTAAGGTGAGAAAGCTTCCTTATGGCAAGACCTCCATAGTTCTTAGGTAGACAGACTTTGTCCCAAGCAACTAGTGGGTATCTTTTTTTCCCTTCAACACCTGACCATAAGAAATCCCTTTGAATTTTTTCCATCCTCTCTACAAATTTAACTGGGATCACAAAGAGGCTTAAGGCATACATTGGCAAATTCTGAAGGGTGGATTTAACCAGCTGACATTTTCCAGCTTGACTAAGGATAGCTCCATTCTAACCTACAAGCTTTTTATTGAACCTATCCATAATGCCACTCCAGAAGGAGTCAGGAAGAGTCAGACCCAAAGGAAGCCCAAGATAGGTAGAGGGAAAATTTCCCACATTACAACCCAAAATCCTAGAGATTTTCCTCTGTCTATCCTCTGGAGTGTTAGTAAAATATAAGGAGCTCTTATCCCAATTAATTAGTTGGCCTGACCCTCTGGAGTAGATATCTGGGACATCCTTCATGGCTTTTGCCTCCTATATAGAAGCCTCTCCCCCAACGATAGTATAAAATGAAGTGCTGATGTGAGGAAGGATAACTTTTGGAGGAAGGTTTTAACCCTTTGATTCTACCTTCTTTCTTTTTTCTCTCAATAAGCTTTCCCATACATTCAGCTAGGATAATGAAGAGAATAGGTGAGAGAGGATCCCCTTGCCACAACCCTCTTAAGGGTTTGAAAAAATCTGAAGGGGCTCCATTAACCAACATAGCCTCTTGGTTGTGATCATGTGATTTTCTTTGAGTTTTACTAAAAATATTGCTACAATACCTACTGCAAGAGAAATATCTGGGCTTGTATGAACTACATACTACAACTTTCCAATCATTGATCTATATGAGGTCTGATCCACTTCTTTTGATTCATCATCCTTGGTAAGCTTTAGTCCAGTAAACATGGGAGTCCCAACTAGTTTACAATCTTCCATACCAAACTTTTTGAGTATCTCCTTGATGTATTTAGATTGAGTAACATAGATACCATTCTTGCTATGCTAAATTTGAAGACCAAAAAAAAGTTTAATTTCACCAAACATTGACATCTCAAATTTCTTGTTCATTTGCTCTGAAAATTCTTTGCATAGTTCATCATTTCCTATAAAAAAAGTATCATTCACAAATATTTTTGCCAAAACAATCTTATTATTTGGTCCTTGCTTGATATATAAGCTACTATTTTCATTAGTTCTTTGAAAACCAATCTGAATAAGATAGTTATGCAATCTTTCATACCATGGTCTAGGGGCTTATTTCAAACCATAAAATGCTTTGTGTAACTTGCAAACCATGTCCTTCTTGTTTGGATCAACAAAACCTTCAGGCTATTCAATGTAGACTTCTTCATCCAGAATACCATTGAGAAATGAAAATTTGACATCCATTTGATATACCTTAAATACTTTGTATGCAACATATGCAAGTAAGTTCCTAACACCTTCTAGTCTTGCAACAGGAGCAAAATCTCTCCATATTCTATTCCTTCTTCTTGAGTGTAGCCTTTACATACGAGTCTAGCCTTGTTTCTTGATACCTTACCATCTTCATTCAACTTATTTATAAATACCCACTTAGTTCCAATCACATTTTTATCTTTAGGCCTAGGTATAAGAGTCCAAGTTTTGTCCTTATCTATTTTCTCTATCTCTTCATTCATAGCCTCAATCCAAATTTCATTTTCTAATGCATCTTTGACATTTCTAGGTTCAAAATTAGCAGTAAAAAAGTACCTTTTAACTCACTTCTTGTCATAGTACCTTTGGATTTGTCTCTAATAATTTGATTTGGTGCATGATGTCTCTTGACATATTTTGCTAATACAAGTTCCTTTCCTTTTGACTGAGTTTCACTATCTTCATTTTCAGTTTCAATTTTAGGTTCTAGCTATTTTGACCATTGCTCGAGTCCTTTAGTCTCGGTAGGCATTGGCTTGGTAGCATCTAAATGTGACTCAAGTTCCTTCAACTTGGTTTGAACTTCTTGCAACTTGGTGACTAAAGACTCAGGAGTAGAAGTTTCTTGATTGACAGATGTGTCTGGCACAAAATTAGGTTCATTGAAAAAAAATCTCATGTAATCTTTTGGTTCCTTTTTGCTTTCTTCTTCAGTTCTTTCTAAAAACTCATCAACTTTCACATGTGCACTTTCTATGACTTTGTGAGTAGATAAATTCAAACATCTATATGCCTTACTCTTGCAAGAATATCCCAAAAATATGCCTTCATCACCCTTCACATCAAATTTTCCTTTTCTAGATTCTTTCAAAATGTAACATTTACTTCTGAATACTTTTAGGTAACTTATATTGGGTTTATAGCCATACCATAACTCGTAGGAGGTTTTGAATGAGTCCTTCTTCAGTTATACTCGGTTCAAGGTATGAACTGCAGTGTTGATAGCTTCCTTTCAATATTTGATAGCAATGTTCTTTTCAATCATTAGAGTTTTTGCACAATCCATGATAGATCTATTCCTCCTTTCAGCTATTCCATTCTACTCAGGAGTTCCAAGTGTTGATAGCTATCTTTTAATTCCCCTTTCAATGTAAAAGTTATTGAACTCATGGGAGATGAATTCACTACCTTTGTCCGACCTTAAGCATTTCATTTTTTTCCCTGTTTCCTTTTCTACCCTGGCCAAACATCATTTGAACTTCTGAAATGCTTATGATATCTCTCTCAGATACATGACAGTCATCATTCTAGAGTAATCATCAACAAAAAGAATGAAGAACTTTTCTCTAGTATAACTCTCAATTCAAATAGGTCCACACAAATCAGTATGCACACTTTCAAAAATTTCTTTAGACTGATAATTCTTACTTTTAAAGCTAGTCTTTCCCATCTTACCAATCTAACAATTCTTGCATAGACCAACCTCAGGTTTCTTTATACTAGTAATGCCTCTTACTTTCTTGAATTTGCTTATTTTTATTAGGTTATCAAAATTCACATGACATAACCTTCTATGCCATAACCAACTTTCTTTAACTTGAGCAATAAAACATGAACATTCACCAAGTTCAAGATAGAACAAGTTACCTTTTGTTTGTATACCTGATCTAATCATCTTGCCTTTGTCATCCAATAGTCTTGCTTTTCCATTCATGAATTCCACTTTGAATCCAATATTGATTAGCTATGCCACACTCAACAGATTTTTTTTTAGACCTTCAACCCAATAGGTATTATCACATACAAGCTCTTTGGTTAGTGAGATTCTTCCTCCTCCTTTTATGCATCAAGGTTCATTGTTACCAAACCTCACACTACCACCATCATAGTCTTCAAATTGTTCAAACTCTATTTTATCACCAATCATACGATGAGAGCAACCGCTATCTATGATCCATGTATCATTTTTGCTTACATGAGAGATAAGTGCCACTTTATCTTCCTCATCATTATCAGATTCATGTTTCACAACAATGTAAACAATCTCATCTTCACTATTGTTAGAATCCTTAGAATCCTTAGCCATGAAACATATTCTCTTACCTTTTTCCTTGAATGATTTGAAGTCTTTCTTGCCATTACACTGTGACCCTTCTTCTCATCCTTGTTTTCCTTGTTTGGGCACCTAGTAGCAATATGACCAATTTTCTCACATGAAAAATAGATCAAAGGAACCTTACCTTTGTATTTTCCTTTGCCTCTAGAATATTTCCCTTCTAGTAGAGCTTTAACCACCTCAAGATCACTATTAGAACTCTATTTTGATTCTTCTTCACTTTCTGATTGAGAATCTTTTATCTTTTTGCCCTTTTCTTTGAGTGAAAGCTTGGCTTCAAATGTTAATTCAATGTTCTTGGAAGCTAAAACATAGTTGTCATAGTTATCCAGCTCAAATGCAGTCAATCTTCCTACTATGGCCTCTAAATTTATCTGATGATTTGCTTCACATCTTCTTTCCTAAATTGTAGAAACTCTAATTGCATAAATGGAAAGTAATGTTCTAAGAACTTTACTTACAACTGTTTCCTCTTTGATATCTCCTCCAGATGCTTACTTTGACTCATTCAACATATTTAGCAATGTTCTCATCCTCTCTCATCCTCATCTGACCAAATTATCCTTTTAGACTTTCTGCTTTGGATCTTCTCACATTATCATCACCTCCATGGATTTCTTTTAGCTTGTTCCACATTTCAAAGGCATTTTTGCAGTCATTGATATCATCAAATTCTTCATAGCTTAGGATAGATGTAATGTCTATCATCATGGTGTTATGAGTCTTCTTCTCAACAATGTCATTAATAGATAGTGTGCTAGAAGGAGTCACATATTCTTCATCAAGATATTTCAATCCTATAACTCCAATGGAAGTTAGATGGAGTCTCGTGAGACCTTGCCATGCTAAAAAGGTATCCCTGTTAAGCCTTGATATTTTTCTCTTGTAAGACATCTTGATTTTTAGCTTAGATCCTTGAAATCCTTCCTAAAAGCACCAAAATCCCTGATACCAATCGTTGGAAATATAGATGGAGTAACTGAGAGGGGGGGTGAATCAGTTACCACAAAAAAAATCCATAGATCCCTTAGATGTCTTAAAAACTAGTTATTGTTGTCACTTAGTAGCCACATAGTAAAATGTTGTAACTCAGTAGATGTATTGTAAGTTATTACTGATCTTTAAGCATTCAAAAAGATTTAACATGCATGCATAAAATAAATAACATGAACACAAGAGACACCAGATTTAATGTGAAAACCCAATATGGAAAAAACCACCAAGTAACTAGCTACCAATTTTCACTCTTTTTAAGTGAGCCCTATTAGGAGCCAACCCTGTTAAAGGTTACAAAACACACTTTGAGGTGTGACCTTGTTAAAATATTTAATCACCCTTCTATGAGTGGCCTTGCTAGAGGACTTTAGAAAAATTCAATAGAACTATCCACCTTGTTAGAGGACTTACAAAATGGTTGTGAGACCAACTCTGTTAAGAGATTTAGAAATCACTACTACAATTGTGAACAAGTAACAATGAAGTGACCAAAATGAGATGCAATTGAAATTTGTTAATACAGATCTCTATTTTGCTTCATTAGATCCTCACTAATTGAATAAACATTTGCTACTCCTCAAGGATATCTGATCCTTCTTCAAATTTTTCTCACACTTTCCTCTTCACACCTGCATGCTCACTCATCCATCCATCTGTACATTTGAATTCACAACTTGACCTTTTATTTATACCTTACAAATTATTATGTCAGCTCATTTACAAGTTGCAATTACCAATAATCATTACATCAGTTGGCTACATTCATTACTTGAAACAATTAAACTTGATTTCCCAAAACGGTAAAATCCTTTATTGGCCGACCCTACTTGGTAAACACTATCCCATAAATGATTTCTAGTGTTAACCAACTGAAGCGCAGTGAATACTGCAAACTCGACAAAATCTTTTGGAGGCTGAGTGAACTTGGTAAACACTAACTTTCCTTTGCTGACCTTGTGAGCTCAGTAGAAACTGACTTCTGCCACATAAACTTTCGATGCCCAAGTGAGCTCAGTAAAATTTGTTTCCATAGAGTAACTTTCAAAAATACTTAGTAGACTCTGTAATTTTCTTTCCTAACCAGCTGAGCTCGATAGAATTCGATTGATAACTAATATCACATTTGTGTAACATCAATGACAACACACAATTTAACAATTGTATCCAATAGTAGGTACTACTATATATACCTCGAATCATGTGCAAATCAAGAAAGGTACTCATTCAACACCTTTTAAACTATGGTATGGATATCCACCAAATGTAAAATACTTTAAGTTATTTTGAAGCAAGTGTTACATTCCTAAAGATGTTAGGAATGGAAAGCTTGATGAAAAAAGTGAAGGTATAATCCACAAGAAGTAAAGGTTATAAGTGTTTGAATACTAACACTAACAAAATTGTGGAAAGTGAAAATGTGAATTTTTATGATTATATAGAGATACATGAGGTTGAACTCATGAAAAACCCAAAAGAATACAAATCATTTGTATACTTTTATGAAGAAATGCCTGCTGAAGAAGGTGTTGCAAATCAAGTTAGAAACCAATAACAATTTTCAATGACTACTGAGTCATATCCTGTGAATGACAAGTTACATTTAGGAACTAAGCCACATTTAGATACTAAGTTACAAAATGAAGAAGATGCACATTCTGATTCTAAGATTAGTGCACATGAAAGAGATGCTGAGTTACCTAATAGAGATGTACACAGTGATTCTAAAGTTGAAAGGAAAACTAAAGAAATAAGAGCTAAACCACAATCGTCCAAATATGTCAAAAGACATCATCTTACTAATCAAATAATTGGAAAAAAAGATGTTAGAACAATGATAAGAAATAGATTGAGAAGTGAATCATGTTTGCTAAGCATGAAGGAACCCAAAACAATGAAAGATGCATTAGAAGATGTGGACTGGTACAAAGCCATGAAAGAAAAGATTAAACAAATAGAGAAGAACAAAACATGGAGTCTAGTTCCTACACCAAAAGTCAAGAATTTGATTGGCACCAAGTGGGTATTTAGAAATAAGCTAGATGAAAATGGTGAAGACACAAGAAACAAAGCAAGACTAGTATGCAAGGGATATGCACAAGAAGAAAGAATTGACAATGGGGAGACATTTGCCCCTATTGCTAGAATGGAAGGAGTAAGAACTATACTTTCTTATGTTGCATACAAAGGTTTCAAAGTTTATCAGATGGATGTTAAATATGCATTTCTGAATAACATACTAGAGGAAGAAGTTTACATAGAAAAGCCATAAGGTTTTGTTGATGATAACAATAAGAATATGGTATATAGACTACACAAAGCTCTATATGACTTAAAACAAGCACCAAGAACATGGTATGAGAGACTTCATACTTATCTTGTGAAGATTGGATTTGAAAAGACTGATGATAACAACAATCTATACATAAAGACAAAGAAAGGCAAAGGTATTTTGCTATCTGAAATATTTGTTGATGATATCATATTTGGTGGACAAGATGCTTTATGTAAGGATTTTTCAAATTAGATAAAGCAGGAATTTGAAATGTCTATGTTTGGAGAAATCAAATTTTTTGTGTGGGTTTGCACACTAGTAAATTTGGACCTAATTTTTGACCAAGGTTTGTTGGTATTTTTCTCATCAAAATTTTGACCAAACTGCAGGTTGGTCAAAATTTCAATGAATAAATTGCAAGTTGGTCGAAATTTCAACGAATGTATTTGTCAAATTTTTTACCAACCTACAATTTGATTGAAATTTTGATGAGAAAAATAGTGAAAAACCTTGGTCAAAAATTGCGTCCAAATGTACTAGTGGCAAGTCTATCAGTGAAGTATGGTATATACATCACTCATTCAAAGTATGTCAAGGACATATTGAATTTTCTTGGATTAGAAGATTCCACACTTGTAAGTAACCAATGGTGACTAGACACAAGTTGTCAAAGAATGGTGATTTTGCTGAGGTGAATCAAACATTCTATAGGTCTATGATTGGAAAATTGTAATATGTAGTACATAATAGACCTAATATTGCATTATCTATTGGGATAGTTGTAAGATTCTCTACTAATCCCAGGGAAAATTATTTAATGGATATGAAGAAAATAATGAGTTATTTGAATGGAATAGAAGAGTTTCGTCTATACTACAACAAGAATGAAAGATTTGAATTGAGAGCCTACACTGATGCTAATTGGGCTAGAAATATTGATGATAGAAAAAGCACCAAGGGAGGAGCATTTTTATTAGGTAAGAGACTAGTTACATGGACTAGCAAGAAAAAAAGTTGTACTTCACAATCTACTATTGAGGTTGAATATGTTGTTGCTAATATAAACTGCATAAATGTTGTATGGATCAAAAAGCTACTTAAAGGAATGAAGGAAGAAATCATAGAACTAGTGATACTTTATTGTGATAATACAAGTGCTATCAATATATCAAAGAATCTAGTGATGCACACAAAGACAAAGCACATTGCAATCAAGAATCATTACTTGAGAGAGTTAGTTCAAGATAGAGAGGTAAAGATGGAATATGTCAATACAAAGGAGAAAATTGATGATATCTTCACAAAACAATTACCTAAGGATGCTCACAATATCTAAGAGGTAAATTAGGGGTGATACCCCTATCAAAGGCTATCTAAGTAACAAGAGGATTGCCTTGCATCAAAAAAATTGATACTGATATGTTAAAAATTGATGCATAGGATCTTACATTAGGAGCTACCTAAAACAATCACAGAGCTGAAATTTCAAATCAATCACAAGCAAGGTGACAGAGGGAGAAATTGAAGAAATTGTAAAAGCTTATATCTACATATTTTAAGATGAGAAGTTTTTGGTATATGTCTTTGGCATTTTTTCAAAGAGGGAGAAAATACATTAAATTGGTCATTATTAGAAAGGGAGATCTGTTGATCCAAAAGGGAGAAAGTATAGGAAAGGGAGAGAGTACAAGAAAGGGAGAAAGTACATTACATTGATCATCATTAGAAAGGGAGATTTGCTGATCTGAAAGGGAGAAAGTACAAGAAAGGGAGAGAGTACAAGAAAGGGAGAAAGTAAATTATATTGATCATCATAAGAGGGAGAAAGAATAATCAAGAAAAATATATCAAGAGCTGAGTTAGAATAGAGAAAGGAGATCTTAATCAGAGAACTAGAATGTATAATCATAGAGGGAGAAATCCTAATCCACCTAGTAAGAGGGAGTTACAAATAGAAACTCAAAGGGAGTTGTAAGAAAGAGTTTTGTAACCTAATCAAAAGATGTAAATTTCAAGAAAACAAAGAGGTTTGGAGTCATTAAGTCATATGTTGAATTAATGTGATCCATTTATTATATATTTGAGTCTTTTGAGTCAAGATATAAAGGCTAAAGAAGCCATTTGTAATAAGTTGTCAAAATTGCAAGAGGAGGTCTTAATATGATAAATAATGTCAAAATGTTTATTTCATAGGTGAATGGATCTATTGGTATCCATATAAAGTCATTTGAGTCATAATTATGGTCTAGGTTTGGTTTGTATGAAAGTTGTAATGCAAAAATGCATGAAGTGCATAAAATGTTGTCATAGTTGCATAATTATTAAAAAGAATGTAAAGAGATGGTTTAAAGGGTGGTTTAAAAGTTATAAACAACCAAAAAATATAAAAAAATGGATGTATGGTTGAACCAAAGCATTAATGAAAGGAAGAGATACATTTTGAAGGAAATTTGATAATATTCTGAGTTGTTATTTTGATTGGGTTTTGAGTTTTAGTGTTGGTTCTAGGTCTTGTACGATCATTTAAAACCTATAAACCATGTAAATTTTTTATATTTTGATATAGTAGTGAATAAAATTTCTTTTGGTTTTGGTTTGGATTTATTTTATGTAGAAATAAAGAAGTTATGTAAGTTTTGGCAAAGCTTGTAAATGGGGAAGTTTGAGGATGCCCAACTACAGTCAGATTGAAATGTTTGGAATGATCACGTTTGAATGAACCAAGAACTCCATTTACATTCATTAGAAATATATGTGAACTGGAGTTTATTTCAAATTGGTTTGAGTTATTTTCATTTAGATTTGTGTAAGTTGTGTTCATTTTAATGAAGACTATTTTTTATGGATCTCCATTGAAGTTATAGGATACAATTGGTCCTTGTAGAATTATTTATGCATTGTAAGAATTAATGGCTTATATTTTTAGAAAGTAAACTTAGAAATTGATCATGTGAAATTGTTCTTGTGTCATTTGAAGTTGTTTTCTGAAATATATTTGATGCCCTAGGCAAGGTTACATGCTTTACTTTTGGTTTATGACAGGGAAAATTGGGCTTGGTGCAGATAGCATAATTTGTAATTGGTATATTATATTGCATTTATATTTGGTATGTTTTAATAGGTAAAATTTTAAACAATTCCACCAAAGGGTTTTTCAAGAAGACATTTATAACAAAAGTTATGAATAATGGAATAAGATATAGAAATTAGGATATCCAAATGGGGAAGAGTTGATATTTTTGTATTAAAACATGTTTATTTTACCTTATGAGATGCCTCTATAAATCAAATTATTTAATGGATATTGATTGGATCAACATGTATCCTACTATTTTGTTGATTTTTATGCTTCTCTGCATCAAATTGGAATCAGAGCTTGAAGATCTTGAGTGTGTGGATACAGTGCCAAGGGAGGCAATCCACACCAGGACCTTAGAGATTTGGTATTTGTTTTGTTGATGAGTTTTGGTTGTAGGGTTCTTATCCATCAAAGTTGTAGTAAGAAAGCGTGTGTGTGTGGAGGACCCGAGGAGGGATCTTAATATTATATCCATCAAGATGAAGCTGGGTAGAAGGTGTAAAGAGAGAAACTAGTAAGAGAGGGTGGTAATGCATCTTCCAAGGTCTTGGATGGGTAAGATGGAAATAGGTTGGTAGTTGTGTAGCAACAAGGGGAATGGTGGATTTATAATACCTTTGTATGAAAACCATTAATGCTCCACTAATAGGAGTATTTGAGGTGATTTTGAGGGAAATATGATGGTGATAAAGGCATGAAGAGGCAAAGGCAAATGAAGGTAAAGATGAGGATTTAGATCTAATATTTTTTCTTGTATGTTATTGATTCCATGTTTTCAAGGGACTTGGAAACTTTTCAAGGTTGGGATTATAGTGTAGAGGCACCTAAATTTCAAGGGAACAAAGAGGTTTGGAGTCATTAAGTCATATGTTGAATTAATGTGATCCATTTATTATATACTTGAGTCTTTTGAGTCAAGATATAAAAGCTAGAGAAGCCATTTGTAATAAGTTATCAAAATTGCAAGAGGAGGTCTTAATATGATAAATAATGTCAAAATGTTTATTTCATAGGTGAATGGATCTATTGGTATCCATATAAAGTCATTTGAGTCATAATTTTGGTCTAGGTTGGGTTTGTATGAAATTTATAATGCAAAAATGCATAAAGTGCATAAAATGTTGTCATAGTTACATAATTATTAAAAAGAATGTAAGAAGATGGTTTAAAGGGTGGTTTAGAAGTTATAAACAACCCAAAAATCAATAACAATGGATGTATGGTCAAACCACCAAAGCATTAATGAAAGGAAGAGATATATTTTGAAAGAAATTTGGTAATATTCTAAATTGTTATTTTGATTGGTTGTTCAATTTTAGTATTGTTTCCAGGTCTTGTATGGCCATGTAGAACCTAGAAACCATGTAAATTTTTTATGTTTAGATATAGTAGTGCATAAAGTTTCTTTTGGATTTGGTTTGGATTTATTTTATATAGAAATGGAAGAATTTATGCAAGTTTTGGCAAAGCTTGTAAATTGTAGATTTGAGGATGCCCAACTATAGTTAGATTAAAATGTTTGGAATGATCACATTTGAATGAATCAAGAACTCCATTTATATTAATTGGAAAGATATATGAACTTGGGTTTATTTCCAATTGGTTTTAGTTATTTTTATTCAAATTTGTGTAAGATATGTTCAGTTTAATGAAGACTAGTTTTTATGGATCTCCATTAAAGTTACAGGACACAATTGGTCCTTGTAGAATTATTTATGCATTATCAGAATTAATGGCTTATATTTTTGTTAACTATACTCACAAATTGATAATTTGGAATTGGTCTTGTGTCATTTGATGTTGTTTTCTAAAATATATTTGATGCCCTAGGTAGGGTTACATGTTTTACTTCTGGTTTATGATAGAGAAAATGGGTTTCGGTGCAGATAGCATAGTTTGTAATTGGTATATTATATTGAAATAAGAATTGGATATGTTTTAATAGGTAAAATATTAAACAATTCCACAAAAGGTTTTTTCAAGACAACATTTATAACAGAAGTTATGAATAATGGAATCAGATATAGAAATCAAGATATCTAAATGGGGAAGAGTTGATGTTTTTGTATTAAAACATGTTTGTTTTACCTCATGAGGTGCCTCTATAAATGAAATTATTTAATGGATATTGATGGGATAAGCATGTATCCTATTGATTAGTTGATTTGTAGATGCACTACATCATGGAAGTTGCTGATAGAGGGAGAAATTTTGATATAAGTTTTTTTGGTATTATCTTACTATTTTAACCTAGTCAGTTTGCTTGAACAAGATATTCATGATTTGATTGAATTGGTTGATCAGTTTGGTTTGCCATCAATGCCAAAGAGGGAGATTGTTAAGATATGTTTGAAAAGATCATTATTTAGAGGGATTATTGAAAGCGAGATATTGTTGAGGAAGAGTATGTGTTTTAATCATTATTTTTTCATTGATGTCAAACTTGCTATTCACTGGTAAGATAATTGCTTATAAGATTCAAGTACTATCACTTAGTTGATTGATGAATATGATTTGATCAATAAGAGTTAACAATAGCACCTAGAGGAAAGGTTGAGTTATGATTATTTAATGAAGTACAAGGATCAGTTAAGAGAATGATTATTGGAAATAAAGGAGTAACTAAGAGGGGAGGTGAATCAATTACTACTAAAATAAATCCTAGATCCCTTAGATGTCAATAATAAAATTTAGATTGAGAAAATTGATTGCTGCTATTACTTGGTAACCATGTAGAAAATGTTGTAACTTAGTAAATGCAGAGTGTGAATTACTTTTGATAGATCTTAAACATTAACAGTAATTAACTTCCAAGCATAAGAGAAATAACATGAACACATGAGACACCAGAATTTAATGTGGAAACCCAATTTGGGAAAAACCACCAATGTAACTAGTTACTATTTTTCACTCTTATGAAGTGAGCCCTATTAGGATCCAACCCTGTTAAAGGTTACAAAACACGCTATTAGGTGTGACCCTGTTAGAGGATTTAATCACCCTACTAGGAGTGGCCTTGCGAGAGGTCTTAAAACAATTCAATGGAATTGCCACCTTGTTAGAGGATTTATAATTGGCTATTAAACCAACTCTGTTAAGAGATTTTAGATCACTGCTACAATGATTAGAGAGTAACAATGAAATGACTTGATTGTGATGCAATTGAATTACTAAATATAGATCTCTTTTCTACTTAAACTTGATCCTTCCTGATTGAATATTACTTTTCTACTCTATAAGAATGCCTTCTTATCCTTCAAGTTCACTGCCTCTCTTTTCTTTTCCATTCAATCAATACACTTATGCACACACTAGAAATCTCAACTTGACCTTTTATTTATACCTTCTAGATTGTCATGTCAGCCCAAATTCAAATTGCAATAACCAATATTCATCACCATAGTTGGCTAGAATCAATACATAAAATAATTAAGCATCATATGCCAAAACAAGAAAAATCCTTCGAAAGCTAACCCTTCCTAATAGAAACTAACTTTAGAATGATTCTCTATGTTAACCAATAGTAGCTCGGTTAACATTGTGAACTTGAAGAAATCCTTTGGCAAAAGAGTGAATTTGATGAACACTGAATCTGTCCAACTTTCCCTTCATTAACTGAGTGATCTCGGTTAACACTCTTTTCTACCTTAATTCCTTCGATGCCTGAGTGAGCTCAATAAGCACTGTCATCTATTCAGAGTAAACTTGTGAATGCACAGTAGACAAGGAAAACTATCTTCAATGACCAAGTGAGCTTAGTAAGCATTGTCTGCCAACTAATATGCCATTCGTGTAACATCAAAGACAACACACAATTAATCAATTGTATCCAACAATCTCCCTCTTTGGCATTGATAGCAACACAACATGTCATAACACAATGAAATTTTGTGAACAAGATTCCTTTTGACAAAACATTTCTCCCTCTTTGATTTTACACAAGAACTTCTTCTTTATACTGAATTCTTCCTTTGCATAACTTCTTTTCAAACTTCTCGCTCTACAAAATTTTAGAAAGATAAAGATATGATAATAAACTTCTCCCTCTTTGAAAACACATGCCAAATTTGTATTATTGTACCTTGACTACTAATTCATATCCAATATTCTCTTGGTTATGCTGCATCAATTGATTGATTTTTAATTTGGTTCTGGTTGATGCATCACTAAATTTTATTTAGTGAACTTTAGATAGGGGAATGACCCCCAGTTTACCTCTTAGATACAAGAATTCATCCTTAGGTAATGGCTTGGTGAATATGTCTGCAATTTGTTCTTTTATATGGACATATTCCAATTTGATTTCTTTGTCCTACACTAGTTCTTTGACAAAGTGATATTTTATAGCAATGTGCTTTGTTTTGGAATGCATTACTAGATTCTTTGATATGTTAATTGTGTTGGAGTTATCACAGTACATGACTATTGGCTCTTTGATTTGAACCTTCATTCCTTCCAACAATTGTTTGAACCAAACAATGTTAGAACAATTCATTGTTGCTACTACATACTTTGCTTTTGCTATAGATTGGGATGTGCAGTTTTGCTTCTTTCTTATCCAAGATACCAACCTTTTACCAAGAAAGAAAGCTCCACCACTTGTGCTTTTCCTGTCATCAAGATTTCTTGTCCAATTAGCATTAGTGAATACCTTTAGGTCTAGGTTTCCTCCAAGTTTGTACCATAAGCCATAGTCCTCAGTACCTTTCAGATATCTCAAAATCCTTTTGATTGCCATCATATGATTTTCTCTAGGTTTAGCTGAGAATCTTGCCACTATCCCAACTACTAAAGCAATATTAGGCCTTGTGCGAACTACATACTATAATTTTTCAATCATTGATCTGTATAAGGTCCAATCTACTTCTTTCAAGTCGTCATCTTTTGTAAGCTTGAGTCAAGTACACATAGGGGTACCAACTGGTTTAGAATCTTCCATACCATACTTCTTGAGTATCTCTTTTACATACTTGGATTAGGTGATATAGATACCATTCTTGTTTTGTTGTATCTACAATCCAATAAAGAACTTTATTTCACCAAACATGGAAATCTCAAAATCTTTGTTCATTTGTTCTAAAAATGCTTTGCATAGATCATCATTTCTTATAAATAGAGTATCATCCACAAATATCTTTGCCAACATAATTTTGTTATCTTGTCCCTCCTTGATTTATAGACTACTATTATGATTTTTTCTCTAAAAACCAATCTATATCAAGTAGTTATGGAGTCTTTCATGTTAGGCCCTAGGATCTTGTTTGAGACTATATAGTAATTTGTGTAATTTGCAAACCATATCCCTTTTGTCAAGATCAAAAAACTTTTTGGATTTTTAATGTAGACTTGTTCATCAAAAATTCCATTTAGAAATGCAAATTTAATATCTATTTGATATACTTTGAATCCTTTGTGAGTAGCATATGCATGTAGGGTCCTAACACCTTCTAATCTTTTAGCAGGGCCTCACCATAATCAATTCCTTCTTGAGAATACCCTTTACACACTAATATAGCTTTGTTTCTTGATATTGTCCATTCTCATTTAACTATTTTTTGAATATCCATTTTGTTCCAATCACATGTTTATCTTTAGGCCTAGAAAAAAGAGTCCAAGTTTTGTTCTTTTCTATTTGTTCTATTTCTTCGTTCATTACTTCAATCCAACTTTCATTTTCTACAGCATCCTTAACACTTCTAGGTTCAAAATTAGCAAGTAAACATGTACCTTTTAATTTGCTTCTTATCATAGTACCTTCTAATTTATCTCCAATAATTTGTTCAGGTGGATGATTCCTTTTGACATACTTGGCCAATGTAGGTTCTTTTCCTTTTGAATGAATTATACTATCTTCATTTTGAATTTCAACTTCAAGCTCGGTTCATTCAGACTTGGTAGACATTGGCTCGGTACCTTCATAATGTGACTTGAGTCCTTGTGACTTAGTTTGTACTTCTTGCAACTAAGTAGCTGAGGAAGACTTAGAAGGTGAAGTCTCCTTATTGGTAGATGTTCCTGGCAATGTATTAGGTTTGGAATAAACAAATATTTTGTAATCTTTTGGTTCCCTTTTACTTTCTTCTTTACTTTTTTCTACAAACTCATCAATTTTGACATGTGCACTTTCTACAATTTTATGAGTAGACAAATTCAAACATTTGTATGTCTTACTACTATAAGAAATCCTAAGAATATACCTTCATCATCTTTCACATCAAATTTTCCTTTTCTAGACTCTTTCAAGATATAACATATATTGCCAAATACTTTTAGGTAACTTACATTGGGTTTGTAGCCATACCATAATTCATAGGGAGTTTTATGTGAGTCTTTCTTCAACTGTACTTGGTTCAAATTATGAGCTATGGTTTTGATGGCTTCCTTCCAATTTTTTATAGCAACATTCTTTTCAATCATTAGAGTCCTTGCACAATCCATAATGCATATATTTCTTCTTTCAACTATTCCATTATTCTTAGGAGTGCCAGGGGCTAATACTTTCCTTTTGATTCCTCATTCAATGCATATATTATTGAATTCATTGGAGATGAATTCACCACCTTTGTCTTATCTTAAGCATTTCAATCTTTTTCCAGTTTCTTTTTCTACTCTTGCTAGATACCATTTGAATTTCTCAAATGCTTCTAATTTTTCTCTAAGATACATAATAGTCATCAACAAAAAGAATGAAGAATTTTTCTCCACTATAACTTTCTATTCCATTATGTCCACATAAGTTAGTATGCCCAATTTCCAAAACATCTTTAGATTGATAGTTTTTTCTCTTAAAACTAGTCTTTCCCATTTTGCCAATCTGACAATTTTTGCACAAACCAACATCTGGTTTCTTCAAACTAGGGATACCTCTTACTTTTCTAAATTTTCTTATCTTGACCATATTATCAAAGTTTACATGACATAGTCTTCTATGCCATAACCAAATTTCTTCCATTTGAGCAATAAAACATGAGCAATCACCAAGATCAAGATAGAATAATTTACCTCTTGTTTGTTTGCCTAATCTAATTAGATTCCCTTTGTCATCCAACAATCTTGCATTTCCATGCATGAATTCTACCTTGAATCCAATATTGATTAGCTGCACCACAGTTAGAAGGTTATGTTTCAGTCCTTCAACCCAATAGGCATTGTCACATTTCCCTTTTATGCAACAAGGTTCATTGTTTCCAAACCTTACACTACCTCCATCATAGTGTTCAAATTTTGTTTTGTCTCCAATCATATGATGTGAACATTCACTATCTATGATCCATGTGTCATTTTTACTAATATGAGAGATAAGTGTCGTCTTATCTTCTTCTTCATTAGATTCTTCTTTTATGCCAATATCTACTATTTCATCTTCACTGTTATCAGAATCTTTAGCCATAAAACAAGTCTTCTTACTTTTGTCTTTGAAGGATTTGTGACTTTTGGAATCCTTAGATTACCTTTGTACTTGTAGCTTTTCTTCTCATCATTTCTTTTTGTGTTTGGGCAGCTGGAAGAAATATGACCAATCTCTTCACATGAAAAATAGATTAAAGGAACTTTACCTTTGTATTTTCCTCTACCTCTAGAATATTTCTTGTCAAGTAAAGCTTCAACAACTTCAAGATCCCTATCAGAACTTTCCTCTATTTCATCTTCACTTTTTGACTGAATATCCTTTATTTTCTTGCCTTTCTCTTTGAGTGAAAGTTTTTCTTCAAATGTAGGCTCAAATTTTTTGGAAGCTTGAACATAATTGTTAAAGTTGTCTAGCTCAAAAGTTGTCAATGTTCCTACAAAGGCATCCAAACTTAACTTGTGATTTGGGTCGCATCTCTTTTCTTGAATAGAAGATACTCTAATTGCATAGATAGGAAGGAATGTTCTAAGAACTTTACTTACTACAATTTCTTCCTTGATTTCTCCTCCAGAATCTTTGATTGCACTGGCACTAGCTTTGATTCTTTCCACATATTTGGTGACATTTTCATCTTATCTCATTCTCATCTGATCAAACTATCCTCTAAGTCTTTCTGCTTTGGCTCTCCTTACATTGTCATCACCACCATATATATCATTTACCTTGTTCTACATATCAAAAGTAGTTTTACAATCTTTAATCTTATTTAATTCACCATAGCTAAGAGTAGATGCTATATCAATCATCATGATGTTATGGTTCTTTTTCTCAACAAGATCTCTAATAAATAATGTACCAATAGGAGTTTTGTATACTTCATCAAGGTATTTGCAGCTAGAATCACTAATTATAACTAGATGAAATCTCATGAGTCCTTGCCATGCTGAAAAGTTATCTTTTTTTAGCTTTGGAATTTCTCTCTCGTAAGAGATCATAATCTTTAACTTAGGTCCTTGAAACCTTTCTTGCAAGCACCAAAATCTTTGCTACCAATTGTTGGAAATATAGATGGTATAACTGAGGGGGGGGGGGGGGGGGGGGGGGGGTTGGGGGTGAATTAGTTACTACTAAAATAAATCCCAAATCCCTTAAATGTCAACAATAAAATTTAGATTGAGAAAAATGATTGCTGCTTTTACTTAGTAAATATATAGAAAATGTTGTAACTTAGTAAATGTAGAGTTTGAATTAGTTTTGGTAGATCTTAAACATTAATTGTAATTAACTTGCAAGCATAAGAGAAATAATATGAACACATGAGACACCAGGATTTAAAGTGGAAATCCAATTTGGGAAAACCACCAATGTAACTAGTTACTATTTTTCACTCTTCTAAAGTGAGTCCAGTTAGGAGCCAACCCTATTAAAAGTTACAAAACACACTTTTAGGTGTGACCTTGTTAGAGGATTTAATCATCCTGCTAGGAGTGGCCTTGCAAGAGGTCTTAAAAAAATTCAATGGAATTACTGCCTTGTTAGAGGATTTACAACTAGCTATTAAACTAACTTTGTTAAGAGATTTTAGATCATTGCTACAATTTTTAGAGAGTAACAATGAAATAACCTGATTGTGATGTAACTAGATTGCTGAATCTAGATATCTTTTCTACTTAAACTTGATCCTTCCTAATTGAATATTACTTTTTTTCTCCACAAGGATACCTAATTATCCTTCAATTTTGCTCCCTCTCTTTTCTTTTCAATTCAATCAACACACTTAAACACACACATTAGAAATCTCAACTTGACCTTTTACTTATACCTTCCAAATTGTTACGTCAGCCCAAATTCAAATTGTAATAACCAATATTCATCACCATAGTTGGCTAGAATTAATACATAAAATAATTAAGCTTCATATGGAAAAATAAGAAAAATCCTTCAAAAGTTGATCCTACTTAGTAGAAACTAACTTTAGAATGATTCTCTGTGTTAACCAACAGAGGCTCGGTTAACACTGTGAACTTGTAGAAATCCTTCGACAACCGAGTGAACTTAGTGAACATTGACTCTGTCCAACTTTCCCTTTGTTAATCAAGTGAGCTCAGTCAATACTCTTTTATACCTCAATTTCTTCGATGCTCAAGTGAGCTTGGTAAGCACTGTCATCTATTTAGAGAAAACCTATGAATGCTCAGTAGATAAGGAAAAGTATCTTCACTGGCCAAGTAAGTTTGGTAAGAACTATCTACCAAATAATATGAAATTTGTGTAAAATCAAAGACAACACACAATTAATCAATTATATCCAACAAATGATGACATGATGTATTAATAATCTACTCAAGGTTACAAATGTTGGCTACATTAAGAAAGTTTAGAAGAATAAGTTACACAAAGTTTGTCTACCAAGCTTGGACAAGTGGATAGTAGGTGCTGAGGAAAGATAGTGCAAGTTGAGCAAAAAGTCATTTGGAGCCATTCGAAAGAAAGATCTAGTGGAATCGGTGCAAGATAGTTGATGCCAAGAAAAGTTTAGTTGATACTAAGCATCAGTAAACTTTAGTTGATACTGAGGAATTTTACAGTTGATGCTGAGCAATGTAGTATGTGTTGAGCATCAAAAAGTTGATAATGTTGAGCTATTGCATTATGTTAAAGATCAAAGATTCACCGAATCTAAGCTAACAAGTTTTCTTTCTTGAAACTTGTGAACTAGGAGGAAGATAAGGTTGATGAGTTGGTTGCAAAGAACTTGATGTAAGCCATTTTTGAGCTGAATTCAAATGGATTCTAAGAGAACTCTCTAGAAGAGATACAAGATATGGGGTAGATACATTATATCCTACCTAATCCATCCAAACCCTAATTTTGATGATGGAAAATGAATGGAAAAATATCCTAATTTCTTATTTATTGGAATGTTTGGTCATGAAGCAAAAAGTTGTCATGTGTGAGAACTTAAGGAAGAGAAGGAGTTAAGGGTTTTCCTTCATCAAGTGACCTAAGAGGAGAATCTCCAATGGCATTTTAAGCATGAAGGCTTAAGGAGATGAATGTTAGAATGGTAAACAAGCTATAATAGCTGCAAAGTATAAAGGCCAAGTAGAATTAAGGAATGAATAGAGATATGAAATCTACAAGAGAAGTTGTAAGTTGTATCAGATCAAAACTCTATTGTTACTCTCTAACAATTGTATTAGTTTAGGGTAAATCCTTTTGACTAAGGTTGACCTACTAGTCATTTGTAAATCCTTTAACTGGGTGGCATTCCAAGTGAATGGCCCAAAGTCCTCTAACAAGGCTCACTTTTAATAGTGTGATTGAAATCCCTTAACCAGGTCACATTTAATAGTGCGTATTGTAACCTTTAACAAGGTTGGCCTTTTATAGGACATCACTTCAGAAGAGTGGAAATGAGTAGTATGTTACTGGTGGTTTTTTCCAAATTGAGTTTCCATATAAATCAGTGTGTCAAGTGTGTTGATGAATCTATTATGTTTCATGCTTTACATTTCTCCAAGTTAATTTGATAGTAACATACAAGATTTAGTGATTGGATAATGAATGCATCCATCGTTATGAATAATTTATGGTTTAACTAAGTTTTGAAATTTTTTATTTATACATATGGACCTTGGATAACTAATTCACCCCCCTCCCCCCAATTATTCTAAATTATTCCAACAACTATAAGAAAAATGAAAATTTTGAATTGAGAGCCTACATTGTTGCTGATTGGACTAGAAATATTGATAACAGAAAGAGCACCAATGAAGGAGCATTTTTCCTAGGCAAAATGCTAGTTACATGGTAAGAAATAAAACTACATTTCTCAATCTACTATTGAAGTTGAATATTTTGTTGTTGTAGTAAATTGTACAAACATTGCATGGATCAAACAACTACTCAAAGGTATGAAGGAGGAAATCACCGAACTTTTGATACTTTATTAAGATAATAAAAGTTCTATAAATATATCAAAGAATCTTGTGATGCATACAAAGACTAAGCACATTACAATCAAATATCATTAGTTTGGAGAATTAGTTCAAGATAAAGAGGTGAAGATGGAATATGTTAATACAAAAGAAAAAATGGCTGATATCTTCACAAAAGCATTACCTAAGAATGCTCATGAGCATCTAAGAGGTAAACCAGGGGTGATACCCCTATCAAAGGCTATCTAACAAGCATGAGGAGTGCCTCGCATCAAAGAGCTAGAATTGCAAATTAGTCACAAGCTAGGTGACCAAGGGAGAAACTAAAAATGCTCATATCTACAAATGAAGATGAAAAATATTTGGCATTGTTCTCAAAGAGGGAGAAATATTAGTTCATGGAGAAATCATTAAGAGAGAAAGATAAGCTGAGGGAGATAGAGTACTGAGGGAGAAAGACATAAAGAGGGAGAAATCTAGATAGAAGATACAAATAAAAGAGACATGTAATATCTATTTAGAGAGAGAAAGTGTACCTATTGATTATATCTACCAAGTAAGAGGGAGCTAATGTTGAGGGAGATATAAGAAGTGATCAAGAGGGGGTCATAAGAATAAGTTGATTGATTATCTATTGATCAAAGCATAATTTTGTAACCTATTTAGAAGATGAACATTGTTGATGGAGGGAGAGATTTCAACACAAAGAATTATTTTCTTTTTTGTATTTTGTTGGTTATACTGATTAAGTCTGATTACTTTAGTTTTCCATCAATGTCAAAGAGGGAGATTGTTGAAAACAGTTTCATTCAAGTATGATAAATTTGTTTGAATCATTGTCTTGTCACTAATGTCAAACTTCCTGCTTGCTTGTATAACAATTGCTTATATGATTTGAGTAATATCATTTATTTGATTGATGAAGAGGATTTGATCAAATGAGGTAAGAATAGAACCTAGAGGAAAGGTTGAGTTATGACATGGAAAAGGAGTACAAGGATCAATTAAGAGGGTGATATTATAGTGCATTAATAATCTATTTTTGCAAAGGATGGTTACACTAAATACGTTCAAAAGAACAAGTTAAAACAAAGTTTGTCTTCCAAGCTTAACATTCTACATAGTAGGTATTGAATAAAGTTAGTGTAAGCCAAGCATAAAATTAGTTGGAGCTAAGAAAAGTCAATTTCAATGTAAGTCGAGTGAAAAAGTGTAAGACAAGTAAAGTTTAGTTTATGCAAAGTGATTTGATAGAGGATGTTGAGCAATGCGAGTATGTGTTGAGCATTAGAAGCCAGTTAAAGTCAAGTGTCAATATTATGAGAAAGATCAAGAATTTGATGAATTTAAGTTGATAAGTTTTATTTCTTAGATTATGTGAACTGTATGGAAGATAATATTAATGAGTTGGTGGCATAGAATTCAAGATGAACCATTTTGAGTCGAATGCAAAGAGGATTGAAGTAGAAGTTTCTAGAAGGGAATGAAATGAAATGATGGGTAGATTCATTAAATGCTACCTAATCTAACCTAACTCTAAAATGGATGATAGAGGATAAATGACAAAAGATCATAATTATCTATTTATAAAGATAGCTAGTCAAAAGAAAAGGTTGTCATGTGTGAGAACCTAAGGAAGATAATGAGTCTAGGGCATTGCTTCATTTAGTGACCTAAGAGAAGAGAATGTATTGTAAATAAAAGCAAGAAGTCTTAAGGGTATGGATGCTTGAAGGGTGAATAAGCTATCAAATATGAAATGTGTGAAAGCCAAGCAGAATGGAGTACTAAAACAAAGATCTATAATTTGAAAGTGTCTTGTGAGTTGTTATTAGATCAAGTCTTATTGCTACTTTCTAATTATTATACTAGTCTAGGGTAAATACTTTGGATTAAGGTTGACCTAATAGTCATTTGTAAATCCTTTAACTGGGTGACATTCCAAGTGAATGATCTAAAGTCCTCTAACAAGGCTCACTCCTAACAAGGTGATTGAAATCCTTTAATCACATCAAATTTAACAGTGTGCATTGTAGTCTTTAATAGGGATGGTCTTTCATGGGGCATCACTTTAGAAGAATGAGAATGAGTAGCATGTTACTAGTGCTTTTTCCCAAATTGAGTTTTCACTTTAAATTATTGTGTTAAATGTTTTATTGAATCTATTATGTTTCATGTTTACATTTCTATAAAGTTGATTTGATAGTAACCTACAAGTTTAAGTGATTGCATAATCTAATGGATTTATGCATGATGGAAATATTTTATGGATATGGATTCACTAAGTTGTGAAAATTTTTAATTGTACATTTGGACCTTGGATAAATGATTCAACCCCCCTCTTAGTTATTCTAAGGAATTCCAACACTATGGAAAATAGGCCCAAACCATATAATGAAGATGGAGCTATGCAATATATCCTTTCATTAATAGAAAAATAAGTATTTAATGAAGGTAGTTCCTTGGGTACCCACTCTTTTTGAAGATGTGTGTACCTTAACAAAACCTTTCTATCACCTTTGCTCTCATTATCATAAGAACATGACCCCCCCTCAATAGGAAAAAATTGCATTAATTTATTGAATTTTCTTCTAATATTTTGACCTCTAGTTGATCTCCCTCTTTTAGACCTACTAGATGTATCACTTTTGTCTTCTATTCCCACATTTTTCGAACTTGAGAAAGATGGATTAGACAAATACATATTGGTGATACCCGTCAATCCATGTGACTATGCAATCCATGTGACTATCACCTTTGCTCTCATTATCATAAGAACATGACCCCCCCTCAATAGGAAAAAATTGCATTAATTTATTGAATTTTCTTCTAATATTTTGACCTCTAGTTGATCTCCCTCTTTTAGACCTACTAGATGTATCACTTTTGTCTTCTATTCCCACATTTTTCGAACTTGAGAAAGATGGATTAGACAAATACATATTGGTGATACCCGTCAATCCATGTGACTATCCTTTCATTAATAGAAAAATAAGTATTTAATGAAGGTAGTTCCTTGGGTACCCACTCTTTTTGAAGATGTGTGTACCTTAACAAAACCTTTCTATCACCTTTGCTCTCATTATCATAAGAACATGACCCCCCCTCAATAGGAAAAAATTGCATTAATTTATTGAATTTTCTTCTAATATTTTGACCTCTAGTTGATATCCCTCTTTTAGACCTACTAGATGTATCACTTTTGTCTTCTATTCCCACATTTTTCGAACTTGAGAAAGATGGATTAGACAAATACATATTGGTGATACCCGTCAATCCATGTGACTATGCAAGATCCAAGTCAAAGACATTAAATAGCCTACATATATAAATCATTTATCTTAAGATAGCAAAAAATTAAATGTTGCATTTATCAAAATCATTGTATATTTTTTAATTCCTTACCTCTAATTTATGTGTGGTAGCTATGCAATATCATTGCATATACTCCATGACATTTGAGTTCAGCCCATAATAACTTAATTATAAAAACATACAAGTTAAACAAATTTATATAAATAAATCATGATCCCATCATACTTGACATTGATCATATGTTGAAATACATTTCATTGATCATGTCATTGATCGTCATCTTCATCTATGTCATAATTATTATTACAATCATCATATTTATCACTTTGATCATCATCATAACCACCACCATCTTCATCATCATCATCATCATCTTCATCACCATTATCATGACCACATCATCATCATGACCATAATCACCTTGATCATCACCATCTTCATCAACATGATCATGATCATTATTATCATCACCATCATCATCAACATCACCAGAATCTTCATCATGATATTCTTTTTCATCATTGCATAATAGTTATTTGTGATCATCATTTACTTCATCTTATAATTCCTCAGTATCTTCTTCTTCCATCACATTATACTTTACTGACCTTCCTCTTGGATCATATCTAACAATAAATAACCAACTGGGTTTATATGGAATGCCAAAGTAAAACACTTGCTCACATTGTCTTGGAAGAATATAGGGCTATTGAAAATATAAGAGGAGTAATTAAGAGGGGAGGGGTGAATCAGTTACCACTAAAATAAATCTTAGATACCATAGATGTTAATAGAAAACAACTCTGTGAAAACTTAACTCTGTTGATGATTGACAAACACATAGGAAAATGTTGTAACTTTGTAAACATTGAAATAGCTCAGTAAATGCATAGCATGAAAATATTTAATATAATATCCATGATTAATATTTATTTCACCTAGTTGCAAAGACGTAAAAGAAATACCATGAACACACTTGACAACAAAATTTAACATGGAAACCCAATTTGGGAAAAACCACCAAGTGCAACTAGTTAGTAATTTTCACTCTTCCAAAGTGATCCCTATTATGAACCAACCTTGTTAAAGGTTAAAAAAAAAATTGTTAGGTGCGAACCTATTAGAGAATTTAATCACCCTATTAGGAGTGGCCTTATTAGAGGTCTTTATACACTAATAAAAATGCCACTAATTTTTGATGCAACTAAATTATTGATTATAGATCCCAATTCTGGCTTGTATACTTGATCCTTCTTGATTGAATGTATCTTTGCATCTCACCAAGGATATTCTATTTATCTTTCTAATTTTTTTCCTCTTGGAATCATCAAATATTCAATTTATGTTCCACTATCACACACTTTATAATCCTCAACTTAACCTTATATTTATATCTTTTATATTTTTAATTCAGCTTGAATATAACTTAGAATAATTAATATTCATCTTCTTAGTCAGGTAGAACCAACAGATAAATCAACTGAACTGAATATGCAAAAACAAGAAAATCCTTCATTAATCGACCCTACTCAGTGGACACTAAGTCAAAAATAATTTTCCTATGTTAACTAAGTGAACTCAGTTAACACAACATATTCACAAGGTTCCTTTGGTAACTAAGTGAGCTTGATTAATACTGGTTCCATCTAATATTTCCTTTATTAATCGAGTGAGCTTAGTTAACACTCAACTTTCACAAACTTTCCTTTGACGCCCAAGTGAAGTCAGTAGACACTATCTTCTAAACTCAACAAACTCTAGAATGCTCAGTAGATACAAGAAATTATCTTCAATTCTTGAGTGAGCTCAACATACACTAACTAGTAATGATATGACATTTTGTGTAACATCAAAGACAATACAAAATTAATCAATTTGTCTTCAATAATCTCCCTCTTTGGCATTGATGGCAACACAACATGTCATAGTGCAATGAAATTTTAGAGCAAGAATAAAGTAAGAAACATATCCTTAGTTTCATTTTGATTCTCATTCATGAGAACTCCCTCTATCAATGCAAACTCCTTGGGCCTTTGGTTTCTCCCTTTGTCAAAAATCTTCAACATCTTCTAATAGAAAACTCTATTTTTGATATTAGCTCAAGTTCATTCTCCTTTACTGGCTTTCTCTTTTTCTTTATAAAATTTCTATGAGATATGATAACAAACTACTCCCACTTTGACATCTCATGCAAAAGACAATATTTAGTGAATATCAATGTACCTTATGTATCGATTCATTTATAATATGCTATCTATCAATACTGCACCAACTGATTGATCTTCAACATGTTCTAGTTGATGCATTGCTAAAATTCATTTAGTGACCTTTAGATAGGGGAATGACCCTAGCTTACCTCTCAGATACAAAAGTGCATCCTTAGGTAATTTCTTGGTGAATATGTCTACAATTTTTTCTTTAGTATTCACATATACCAATTTTACTTCTTTATCTTGTACCAGTTCTCTCAAAAAATGATATTTTATAGCAATGGGTTTTATTTTGGTATGCATCACTAGATTGTTTGATATATTAATTGCACTGCTATAATCACAATATATAACCACTAGACCCTTGATATCTATCTTCATATCTGCCAACAATTGTTTGAACCAAACAATATTAGAAAAATTAACTATTGCTGCCACATATTTTGCCTCTGCTATGGACTGAGAAATATATTTCTATTTCTTGCTTTTCCAAGACACTAGTCTTATATCAAGAAAGAATGCTCCACTACTGGTGCTCTTTTTTCCATCAATACTTCCTATCCAATCAACATTTGTGAATACTTTTAAATCCAAATTGCCTCCTAAATTTGTACCATACACCATAGTCTTCAATAACTTTCAGATATCTCATGATTCTTTTGATTTCCATCATGTAATTCTCTTTGGGATTTAGTAAGAATCTTACCACCATACCAATTGCTAATGTAATATTAGGCCTTGTATGTACTACATACTACAATTTTCCAATCATGGATTTGTATGTGGTCTAATCTACCTCTTTGGAATCATCATTTTTTGAAAGCTTATGTCCAGTAGACTTAGGGGTTCCAACTGATCTTGAGTCTTCCATTCCAAATTTCTTTAGTATCTCTTTGATATATTTATATTGAGTAATGTAGATACCGTCTTTCTTTTGTTGGATCTACAATCCAAAAAAGAATTTTATTTCTCCAAAAATAGACATCTCAAATTTTTTACTTATTTCTTCTAAAAATGCGTTGCACAACTTATCATTTTCTATGAATAAATTGTCATTCACGAATATCTCTACCAACACAATCTTCTTATATGATCCTTCTTTGATATACATACTACTGTTATCATTTGTTCTTTGTAAACCAATATATATCAAGTAGTTATGAAGTCTTTCATAACAAGCTCTAGGAGATTTCTTGAGACCATATAATGCTTTGTGTAATTTGCAAACTATATCTCTTTTGCTAGGATATACTAAAAAATATTATTTTGTTTCTTGCTTGTTAAAGACACTATTCTTTTATCAAGAAAGAATGCTCCACCATTGGTGCTCTTTCTATCATCAATACTTCCTACCCAATCAACATCTATGAATACTTTTAAATCCAAATTACCTCCTATTTTGTACCATAAACCATAGTCTTTGGTACCTTTTAGATATCTCATGATTCTTTTAATTTCCATCATGTGATTTTATTTGGGATTTAATTAGAATCTTGCCACCATACTGACTACTAATGCAATACCAGGCCTTGTATGCACTACATACTACAATTTTCCAATCATTGATCTATATGTGGTCTAATCTACCTCTTTGGAATCATCATTTTTGGAAAGATTATGTCTAGTAGACATAGGGGTTACAACTGGTCTAGAGTCTTCCATTCCAAATTTCTTTAGTATCTCTTTGATATATTTAGATTGAGTAATGTAGATAAAACCTTTCTTCTATTGAATCTACAATCCAACAAAGAATTTTATTTCTCCAAACATAGACATCTCAAATTCTTTACTGATGTCTTCTAAAAATGCCTTAAACAAGTCATCATTTTCTATTAATAAAGTATCATCCATGAATATTTTTGCCAACATAATATTTTTATCTAGTCCTTCTTTGATATACAAACTACTATTATCATTTGTTCTTTGAAAACCAATATGTATCAAATAGTTATAAAGTCTTTCATACCAAGCTCTAGGAGCTTGCTTGAGGCCATATAATGCTTTGTGTAATTTTTAGACCATATCTCTTTCGCTAGGATCTACAAAACCTTCAATTTTTTCTATGTAGACTTCTTCATCAAGAATTCTATTCAAGAATATAGATTTTACATCCATTTGGAAAATATTAAATCCTTTGTGTACTACATATGCTAGTAAAGTTCTAACACCTTCTAATCTTGCAACATGAGAAAAAGTTTCACTTTAATCAATACCTTCTTCTTGAGAATAACCTTTACATACTAACATTTATTTGTTTCTAGAAACTTCTCCATCTTCATTTAGCTTATTTCTAAATACCCATTTTGTGTACATTTTTATCTATGGGTCTAGTAACAAGAGTCCAAGTTTTGTTCTTCTCTATCTGATCTATTTGTTCATTCATTTCTTCAATCCAAATCTCATTATCCAAATAATCTTTAATATTTCTATGTTCAAATTTAGCAAGTAAACATGTACCTTTCAATTTTTTTGTTGTCATTATTCCATCAGATTTGTCTCAAATGATCTAGTCAAGTACATGATGCCTTCTAACATATCTTGCTAGCACACATACTTTGAATTTGGAGTTTGTTTCAATAATTTCATCATGAACATTAGTATTAAGCTTGGGTTTCACTATCCATGACTCGGGACCATTAGACTTAGTTTTCTCTAGTAGCAGCTCAATAGCTTCTAACTGTAACTCAGGTCCTTCAAGCTATGACTTGGGTTACACCAATTGTAACTTGATAGTTTTTGCAGATTTTGGGCACCCAAGAGGTGAAGCCTCCTATCTTATAGATAGGTTTGGTAGGGTATAAATTTGTAGTAAACAAATCTTTTGTAATCCTCAAGCTCTTTGTTACTTTCTTCTTCACTCTTTTTTGCAAACTCATCAATTCTCACATGTGCACTTTCTATGATTTTATAGGTAGACAAATTTAAACATTTGTATGCTTTACTTCTACAAGAGTATCTTAGGAATATGCCTTCATCACCTTTGACATCAAATTTACCCTTCCTAGATTCTTTCAAGATATATCATTTGCTGCCAAATACTTTCAAGTAACTTACATTAGATTTGTAGCCATACCATAGTTCATAAGGTGTTTGATTTGAGTCTTTCTTCAATTGTACTCTATTCAAGGTATGCCCTATAGTACTGATTACTTCCTTCAATTATTTGATTACAACATTTTTTTCTATCATTAATGTTCTTGTACAATCCATGATGGATTAGTTCCTTCTTTCAAATATACCATTTTGTTGAGGTGTACCAAGGGCTGATACATGTCTCTTAATTCCTTTTTCAATGTAGAATTCATTGGAAATGAATTGTCCACCTCTGTTTGATCTCAAATATTTTAGCTTCTTTCTAGTTTCTTTTCCTACTCTGGCTAGACACCACTTGAATTTTTGAAAAGCTTCAGATTTTTCTTTTAGATACATTATAGTCATCATTCTAGAATAGTCATAAAAAAAAAGAATGAAAAACTTATCTCCACTATAAATTTCTATTCTAATAGATCTCCATAAGTCTGTATGAACAAGATCTACACTTCTTTAGAATGATAGTTCTTGCTTTTGAAACTAGTTTTTTCCATCTTACCAATTTGATAGTTTTTGCATAAACCCATATCAAGTTTCCTCAAGCTATGAATACCTCTTACTCTTCTATATTTTCTTATCTTAACTAGGTTATCAAAGTTCACATGAAATAATATTTTGTGCCATAACCATCTTTCTTCTACTTGAGCAATAAAATATGAACTTTCACCGAGATCTAGATAGAATAGATTATATGTTATTTGTTTGCCAGATTCAACCAGATTTCCTTTTCCATCTAGTAGTTTGGCCTTCCCATTCATAATTCTATCTTGAATCCAATGTTATTCAACTATGCCACACTTAGTAGATTAAGTTTTAGTCCTTCAACCCAATAAGAATTGTCACATCTAAGTTCATTGGTTAATGAGATACATCCTTTTCCCTTTATTGAACACGATTCATTGTTTCCAAATCTCACACTACCACCATCAAAATGTTCCATGTGCTCAAACTTTGTTTTGTCTCCAATCATATGGTGTGAGCAATCACTATCAATAATCCATGTGCCAATTTTTCTAATATGAGAGATAATTGCCATTTTATCTCCTTCATCATCAAATTCATCTTTTACAGCTATATATACCATTTCATCTTCACTATTATCATAATCTTTAGCCATGAAACAAGATTTATTACCTTTATCCTTGTATCTTTTGGATTCCTTCTTTCCTTTTTACTTATTTCTTTTCTTTTCATCCTTGTCTTCTTTGTTTGGGCACCTTGCAACAATGTGACCAACTTCTTCACAATAAAAATAGATTCTCGAGGAATCTTACCTTTATACTTTACCCTACCTTTGAAATATTTCCTTGCAAGTAGAGCTTCAAAAAATTCAAGATAATTGTCTAAAATTTCTTCTTCTTCTCCATTTTTTGATTGATTGGCCTTTGATTTCTTACTCCCTTTTTTGAGTGAAAGCTTGGCTTCAAATGCAAACTCAATACCTTTAGAACTAAGGACATAGATACCATAGTTATCCAACTCAAAACTTTCCAATCTTCCAACTAGAGCATCCAAAGTTATTTTTCTATTTGGATCACATCTTATCTCTTGAATAGAAGACACTCTAATTACATAGATAGGAAGAAGGGTTCTAAGTAGCTTGCTTACAACTATTTTTTCATCAATGTCTCCTTCAGATGCTTTGATTGCACTCACACTTGCTTTGATTCTCTCGACATATTTTGCAATATTTTTATCTTCTCTCATCTTAATCTAATCAAGTTTCCCTCTAAGATTTTAAACTTGAGCTCTTCTTACATTATCATCTTCTCCATAGATATATTTTTGTTTTATTCACATATCATAATTTGTAGTACAACTTTTGACTTCATCAAATTCAACATAATTAAGAGAAAAATCAATATCAATCATCATGATGTTATACTTTTTATTTTCAACAATATCTTCAACTGATAATGTACTAGTAGGAGTCTTGTACCCATTATCAAGATACTTACACCCTTAATTATTGATAGTTGCTACATGTTGTTGGATACAATTGTTTAATTGTGTGTTGTCTTTGATGTTACACAAATTTCATATTAGTTATCACACAGAGTATATTGAGCTCATATGGTCAACAAAGTAATTCACAGAGTCTATCAAGTGTTTCTAGAAGTTACACTATGGAAACAGTTTCTACCGAGATCACTCAGGCATTGAAGAATTTTATGGAAGAAGTCAATTTCTACCGAGCTCACAAGGTCAGCGAAGGAAAGTTAGTGTTTACTGAGTTCACTCAGTCTCCAAAGGATTTTGTAGAGTTCGTAGTGTTTACCAAGCTTCACTTGGTTAACATTGGAAATCATTTTTGGAGCAGTGTTTACCAAGCATGGTTAGCCAATGATGGATTTCATTATTTTGGAAAATAAAGTTTAATCATTTCATGTAATGTTTGTAGCTGACTGATGTAATGATTATTGGTAATTTTAACCTTTAAATGATCCAACTAGATAATTTGTAAGGTATAAATAAAAGGTCTAGTTGTGAAATCTAAACTATAATGAACAAGCATGCAAGTGAGTTAATTGTGAAGAGGAAGGTGTGAGTGAAGTTTGAAGAAGGATCCGATATCCTCGAGGAACAACAAAGGTGTATTCGATCAAAGAGGATCTAGTGAAGTATAATAGATATATGTAACAACAAAGTTCAGTTGCATCTCATTTAGGTCACTTATTGTTACTTTCTCACCATTGTAGCAGTAATTCCTATATCTCTTAACAAAGTTGGTTTAATAGCCATTTTTGTAAACCTACTAACAAGGTGGATAGTTCTATTGAATTCTTCTAAAGTCCTATAGTAAGGCCAATCCTAGCAGGATGATTAAATCCTCTAATAAGGTCACACCTAATAGTGTGTTTTGTAACCTTTAATATGGTTGGCTCCTAACAAGGCTCACTTTAGAAAAGTGATAATTGGTAGCTAGTTACTTGGTGGTTTTTCCCATGTTGAGTTTCCACATTAAATCTGGTGTCTCTTGTGTTGATGTCATTTCTTTTATGCATGCATGTTAAATCTTTGTAAATGCTTAATAATTTAACATATATCTACCAAGTTACAACATTTTTCTATGTGGCTACCAAGTGATAGCAATAACTAAGTTTATAAGACATCTAAGGGATCTGTGGATTTGTTTTTGTGGTAACTGATTTAGCCCCCCTCTTAGTTACTCCATCTATATTTCCAATAGATGTAACATCATAAGTCCTTGCCATGCTATAAAGTTGTCTCGATTCAACTTGGAAATCTCTCTTCTGTAAGACATCCTAATCTTTAGCTTTGGTCTTTAAAACCTTCTCTACAAGAACCAAATGATTTGATACCCATTGTTAGAAATATAAGAGGAGTAACTAAGAGGGGAGGGGTGACTTAGTTACCAAAAAAATAAATCTAAAATCCCTTAGATGTCAATAAAAAAAAACTCTATGAAAACTTAACTCAGTTGATGCTCGAAAAACACACAGAAAAATGTTGTAATTTGGTAAACACTAAAATAGCTTGGTAAATGCATAACATGAAAATATTTAAGATATTATCCATGATTAATATTTATTTAACTTAGTTGCAAACACATAAAATAAATAACATGAATGAACTTGAAACCAAGATTTAATGTAGAAACCCAATTTGGGAAAAACCACCAATTGCAACTAGTTATTGATTTTCACTCTTCTGAAGTGAGCCCTTTTAGGATCCAACCCTATTAAAGGTTACAAAACACATTGTTAGGTGTGACCTTGGGTAGTTGTGTCACCTTTCAAGTTGACTTATCAAAATGACTAAATTTGAGTATTTCTATCTAAAACCAAATTTTTTTCAAAAATATGATCTAGATAAATTCATTCTAGCTAAGTTATATATGGTCTCACACTTTTTCAATTGGAAATGTCTATTAAATGCATGTTTTGTACTAGTTTCTATCCAATTAATAAAGACATAAAATTATTTCAGAAAAGTGGCATTTCAATAACTCTTAGTACTTTTTATGATTTTTTTTAATAACATAGAAACACCAATTTATAGAGCTCAGAGTCAAGAATATTCTAATATAGAGTTTATAGTTTTTTAATTAGATATAGTATATTGTAATTAAAAAAATTCTACAAGCATGTATTTTAACACTCGAAAAGATGTTGATTTTGAGAAAGAAAAAAATAATAAATCAAATAAAAAAAATTAAAATTTATATAACGTTCTAGAGGAGAGAGTCCTCTTCTAGAGTGTATAATTTTTATTTTTGTTAGAATAGATTTGTTTTGAAATATGTGGTGGGTGATGAAAACTATCAATTTTAGGTGAGTTAAAATTTAAATGATTATAAAAGAGAAAATATACGTCTAAAGCCGATTTATATTTTTTATTGTTCTACCTATATATGTTATCTATAACATAGTCTGAGATCATAGGGAAATAAGTTTATTTCCATATAGTTTTGTGGTGGGAACTAGACCCCTAATTTTTAGCATTTTTCAACAGTGAAAAAATTATCAATAAAAATTAGGAAAATATATCAATTCTTATTCCAAATTATTATTAAAAATTATAATACTAAACTTCATCCATTTCTACACATTTCTTTAGTTCACTTCATTTTCAAATTCAAAATAATAATACTAGTTTTATGTCATCGAAGGTGAACAATTATATTTTGTTAGCCTTTTCCTTTACAAAAGGGTGACACAGGTTTGTGCTTTTACCCCTCTATTAGAGGATTTAACCACCCTGTTAGGAGTGACCTTTTTAGAGGTGTTTAGACACTTCAATAGAAATGCCACCTTGTTAGAGAATTTACAAATAGCTGTTAAGCCAACTTTGTTAAGAGATTTAGATCACTACTACAATGGTTAGAGAATAACAATGAGATGACTTGATTCTTGATGCAACTAAATTGCTAATTACAAATCTCAATTCTGGCTTGTATACTTGATCCTTCTTGATTGAATGTATCTTTATATTTGAACAAGGATATTCTACTTATCCTTCTAATTCACTTCCTCTTGACATCATCAAATCTTCAATTTATGTTCCATTATCACACACTTTCTAATCCTCAAATCGATCTTATATTTATATCTTTCATATTTTCAAGTTAGCTTGAATATAACCTAGAATAATTAATATTCATCTTCTCAATTAGCTAGAACCAATAGATAAATCAATTGAACTCAATATGCCAAAAGAATAAAATCCTTCATTAGCCGACCCTACTCAGTAGACACTAACTCAAAAATAATTTTCATGTATTAACTAAGTGAACTCAGTTAATACTACATATTCACAAAGTTCTTTTGATAATCAAGTGAGCTTGGTCAACACTAGTTTCATCCAAAATTTCTTTCATTAATTGAGTGAGCTCGATTAACACTCAACATTTGTAAACTTTCCTTTCACATCCAAGTGAACTCAGTAGACATTGTCTTCTAAACTCGAAAAACTTTGGAATGCTCAGCAAGCATAAGAAACTATATTTAATGCCTGAGTGAGCTTGACATATACTAACTGGCAATGATATGACATTTTGTGTAACATAAAAAACAATACACAATTAATTAGTTGTATTCAACAAGGGCTTGTTAGAGTTTCAAAAATCTCAATGAGAATATAATACATCTAGGGGTAGCTAATTCCCATCTACAACATACCCATTCAGACACTGGGGCCAACTATAAGGCTAGACCCTTCTTCTACTTCAAGCTCTGAAAAATGAGGTAGGTGTACCTCAAATTCATTCATATGGTACTAGTGTTAAAGCATAAATTTGAATCTATTAAAGAAGATAATACCCTTAATCTTCTAATACTTATGTAGGAAACATAGACATGAGATAGCTAGAATTATGACATATGAACTAGATAAGCTAAGTGAGGGTAACACTCTTCAACTCTTCAACATGAAAGGGAAAATATTTTGATTAATGCTATTGAATATCAACACAAACTAGGGTATGAACAACAAAGGTTCATGCAATCTCCTAGCTGATTTGTCCCTTGTCAATGAGCATAAGCTAAGTCAAGACATACACATGGATACCCAAGATATACTCATATATTTAGATATCTAATCTATCCATTCACCTTGTATTCATTATCAAGATACTTACACCCTAAATCACTGATAGTTACTAGATGTAACCTCATAAATCCTTGCCATGCTACAAAGTTGTCTCAGTTCAACTTGAGAATCTCTCTTCTATAAGACATCTTAATCTTTAATTTTGGTCCTTAAAACCTTCTCTGCAAGCACCAAATGCTCTGGTACCAATTTTTTAAAATATAAGAGGAGAAAATAAGAGGGGAGGTGTGACTTAGTTACTATAAAAAATAAATGTAAAATATATTAGATGTTAATACAAAACAACTCTATGAAAACTTAACTCTATTGATGCTCGGTAAACACACAAAAAATGTTGCAACTCGATAAACACTAAAATAGCTTGGTAAATGCATAAGATAAAAATATTTAAGATATTATCTATGATTAATATTTCTTTAACGTAGTTGCAAACACATTAAATAAATAGCATGAACAAACTTGACGCCAAGATTTAACATGGAAACCCAAATTGAGAAAAATCACCAATTTTAACTAGTTACTAATTTTCACTCTTCTAAAGTGATCCTTGTTAGGAGCCAACCCTATTAAAGGTTACAAAATTTTTTTTTATGTGTGACCCTATTAGAGGAATTAACCACCCTATTAGGAGTGGTATTTTTAGAGGCCTTTAGGAACTTCAATAGAAATGCCACCTTGTTAGAGGATTTACAAATAGTTATTAAGTCAACTCTATTAAGAGATTTAGATCATTGCTACAATAGTTAGAGAGTAACAATGAGATGAACTGATTCCTAATGCAATTGAATTTTTGATTACAGATCTCAATTCTGGCTTGTATACTTGATCCTTCTTGATCGAATGTATCTTTGCATATCAACAAGGATATTTCTCTTCTCCTTCTAATTTTCTTCCTTTTGACATCATAAAATCTTCAATTTATGTTACACTATCACACAGTTTCTAATCTTCAACTTGACCTTATATTTATATCCTTCATAATGTCAAGTCAGCTTGAATATAACATAGAATAATTAATATTCATCTTCTAGTTGGCTAGAATGAATGGATAAATCAATTGAACTCAATAATCTAAAACAAGAAAATCTTTCATTAGTCAACCCTACTCAATCGACACTAACTCAAATAATTTTCCTGTGTTAACTAAGTGAGGTTGGTTAACACTACATATTCACAAAGTTCCTTTGATAACAAAGTGAGTTTGGTTAACATTGGTTCCATCCAACATTTTCTTCATTAGCCAAGTGATCTTGGTTAGCACTCAACATTTGCAAACTTTTCTTTCATGCCCAAGTGAACTCGGTGGACACTATCTTTCGAACTCAACAAACTTTCAAATGCTTGGTAAGCACAAGAAACTATCTTCAATACCTGAGTGAGCTTGGCATACACTAACTAGTAACGGTATGCCATTTTGTGTAACATCAAAGACAATACATAATTAATCAGTTGTATTCAACAAGGGCTTGTTGGAGTTTTAAAAATCTCAATAAAAACATAATACATCTAAGGGCAACTACTTCCCATCTAAAACATACCCATTCAGACACTTAGGCCATTTATAAGGCTAGACCCTTCTTCTACTTCAGGCTCTACAAAACTGAGGTGGGTGTACCTCAGATTCATTCATATGGTACCAGTGTTAAAGAATACACTTGAATCTAATAAAGAAGATAATACCCTTAATCTTATAATACTTATGCAGGCAATATAGACATGAAACTGCTAGAATTATGACATATGAACTAGATAAGCTAAGTGAGGGTAACACTCTTCAACTCTTCAACATGAAAGGAAAAATATTTTGATTAATGATGTTGAATATCAACACAACTCAAGGTATGAACAACAAAGACATGCAATTTCCTAGTTGATCTATCCCTTGTCATTGGGCAAAAAGCTAAGCCGAAACATACACATAGATACCCAAGATATACTCATATATTCAAATATCTAATCTATCCATTCATGTTGTAAACATATATCTATTTTCAAAATGAAATTCATACTTATAAGATCATCCCATGATCCCTACAATTTTTTCAATACATATTAAGCAATTTACTCAAGCTCTTGACCCAACATCAAAACATACAATGTCATACAACTTCAAAGCCAAGCTGCAATTGGACAATATATACCTTATACATATATCAACAAAAAATTACAAACCCATGAAGATGGATACAAAGTTTAGATTGATACTCTCGATAAATCTTTTTATAAATCTCCTTGAAATCAATACATCAAATGTATGCAAGCCTTAGAATATTTACAAAAGATGAGTTTACAATCTATTTTTCTTATAAGAAATTACAACTCCTTTTATAATAGAGAAATATGCCAAAGAATGATGAAATCACAATCATGACAAAGATTTCAAAAGTGCATCCATCCTTGTGCTATCATAGTAGGGTAAAAGCACAAACCTGTGTCACCTTTTATAAAGAAAAGTGATATCAGAATGTGACAGTTCAACATTAATGACAAAAAAAATGGTATTTGCGTTTAAAATATGAAGATGATGTAAACTGATGAAATGTGTAGAATTGTATGAATTTTATGCCTATAATTTTTATTATTTTTTTGACTAAGAATTTATTCATTTTATTTTATTTTGAAGTCCCTTTTTTAACTGTAAAAAATATTGGATGTAGTTCCCGTCAAACAAGTATGTGCAAATCATCTTTTTTTGTTATGATTTGAAAATATTTTATAGATGACATGTATAGCTAGTGCACAAAAAAATAAATAATTATTTTTGATGTATATTTTCTTTGTTATAAGTACTCAAGTTCGACCTTGTCAGAATCCAACAGTTTTTTCCTCCCGTCAAAACTTCCCTATCAAATCTATACCTTCTTGAAAAAAAATTACATATTCATGAAGAGGATTCTCTCCTCTAGTGATAAATTTTTTATTTTTATTTTTTTGATATGATTTACTATTTTTTTTAATTTTTTGAGAGAGCATCTTCTAAAATGTTGAAATATCGACTTATAATATTTTTAGATTATAACATATTATAACTAATCAAAACACTCAAAAATTTATATAATGATGATATTGAATCTGAAATCTATAAAAGGGTATTTTTAGTTTTTTTTTTAAATTGAGTTTTGATAGAGAAATGAGATTTGACCAAAACAAGTTTTTGTATCACAAACGGTGACACAGATCTATGCTTTTACCTAGTAGTGAAAAGCATCTAAAAACTAGAACCAATAGATGGTATCACTGACTAACTAGAACCAACCCTTACAATGAGAGAAAAAGAGAAAGATATAGGAAAGGAAGAAAAAAAAAATCTGATCTAGAAGTGCCACATGTCTACTTGAATCTCCATCCACTACTGCTACAAAGAATCTCTCTTCTCTCTACAACCAAGGTCTGATACGAATCTCATCATTGTGTAACAAACTTTGATATATCTCTTCCTAATGATGAAAAACTCTTTCTCTGATAAAATATCACATATGCATTGGAAATGATGATAAATCCCTCATTAAACTAATTTAGAGGTGAAAACCCCATCACTAATTACATCCTTATTGCCTTTGGTGCACACCCAGTTCACCATTTTGCCAAAAATCAAATCTAAACTACTATAATAGAATGTGGTTGAAAAGAAGGAACCTGGAACAAAACCATGAATAGTTTGAACATATGTCTTCTTATGTGAAAAAAAAAACTTCAAAATTCATAATTTTATTCTAAGAGATTTCTCATAGTACATGATAGTCCTATATTGGCTTATCAGAGATGCCCAAGACATCCATTTGAAAACCAATTTTAAAATGCATGACAGGACTACATTTTATTTTCAAAAATTTATCCCTTCTTAAAGTTAAAACTTTGGAATTTAGCATCTTTTAATTTAAAATGTCCCTGTCATGTTCAAAAAGTGAAATTATAATAAAAAATTATTTTTTCATGCCACGGTATTTTTCATCCAATTATAAATCTGGCTCAACTCAAGTTTGATCCCCTATGCCACGTGGTAGTATGTGATTGGCCTGACCTCTACACTATCACTACCACTTGGGTGCCACTTGGTACCTTTTGATTTTTCCTATTTAACTACTCACAAAGTTTAGATATGCTACCACATGTCATCTTCTCATTGGTCATTGCATTCCAACTTTGGCTAACTGGTGAGTAACTTTATTTTGCGATGAAGCAACGACTGTCAGATTTTCTATGTGTCATAATTTGATGAAGTTGATCTACTTGATGTCATGTCACCACCCAAGGCCATATGTTAGCATGTCAAATTATCACATTCACAGTTAGAAACTGCTACGTATTTTGCGAGAATGTGACATCATGACACATGTCTTTCTTGCCATTTCACCATGCCTCATTTTGCATGCCACATCACAGTGTCACATTATCACCCTAATACATAGCACAATGAGATTCCACAAGGATGGATGCAGTTAGGTTGAAATCTCTGTCATGACTGTGATTCCACCATTCTTCAACATATTTCTCTGTTATGAACAATAGCTATAATTTCTTATAAGAAAAATAGATTATATAGTCATCTTTTGTGTATATTCTGAATCTTGCATACATTTGATGTATTGATTTTAAGGAGATCAATAGAAAGATATATTGAAAGTTTTAATCTAAACTTTGACTCCATCTTTATGGGTTTGTAATTTTCTATTGATATATGTATAAGGTACATATTGTCCATTTGCAACTTGGCTTTGAAGTTGTATGCCATTACATGTTTTGTTGTTGGGTCAAGGGCTTGAGTAAATTTTTTAATATGCATTGATAGAATTGTAGGGACCATGGGAGGATTTTATAAGTAAGAATTTAATTTTGAAGATAGATGTTTGTTTACAAGGTGAATTAATAGATCATATATCTAAATATATGAGTATACTCGGGTATCCATATGTATGTTTTGACTTAGCTTATGCCCAATGGATAAGGGACCGAACACCTAGGAGATTGCATGTCTTTTTTGTTCATACCTTGGGTTGTGCTAATATTTAACATCATTAATCAAAATATTTTCCCTTCCATGTAAAAGAGCTAAAGAGTGCTACCCTAACTTAGCTTATCTAGTTCATATGTCATGATTCTAGCTATTTTATGTCTATGTTGCTTGGATTAGTATTAGAAGATTAAAGGTATTATGTGATTTGTTAGATTCAAGTGTATTATTTAACATTGGTATCATATGAATGAATTTGAGGTACAACTACCTAAGTTTTGTAGAGCCTGAAGTAGAAGAAGGGTCTAGCCTTAAAGTTGGCACTAATGTTTGAATGGGTATGTTGTAGATGGGAAGTAGTTGTCCCTAGATGTATTCTATTCTCATTGGGATTTTTAAAACATGACATTTTGAAACTCTAACAGGGCACATCTCCAGCCATATCAAATGACTTTGTATTAATCATTGTAAACCCACTATCATGTTCAATAATAGTCCTTTCAGGATCATTTTGATTTAGTCATAGCCTATACCATTTAATGACAAATAGAACTAATTTGAATTATTTCAAGTTTCAATCAAATATATTATCCAAAGTGCAATAGTATCTATTTTCAGATTGTTAAGGATGTATGTCATTTCTAGATGAAATATTGGTGACCTCGAAGACTGCACTTATCGTAGAATCACATAATTTCATTGTTTTGTTTAATTGTTTTATGTGAAATTTATGACCATGGTAGTACATAGCTTTGTGATGTTTGATATGAAATTATTTAAACATGTTAATATTATTTGCATTGATCTGTGAGTTGATATTAAATTTATAGGTCATAATTAGTGTTAAAAATATATTGATACAAGTATGATAATGTGTTTCAATCATTATTTTGTCACTGATGTCAAACCTACTACTTTCTTGTAAGATAATTTCTTATATGATCTAAGTACTATCATTTGTTCGATTGATGAGGAGGTTTTGATAAAATGAGGTAACAAGAGCACCTAGAGGAAATTTATTCACTGATTCACCCCCCTCTTAGTTATTCTAAAGAATTCCAACAATTGGTATCAGAGGCATTTGCGTAAGAGGACTAGTTTGAAAGTACAAGAAACAAAAGATCAAGATGTCAAAAAGAGATGTACCCAAGCTTAATAGAGATAAATTTCCAACATGGAAAAGTTTGATGAAGCTAAACCTAGGAGGTCTTGGAGATCATGCACAATTTACCATCATCACTAAGCATGTTGATCCTATTACAGCCCTAATTGTTGAAGATCTGAAAAAAGAAGAAAGAACACAACTAGACAATGCTGGAGATTGCCTCCACCCTAAGTTATGCTACGTTTGATAACATAAAGGGTTGTGACAGTGTAAATAAGATGTGGGATGCTGTTCACACCATTTATGGAGGAGACATAAATGTTGTAAGAGCCAAATATGAAAGTCTTAGAGGTGAGTTTGGTGATATGAGAATGAAAGAAGTTGAGAATGTTGCTCAATATTTCTCTAGGATAAAAGATGTTGTTAATGTCATAAGAGGAGCTACTGGTAAGATAGATGATGAGATAGTACTAAAAAAAGTTTTCACAACTTTATTGCCCATCTATGTTATTAGAGTTTCTACAATACAAGAATTGAGATGTATACCAGGTTTTAATTTGACTCTTGAAGGTCTTGTAGGTAGGCTCATTACTTTTAAGCTATCTAATTTTGATAACTTCAAATCTACCAATGTTTAATCTTCTTTCAAAGCTAAGTTTTCATTAAAGGAACCTAATAAGAAGAAGAAGAAAAAGGTAAAATATGTTTCCAATGATAGTGATACAAATGAGGAGGATGTCGAACAACTTGAAGTACTACTGGGAAAGAGATTTCATATAGATAAAGGAAAATTCAAAGGTAAGTTACCTATCCTGTGTTTCAATTGCAATAAGTTTGGTCATATTTCTGTTACATGTCCAAAGAAGAACTATATAAATGGAGACAAGTACAAAAGTATAAGAGATGAGGACAACAAAGATTATAAAGACAAAGGCAAGAAATCTTGCTACATTACAGAAGAGAAAACCAAAGATGAATCTGTTGATCATGATGATGAAATGGTGTATGTTGCAATGAAGCTAATGGGAAGAGGTGATCAAACTAGAGGTAATCTATTCTATCTTGATATGGATAATGCTACTTGTCTAGTTGTAGAATTTGATTATGTGTTGTTATGGCACATGAGGTTATGTCATGTTAATTTTGATAAATTGGCTAGTATTAGTAACATGAGAAGAGTAAGAAGTTTTTCTAAGTTGAAGAAACCTAACAATATAATTTGCTAACATTATCAGTTAGGAAAAATGACAAAGTCAAGTTTTTAGAGTAAGACTCATACCTCTAAAGGAGTTTTCAAGATTGTACATACTAACTTGTGTGGACCAATTGATGTGCAAAGCTACAAAGGTGATAAGTGTGTTATATTGTTTGTTGATGACTATTCTAGGATGATGACAATTATGTTTCTGAAATAGAAATATGATGCTTTCCAAATGTTTAAGTTTTACATAGCAAGAGTTGAGAAGGAAACAAGTAAAAGTCTGAAATGTTTGAGATATGATAGAGGAGGAGAATTTACATCAAATGTATTTGAGATGTTTTGTAATGATAGAGGAATCAAAAGACAAACATCTACCCCTAGAACCCCTCCAAAAAATGGAATTGTTGAAAGGAGAAATAGATCTATAATAGACTATGCTAGGACACTCATGAGGGAGAAGATTATTTCTTTGAAATACTAGAGAGAGGCTATAAGTATAACTATCTATACCTTGAAGCATGTACAAGTCAAGAAAGGTATACATTCAACACTGTTTGAATTATGGTATGGATACTCACCCAATGCAAAATATTTTAAGGTATTTGGAAGCAAGTGTTATATTCTCAAAAATTTCAGGAATGGTAAACTAGAATAAAAAAGTGAAGAAGGTACATTCCTTGTTATTCTACAAGAAGTAAATCTTATAAGTGTTTGAATACTGACACTAATAAAGTGTTGGAAAGTGCAAATGTGAAATTTGATGAATATATAAAAGTAGATGAGGCTAAACCTATGAAGGAACCAAAGGAATACAAATCATTTTTATACTTTATGAAGGTATACTATTGAAGAAGATATTGTAAATCAAGTTGAAAATCAATAGCAAGTTTCAATGACTATCGAATCACATATAATGAATGTTGAGTTGCATTCAAAAAATGAGCTCCAATCAAGTGCCAAGTTATAGAATGATGTTGGGAAATATTCTGACTATGAGATTAGTGTACATGAAAGAGATACTAAACTATCTGATAGAGAAGTACATAGTGATTCCAAATTTGAGAGACCAAATGAGGAAAATAGAGCAGAATAAAAATTGTCAAAGTATGTCAAAAGACATCACCCTGCTGCACAAATTATTGGAGACAAAATAACAAGACCAATGACAAGGAACAATTTGAAAAATGATACATGTTTTGTCATCATGTATGAACCTAAAATAGTGAAAGATTCCTTAGAAGATGTGAATTGGAGTAAAGCCATGAAAGAAGAGATTGAATAGATTGAGAAAAATAAGATATGGACTCTAGTTCCTACACCATAAGATAAAAACATGATTTTCACCAAGAGGGTGTACATAAATAAGAAATGATTTGAGATGTCTATGTTTGGAGAGATCAAGTACTTTGTGGGTTTGAAAGTACATTAGATAAAATATGGTATATACATCACTCAGTCAGAATATGTAAAGGAGATACTAAAAGGTTTTAGATTGGAAGATTCCAAGCCAGTAAGCACACCTATGGTGACAGGACACAAATTTTCAAAGAAGGATGATTCAACTAAGGTGAATAAAACATTGTATAGGTCTATGATTGGAAAATTGCAATATGCAGTACACAATAGACTTAATATTGCATTATTTTTTGGGATAGTTGCAAAGTTTTGTACTAATCCCACTAATCCTAAGGATAATCATTTGATGACTGTTAAAAGAATAATGAGATATCTGAAAGGAATAGAAGACTATGGTCTATACTACAAGAAAAATGAATTTTTTTAGTTAAGAGCCTACACTAATGCTGATTAGGTTAGAAATATTGATGACAGAAAGAGCACTAGTGGAGGATAAATTTTCTTAGGAAAAAGGCTGGTTACATGAAATATCAAGAAACAAAACTCCATATCTTAATCTATTGTTGAAGCTAAATATGTTGTTGTTGTAGTAATTTCTACAAATAATGTATGGATCAAATAGCTCCTCAAAGGTATGAAGGCGGAAATCACTGAACTTGTGATACTTTATTGTGATATTGAAATTTCTATAAATATATCAAAGAATCATGTGATGCTTACAAAGACTAAGCACATTGCAATCAATTATCATTACTTGAGAGATTTAGTTCAAGATAAAGAGGTGAAGATGGAATATGTGAATACAAAAGACAAAATAGATGATATCTTCATAAAAGAATTACCTAAGGATGCTCATGAGTACCTAAGAGGTAAACTAGGGGTGATACCCCTATCTAAGGCTATTTAGAAAGCATGAGATATGTCCTACATCAAATGAGATGATTGGCATACATTACAGATTGATGTAGTGGATCTTAATTTAGGAGCTGCCTAAAGTAATCAAAAGAGTTCGAGCTACAAATCAGTCACAAGCAAGGTTACAAATGGAGAAACCAAAAATGTTCATATCTACATATTAGGATGATAAGTCTTTGACATTGTTGTCAGAGAGGGAGATATTAGAAGAGATATTGGTGGAAATATTATACAGATAGAAGGGACATGGAATATCTACTCAAAGAGAGATAATGTACCTATTGATTACTACAGAGTAAGAAATGATTACATCTACCTAGTAAGAGGGAGATAGTGTTGAGGGACATATAGGAAGTGATCAAGAGGGATTAGAAGGATGAGTTGATTGTCTACTGATCATAAAAAATTTTTGTAACTTATACAGAAAATGAAATTTGGTGATAGAGGAAGAGATTTTCAATACAAGAAATTATTTTCTTTTTGGTATTATTGTTGGTTGTACTAGTTTTCCATCAATGCCAAAGAGGGATTTTGTTAAAAATGGATTGATACAAGTATGAGAATGTGTTTCAATCATTGTTTTATCACTGATGTCAAATTTACTACTTGCTGGTAAGACAACTACTTAGATGATTTGAACACTATCATTTTTTTGATGAGAAGGTTTTGATCAAATGAGATAACAAGAGAATCTAGAGGAAAGCTTGAGTTATGATATGTAAAAATAAGTACAAAGATTAGTTGAGACAGTGATAACATAGTGGATTGATTATCTACTTAAGGTTGAAAAGAATGGATATGTTGATTAAGTTCAAAAGAACAAGTAAAATGACCTGAGTTTTCCAAGCTTAACAATTGGCATAGTAGGCACCAAGAAAAGTTAGTGCAAACCAAGCATAAAAATAGTTGGAGTAGAGAAAAGTCAAAATTTAGTGTATGTCGAGTAAATTTTAGTTGATGTCAAGCATCAATAAACTTAAATTTGTGCTGACTAATTTGATAGTGGATGTTGAGCAATACAATATGTGCCAAGCATCAGAAGCAAGTTGATGCCAAGTGACAAGATTATGAGAAAGTTCATGAATTTGATAAATCTAAGATAATAAGTTTGATTTCTTGGATTGTGTGAAGCATATGAAAGATAACTATGATGATTTGGTGGAAAATAATTCAAGATGAACCATTTTAAGGTAGAATAAAAGAGAATTGAAGAAGAATTTTATAGAAGGGAATAAAATTAAAATATGGGTAGATTCATTGAATCTTACCTAATCCTACCTAACACTAAAATGGATGATAGAGGTTGAATGAGAAAAGATCTTAATTTTTTATTTATAGAGATGACTAATCAAAAGAAAAAGTTGTCATGTTCAAGAAACTAAGGAAGACAATGAGTCTAAGACATTGCCTCATTCAATGACCAAATAGAAGAGATTGCTATTGGCAAGCAAAGTAAGTAGGCTTAAGGGTATGGATGCTTGAAGGGTGAACAAGCTATCATAGATGAAATATATGAAATGAAAGTATAATGGAGGACTGAAATAGAGATCTATAATTTGCAAAGTAAAGTTGTAAGTTGTTATTAGATCAAGTCTTATTGTTTAATTATTGTACCAATCTAGGGTAAATCCTTTGGATTAAAGTTGACCTAACAGTTATTTGTAAATTCTCTAAGTGGGTAACATTCCAAGTGTATGATCTAAAGTCCTCTAACAATGCTCACTCCTAACAAGGTGATTGAAATCCTCTAACCAAGTCACATTTAACAGTGTGTATTGTAACCTTTAATAAGGTTGGCCTTTCATAGGACATCACTTTAGAAGTGTGAGAATGAGCAACATGTTACTGGTGATTTTTTCAAAATTTGTTTCCACATAAAATCATTTCATCAAATATGATATTGAATCTATTATGTTTCATTTTGATATTTCTATAAAGTTGATTTGATAGTAACCTACAAGTTTAAGTGATTGCATGATCTAATGGATGCATATATGATGAACATTTTTTTATGGATATGGGTTCACTAAGCTATGAAAAGTTTTACTTTTACATCTAGACCTTGGATAACTATTTCACCCTTCTCAATTATTCTAAAGAATTCTAACCATTACTAATCTTCTACATACATTTCTATCTCTTAAGCCATATGCTAGATCAAGTAGCATTGAGATAACATTGGGATCCCTATTACGATGATCTTCTTTAACCAATGATGCAACACCATCCCATGTTAATGAGAAACCATTTTTTTGAGACTGTTAAATCCATACCATCATCCAATCAAGATTGTTTGCAATATACAAATGTAGTGTATCCCACTCATGACCAACTATAAAGAAAACAATTAGATGAGTTAGAAAAAATTTATATTGATGATGGATAAGAATTAATTAACTAAAATAACATCTTATAATTACCTCTCACTTTCCTCAATTTACCTTTCCCCATCAAGTACTCCCCTTTGAATCTGTTAATAGAGTTTGGATCCCAAATGCAATCTTCATGAAACTTTGTTCCAAACTTGAGAATATATTCACTAATGTAAACCATGGTATGGTATACCATGTATCCTTCTATCATAGAATCCTTAAGATGTGCTCTTTGTTGAACCAAGACCTTCATAAATTTTAAGTGCCTCTCAACTATCCACATTGACCTAGTTTGTATAGGTCCACACAATTAAATCTCCTCAACTTGATGTATGAGGTAGTATTCTTGAGCATTGAAAAAAGTTGAAGGTAAACACTTTTGCATTTCACACATAAGCTATAGAATTTTTCTCTTCCAATATTTTATATCTTTTTTTATCAATTTCTTTAGATGATAACCACCTAAAAGATATTCAACATGCAAGAACATATAAATGAGATTTTAGATAAAAATATACAATAAATTACATAAAAAGTAAAGAAAGTCATAAATATAATACATTTACAAAAAATATAAGAAATAGAACTTCTAATCTCATGTATTTTCCAAGATCATATGTAAATTGTTTAATGATGTTGTCAAACTAGTGTTGGAGGGATAAAGGTAGGCCGTGCTGAAATCATTAAAAAATGATATTTTCTATTAATCTTAGATTGGTCTTGACATATGAGTGGAAATATATTTAAGGCATTTACTAGATAGAACTTAGTTCATTCTGAACAAGTAATGTATGTCGAGCATAAATTGTCAAATAGTATATTTCGAACACCAATATGTGACAAGTAAACAATTTTTGCCAAGTCACTTAAGTGCTGACCAGATAGTTGATGCTGAGTGATTCAAATGTTGAGTGATCAGTGGATGCCAAGTCATTTAGAGGCCAAGTTACAAAATTAAAGGTACAATAGATATCAAGTGACAATGCAAAGATAGGTCATACAACAAATGTTTGTAGGAGCGACAATGTAAATTGTAACACTAAGAAAAAATTCATGGGTAACTGTCATAAGTGCAATAATCAAGGATATGAAGCACATGAATGAAAGACCAAGACTACAAGCACATAAATATTTGAAGGTTACTACTACAACTATAATAAGTATGAACATAGAGCATATGAGTATAGATCCAACCCTAATTGGTCATCAAAGAAGAAAGCTAGGGTAAACTATACTAATAGATCCTACAATTTGGATTATAATACAAGGTATAGTTGTCAATATTGTCAAATGTATGGATATGTTGTAGAGAATTGCATTAGAAGACATTTCAGAAGTGACTACAGTATATGGTTGAGTGAAACTACATGTTTTAGCTATTTGAAGACTAGTCACATCAGTAAAAATTATCCAACAAGGTCAAAATCACCTTGTAGTGAATTCAATAGAGGTGAAGGAAAAGTTGATGTTAAAGAAGTCAAAGTGTAGATGAACAAGATATGGAAGGAAAAAGAAGATTGCAACACATCAAGTTTAGATGGGATCACTTCATCCAATGGATCAGGTGATCACTCCACCCCCAACTAGGCAATCAAGAGGTATGCTTGAGACTAATATTTCAAAGTTCAATTATACAACACTTCCAAGGATTCAGTTTTAAAAAGATCACATATTCATGAAGTAAGATACAAAGTATTGGTTAGAACCTAGAATAAATTCATAAGTTTTCATGTTGTTGCCAAGCATGAAAAGTTTCACTATTGTTGCAAAGTGAAAATTTAATTCATGTTGAGCTATCAAAGGTGATAGTTTGGCTAAGTTTATTGTGGTTACCAAGAATGGTAGAAATTACATGGAAGTAGAGTGAGTCAAAATTAATATTGGAGCCAATCTTACAACTGTGTAAGCACTGAGCATTTATTGCAAAGTTTCAAGGGTTATATGGTTATTTTTCAACTAATTTGAAATCATTCTAGATTGAAGAGAGCATGAAGAGCATAAGGAAAATTGAAGAAATTGATTCAAGCATTTCCAAACTAGATTCAATAGCTACTCGCCACCAAATGTCATATTTTTAAAGGTATTTATCATGTACCAAGCTATAGTATTTGAATTTACACAAACCCTAGATAGTTGTAATAAAATCTAGCTCTTTTGCTGCTATGGTTGAGGAAGGAAAATAAGTTTTAAATATATAGTGGATTAGTAATGAGATTATACAACCACATTTTTGGGAAATTCCTAATATTGCATAAAGGAGACTTGTCTAGTCCATTATCTATGATACCACCAGAAGTTTTAATGTTATAAGATTTAAGGTGTTGCTACACTTGTAAGGTAGGGTGTATAGGAGAAATGGAAATTACAGACTTGTATAGAAAATTGTGTGAAAATGGAGTGATGAAAGAGGGAAAATAATTGTAGAAAAGGGTTAACCCATGCCCTAGATTTTCCTAACATATTCAAGATAGAGTGGATTAAGATAGTTCTCAAAAGAGTACACGAATACTCTATATGGTTAGAACATGACCCTATAAAGATTACAAAGAGGATTATTCAAAGAGTAACAGGGTATCCTACCCTAGACAGATCAAAGACTATGAAGAGTGATGTGAAAGAGGCAATTGAGAACAATACAAGGGCAATATGGAACAAGAGAGGGATGACCATAGACATAATCACAGATCCCCTAATTATATTTGTAGTAAGAGTAATTGAACATAAGTTCTTTCAATCTAGCACATTGAAAAATGTACCATGTATAGTTGTGGATTTAGGCTATAATATATAAAGAAAGACCATTTTTATGACCTTGTTGAGTTATAACTCTAAAAGTTTTTGAAAAGTGTTAGGAGCCATAGGGAAGACAAAAGTGCACAATGAAAATTAGGTTCAATACTTGTTTGTATATTTTTCAATATGTAGAATACTTTTGTCTCATTTGGAAAAGTTTCTTTGAAGACCAACAAGTCTATTGCAGTGTAGATTGAAGAATACATGAAGCAACTTGGAGATAATTTTGAGACTATAATGACAAGTTATTTTGAAGACTTTAAGAAGTCAATAAAACAAAGACTAACAATACCAGTGTCACTAGTAGACAAACATTACAATGATGTTTATTTTTTAGTTGATGTTGATTTCACTTATGTTTAAGCTATTGTTCCAAGGGTTAGATGGCTCAGAACATGGCCTTATGAAATTAATGTGGATGAGGCATCTGCAACCATCACTGATTTACTAGAAGAGGAAGTAGATAAGAAGGCTACTACATTTCGAAACTATGATGTAGCCAAGTCTAAAATCATAAAGGACTTAAAGACAACTTATGTAATGAGGAAGAAGATCAAAATTGTGAAAATTTCAAGGAATAATTTATTGAAGAGGCAAAAGGAGATGAAGAAGAAGAGGATAATGAAGATGAGGAAGAAGATAAACCTACCAAAGTACCACTTGATCTCACATAGGGTTAAGGTGAGGACCAATGAGAAGAAGAAGCCAATGAAGCATCTATTACTATAGAAAAGAAAAAGAGAAAAGAAAGGAAGCCAATAGTGAGAAAACCCAAGAAATTTGTTAAACCTTCACAACAAAATCCTATAGTTCCTATCACCAAGGCTAGCACAAGAGCTACTACTAAGAAAATCCAAGGAGTTGAGAAGCTAAAGGCAAGAGAGAGATAGTACAACTACCAAAGAAGATGAACCTAAGTAGAGGCAAAGGAGGAAATATATAGCTCAAACTAGATTAGATGAGGAGAGGACCAAGTTAGATGAAAACAATCAATTCAACGTGGTAAGTTGCAGTTTCTCTTTTGATTTGGAAAACTTGTGTAATATTATAAAAAACAAAGTTGATTTATCCGAGTTCACACATGTTGAGTTTGATAAAATTGGGAAGGTAGAAATGAATAAAGTAGAAGAATCTATGTATTTTGTAATGGAAAATTTTAAGTCTACTCTAATTGAGATAGCCAACTCTTTATGCAAAAGTTTATATGATAAAGTTGAGAAAAGGTGGCAATAGAGTCTCACATCTAAAAGGAATATCAAAGAGATTACTCTAGCAAGTGTAATGCTAGACTTGGACAATTCTACAATGACAAAGGCCATTAATAAGTATAAGGGGAGATTTTTTCCAAAATACAAAGCCTTTAACATTTTATAGAACAATATTGAAGATGTTGTCCAATAGACCACCCATGTATGGAAATTTATATATGTGGTGACAACATATGAGTCAAACAAATAGACACCAATGGAATTAGGTGAAAAAAAAGTCAAACAAGAGGCAATTGAGATAGCAAAGGATGAATCTATAAGGGAAGGACATGAGGAAGGCACTATGAAAGAAGTTAATACAAAGGCTATAACTAAGGAAGAGCAACAACAAGATCACAATGTACCAGAGGTACATATGTTGAGTGTCATTCTCCCTCATGTGGAAAAAGTCAATAATAAATTAGAAATAGTAAAGATAAAGGATGTCTCTAACAACACCACTCAAAACATCAATCCCTTAACAAAGGAGGATATGAAGAAGATATTGATTGATTCCACTAACAAGGAAAAACTATACAACCATTCTATATTAGTGAGTGTGGATGATGTTGAGAAGGTAGAATTGGCATCTAAGGGGGAGAAAACTTAAGAATTATCCATTGCCCCCCCTCAATCTATAGAAGTGAAACCTACAATGCCTATTGTAGTATATCAAAGGAAGGACATAGTGAAATCACATGTCAACACATTGGTGCAAAATATTTTAGTACAAGTAGTTTCAATAGTCAGAAAGATGGGACACCATTCCAATTGGTTAGGAAGTAAGTCCTAAACCTACAACACAAGTACGAGGTGAAATATAGATCATAGAAAAGGAAAAGGATAGGACTTAAGATTTATTATTCACTATGAAACTAGAGGAACATATAGTAATTAGATATTGGTTACCCTACTAGATACTACTACTCTTATTCCTAGTCAAGTACTTTATAAGACGAGTGTAGAAGCTACGCCATTATAGTCATCAAGGCCTAGTCCTAGTACATCTTGTTAGAGTAAATAGTTATTAATTATTTATTCTATTTACTTAAGCTTACTTAGGTTAATGCATTTATTTAATATTTAGTATTTAATGCATGTAGTGATGAGTTGTTGAAAACACGGGAGTTTGTTTCCTTCTAGCATGTTCCACCTTTTTGTGGATGCTTGGTTGTCAACCTTATCTTCTACCACTTTCCAGCTTGTTCTACAAGCTTCCATGAGGCTTTTATACTCAAGCTCTCTCATTGTATTTTCATAACACATTCCATTTTAAATACGATTTCATTGTTTTGCATTATTTTCTCATGTCCGTTTAGGGTTTTTCCCAGGCTCCACCTCTTCCTTCTTGGTTTTCCTTCGACAAGTTATTTTGTATGTAGGTGATCTTGGCAACTATGGAGTTGGATTTCATCAACTTCTACATGGTATTAGAGCTAGGTTCAGTAGACACTTGGCAGTTTAGCAACTAACATGTGGCACAAGTGCCATGTGGCACAAGTGCCATGTCGCACTTTGCCACGTGGACCTTGCCATGTCACCTACTTTTCCATGTGGACCTATCACATGGCCTCTTTTTTGACTCAATGGGCTAAAAGCCCTCAAATTTAATGCACTATATTGTTGACATCAACATGACATCATCCTTATTATGTTGTTGTTATAATGCATCCTTGGTTTGATGGTTCAATATTGTAAACTATGTATTCAGTGGTTGATCCTATATACAAGGCCAATGTAGTGGCTAGCTACCTATGCATTTCAGTGAGATGGATCATCTACAATATAGACACGCTCATTTTGTGCGTTCTTCTTCCATGGAGGTTCTTTAGATCAGCATTTTTCTTTCTGATGGCAAATTTTTTGGCTTCTTCATGCTTCAGTGATGCTCTTCATGATCACTCCTTGTTCCTATTTTAGAGGACATTCCCCTAGTTGGAGGCTTCTTTAGTTCTTCACTAGGTTTTTACCTCTTTTTGGGGGAGAGTTTTTCCCACGTGGTTTTCTCTCTATCCCCATTTTCAAAGGTTGCATCTCTTTGCATTGTACATGGGTACCTAACATGGCCTTGTTGCTGGGACCCATTCTACATTTTCATCTTAGTTTTGTGAGCTTAAGGAATTCCCCTAAGTTGCACTTAAGGGGGGGTGTTAGAATAAATAATTAACATTGGGCCCAAATGGACACTTCCATTGGATTTAGAAGGCACTTTTCAGTTAGGATCCATATAAAATTTTCCAATTTTTCCTATAGGGCTCCGAGAAGTAAATTTTTTTTTAGGGTAGGCCATCAATATAGACTATACAGATTTTTTGAGTCAAAAAAATTTAAAAAGGGGTTGTAGAGTGCACCACTGTGGCATTGCCCTACGACCACTATGGGGCTGCTCGTGGTCTACCCATCCATCTCCCTTCAACAACTCTACTCACTCCCTCTGGTGGCTCCACCTGACAACCTCTACTCCACCCATCGTCCACTAGTTTGACAAATTAGCTACTTGCATTAGAGTTTTTCACCTAATCAGTAGACCTATCAGCACTGCATTAGATTTTTGAGCCCAGTTAGTAGTCCAGTCCAGTCAGTAGACACTTAGTAGTTCAGAAACTGATACGTGGCACAAGTGCCATGTTGTACTTTGCCACTTGGACCCTGCCATGTCACCTGCTTTGTCACATGGCTGCCATGTGGACCTACCATGTGGCCTCTTTTTTTTCTTAACGAGCTGCAAGCCATCAAATTTGAATACTATTTTTTTGACATCAGCATGACATCATCCCTACATCAATAGACCTTCTTGCACCTCTCCTTCAAGGTCATTTGGACCCACCTTTAGTTTTTTGGCCATAACTTGAGCATGCAGAGCTATTTTTCCAATCCAAAAGAAGCACCGAAAAACTAGTTTCAAAATGGAGACATTGGTGTAGGTATTTTTAGGTTTTGATACAATTTTTTTGCTTTTTTTTTAGTTGAATTCTAAAGTTCTATTCTTGACTCCGACATGCATATCTTTTGCATCCCATGTCAATTTTTTGAAAATGTTATATTTTTGGAAAGCTAGTTTGTCATCTTTTCAAAAATGTGGTATTTTTCCTTAGATTTTAGCCCATGCTCTTTCTATCATACTTTTGGCATTTTTGCTCTATAGTGGATATCTTGGGTGTTTCAGGTTTGAGGATCATTTTCCTAGGATGGTTTCTTTTGTTTTAGGCCATACTTTCTTTTGTGTAAATTTTTTTCCTATTTTGATCATTGTAGACATCATTTGTAAGAACTTTTGTATACACACTGAGATAAAGTGCCACTTTTGCATTCAGGTTCATGAACGTTGGTTTTTGAGATAGTTGTACATGCACTATTTTTATAAAGCACCATGGGGGGGATAGTTGTTTTTTTTTTTATGCCTTCTCCCTTTGTCAAGTGAGTGTCCCTTCCATGACATTAGCCCCATGCAGTGTCGGTGTGACCGTGACTTTATAGGTGTTTGTACCTCTTCCTCTCTCATCGTTCTTGGTTCATCTGTAGGAGATTTTTGGCCCACCTTTTTAGTTGCCTGTCATCTCACCCCATCTGCATTAAGGGAGGGTTATGTTGTTATTCTAATGCATCCTTGGTTTGATGGTTTGATAGGGTGAACTATGTATTCAGTGGTTGATCCTATATACAAGGTGATTGCAGTGGCTAGCTACCTATGCATTTCAGTGAGATGGATCATCTACCATATAGACACGCTCAGTTTGTGCCTTCTTCTTCCACAGATGTTCTTCAGATCAGCAGTTTCTTTTAATGGAAAATTTTTGTGGCTTCTTCATGTTTTAATGATGCTCTTCATGATCACTCCTTGTTCCTATTTTAGGAGACATTCCCCTAGTTGGAGGCTTGTTCAGTTCTTCACTAGGTTCTTACCTCTTTTTGGGGGAGGGTTTTTCCCACATGGTTTTCTCTCTTTCCCCATTTTCAAAGGTTGCATATCTTTGCATTGTACATGGGTACCTAACATGACCTTTTTTTCGGGACCCATTCTACATTTTCATCTTAGTTTTGTGAGCTTAAGGCATTCCCCTAAGTTGCACTTAAGGGGGGTATTAGAGTAAATAATTATTAATTATTCATTCCATTTACTTAAGCTTACTTAGGTTAATGCATTTATTTAATATTTAGTATTTAATGCATGCAATGATGAGTTGTTGACAACACGGGAGTTTGTTCCCTTTTAGTATGTTCCACCTTTTTGTGGATGCTTGGTTGTCAACTTTATCTTTTATGACTTTCCAACTTGTTGTACAAGCTTCCACGAGGCCTTTATATTCACGCTCTCTCATTGTATTTTCATAACAAAACTCATAACACATTCCATTGTAAATATAATTTCATTTTTTTGCATTATTTTCTCATGTCCGTTTAAGATTTTTCCCAAGCTCCAACTCTTCCTCCTTGGTTTCCCTTCAATAGGTTATTTTGCATGTAGGTGATCTTGGTGATTGCAGAGTTGGATTTCATCAACTCCTACACATCTAAGGTTGATGAGATTATATCTTATGGTGATATCAACTTATATGAGATGATTAAACTTCCAAAGTTTTATCTTGCATCTATCACCATAGAGAAAATGAGCATATTACAGGATGCTCTTCCTAGAAAGCAACACCAAGAACTTCTCAAAAGGGAGCATAGGAAAAAACAACCACTACATGATATCAATGAAATATTTCTTGATACACTCAGCCTACCTACACTTGATGAAGAAAATACAATCATTAAGCAATTGGAAAACATTGTGGAGAAGATAAATGATGAAGACCTCGGCACAAATGTAAAATTAGTAGAAAGGTCTAAGCATAAATTTCAAGCCAAGGTAAATGAAAAGATATCTAGTGCCATTGCACTAAGTCAAGTTGAGTTAGAAACCAAAATTTAAGATGTGAAGAAGGTGTTGGAGAAAATTTTATTTCTTTACACTAAGTTTTGTGACATAACTCTATTAACACAAGAAGTACAAAGACATATTGACAACCTGGAGGGATATTTGAAGTCAACATGTAAAATCCAACAACAATCTCCTAGTCAAAGTCAATCTCATTTTAGAAAATTTTTGTCAGCACAAGGTTAGTTAGAAGCATTACAAGCTCAAGATGTCAACATTCAAGCTACATTGATCAACATCCAATCCATGTTGACCCCTCACATGAAGGTTTTACACAAGGAATTAGCCTTTACAAACACATTGATGAAGAAATATCCCCATCTTTCTACTCATGAAGGCCTAGTTAACCTTACTGCCAAGTTAGATATTCAAATCAAATATCTAGAGGTAGTGTATGACAACTAGGATGCTACACTAAAGATTATAATGGAGGTCCATAAATCATTTTTGGATAAACACACTATTTGTGTACTACCCATGACATAAATATCAAAAAGGGGGAGAATGAATAAGTTTTGGGGGAGACCAAACTAAGGGGGAGTTAGTACAAAAATAGAGCCATCACACCACACAATAGTACAATAGATTTACTTAGTAGAAGTATTTAGATTCAAAAAAGAAAAATCAACTTAAATGGAGCTATAAAATTTTGAGGTATGACTAACTGTTGAAAATAGATTTAAAAGATCATTATTGAAAGAGATTGTTAAAGAAGACTATGTGTTTCAATCATTGTTTTTTAACTGATGTCAAACTTGATATTTTCTAGAAAGATAACTACTTATAAGATTTAAGTACTATCACTTATTTGATTGATGAAGACAGTTTGATCAAAAAATGTAATAATAGCACCTAGAGGAAAGGTTGAGTTATGATTATGTAATGGACTACAAGGATAAGTTAAGATAGTGATGAAATGATGTATTGATAATCTACTTAAGGTTACAAAGGTTGGTTACACTAGGAAAGTTTAGAAGGATAAGTTACACAAAATTTATCTACCAAGCTTGACCAAGTGGATAATAGGTGTCAAGAAAAGTTAGTGCAAGCCAAGAAGAAAATTAGTTGGAGCCAACTAAATGTTCATTCTAGTATATTCCAAGTAGAATAGTGGATACTGAATAAAGTTTAGTTGATGCCAAGCACCAGTAAAATTGATTTTGTATCGAGTAATTTCACAGTGGATGCCAAGCAACCTAGTATGCACCAAGTATCAAAATGTTGATAATGTTGAGCTACTAAATTATTTAAAAGATCACGGATTCAATGAATCTAAGCTTACACATTTTTTTCTTAGATTGTGTGAACTAGGTGGAAGATAAGGTTGATGATTTGGTGGCACAAAATTCAAGGTAAACCATTTTTAGGTGAATTCAATGTGGATTCTAGTAGAAGTTTCTGGAAGAGATATGGAATGTAGAATATATATATACATTGCATCCTACCTAATCCATCCAAACCCTAAATTGGATGATTGAGAATGAGCAAAAAATTATCTTAATTTCCTATTTATAAGAATGGTTGGTCATAAAGAAAGTTTTTCATGTGCGAGAACCTAAGGGAGACAAGGAGTCAAGGGTTTTGCTTCATCAAGTGACGTAAGAGAAGAGTTTGCAATGGCATATTAAGAAAGAAGGCTTAAGGAGATGAAAGCTTGAAAGCTAAACAAGCTATAAGAGCTACAAAGTATGAAGGCTAAGGAGAATTAAATACTGAACAAAGATCTATAATTTGGAAATGAAGTTGTAAGTTATATCATATCAAAGCCTTATTGTTACTCTCTAACAATTGTACCAGTCTAGGGTAAATCCTTTGGATTAAGGTTGACCTAACAATCATTTGTAAATCCTTTAACTAGGTGACATTCCAAGTAAATGGTATAAAGTCCTCTAGCAAGGCACACATATAACATGGTGATTAAAATCCTTTAACAAGGTCACATTTAACAGTGTGTATTGTATCCTTTAACTGGGTTAGCCTTTCATAGAGCATCACTTCAGAAGAGTGAAAAGAGTAGCATGCTACTGATGTTTTTTCCCAAATTGGGTTTTCACATAAATCATTGTGTCAAGTGTATTAATGAATATGTTATGTTTCATGCTTTACAATTCTACAAGTTGATTTGATAGTAACTTACAAGTTTTTAATGATTGCATAATCTTATGGATGCATGCATGAGTATAAATGTTTTATGGGTTCACTAAGTTGTGAAAAGTTTTATTTATACATCTTGACCTTGGATAAATGATTTGTCCCCCTGTTATTCTAAAGTATTCCAACAATTGGCATCAAAGCTATCTACTTGAGGGACTAGTTTAAAGGTACTAGAAGCACAAAGATCAAGATGTGAAAAAGATAAGTACCCAAGCTCAATAGAGATAAATTTTTTGCATGGAAAATTTTGATGAAGCTACACCTTGGAGGATATGGAGATCATCCACAATCTACCATTTCCATGGAGCATGTTGATCCCAATTGTGCCCCGACTGCTAAAGATATGAAGAAGAAGAAAGAACACAACTAGGCAATGCTGGAGATTGCCTCTACCCTAAGTTATGCTGAATTTGATGATATCAAAGGTCTTGACCGTACAAATAAAATGTGGGATGCCCTAGCTACATCTATGAAGGAGACACCAATGTTCTTAGAGCCAAATCTAAAAGCCTTAGAGGTAAGCTTGATGATATGAGAATGGGAAAAGGTGAGAATATTTCTCGATATGTTGCAAGGATCAAAGTAGTTAATGCAATAAGAGAAGCAAATGGAAAACTAGATGATGATACTATTTTAAGAAAAGTTTTGAGAACACTGCTACCTATATATGCTAATTCAAGAACTAAAATGTATTGTAGGGAATAAGCTATCACTTGAAAGTCTAGTAGGTAGACTCACTACTTTTGAGCTATCTAAATTTGATAATAACAAACCTAAAAAGATTGAATCTATTTTCAAAGCTAATGTTTCATTGAAGGAACTTGATGAGAAGAAGAAGAAGAAGAAGTATGCATCTAGTGATAGTGATACAGATGAGGAGGATGTTGGAAAGCTTGAAGCACTACTGGCAAGAATATTCCACAAAGGTAAAGGCAAGTTCAAAAGTAAGTTACCCATCATTTGTTTTAATTGCACTGAGGTTGGTCATATTGCTGCTAGATTATTAGAGAAGAGCTATGAAGGTGGTGACAAGTACAAGAGTAGAAGAGATGAAGACAAAAAAGATTGCAAAGACAAAGGAAAGAAGTCTTGCTACATTGCTAAAGAGGAAACAATGGATGATTTTGATGACCATGACGATGAAGTGGTATGTTACAATGAAGGGTGAATTTGATGAAGATGAGGCAATTGCACTTGTGACTTGTGTGAACCAGAATGATACATTGATCATTGATAGTGGATGTTCACATCTTATGACTAGAGACAAAATTAAGTTCATTACCTTGAATTGTTACAATGGAAATAGTGTAAGACTTGGTAATGATGCACCATATTTGATAAAAGAAAAAGGTTCTATCAAACTCACAGATAAGATTTTATGTGAAAATGCTTACTATGTTGAAGGACTTAAATATAATTTGTTGAATGTATCACAATTAAATAATTTGAGATGTAAGGTCGAGTTTGAAAATAAGATTACTAAGATATATGATAGAAATGGAAAACTAATTGGAAAGGGTGATCAAACTAGAAGTAATCTATTCTATCTTGACATAGAGGATGCTACTTGTCTTGTTGTAAAATTTAATGATGTATGGCTATGGAACAAGAGGTTATATCATGTTAATTTTGATAACGTAGTTAGTATTAGTAACATGAAGAAGGAGGCTTGCCTAAGTTGAAGAAGCTAGATAATGTAATGTGCAAATAATGTCAGTTAGGCAAAATGACAAAGTCAATTTTTAAGAGTAAAACTTATACCTCTAAAGGAATACTAGAGATTGTTCATACTGACTTGTTTGGACAAATTGATGTGCAAAACTACAAGAGAGATAAGTACATTATGATATTTGTTGATGACTATTCTAGGATGATGACAGTTATATTTTTGAAATAGAAATTTGATGCTTTCCAAATGTTTAAGTGGTACTTAGCAAGAGTTGGAAAGGAAACATATAAAATTCTAAAATGTTTGAGATCTGATAGAGGAGGATAATTTATCATAAGAATTTGAGATGTTCTATAGTGATAGAGGAATCAAAAGACAGACATCTGCCCCTAAAACCCCTCCACAAAATGGAATTGTTGAAAGGAGGAACAAATCTATAATGAACTATGCTAGAACACTCATGATGGAGAAGAATGTTACTTTGAAATACTAGAGAGAAGCTATAAGTATAGCTCTCTATACCTTGAACCATGTTCAAATCAAGAATGATACTCATTCAACACCTTTTGAACTATGGTATGGATAATCACCCAATGTAAAATAATTTAAGGTATTTAGAACTAAGTGTTAGATTTTTAAAGATGTTAAGAATGGTAAACTTGATGCAAAAAGTGAAGAAGGTATATTCCTAGGATACTCCACAAGGAGTAAAGTTTATAAGTGTTTAAATACTAACACTAACAAAATTGTGAAAAGTGTAAATGTGAACTTTGATGAATACATAAGAGTGTATGAGGCTGAACCTATGAAAGAACCAAACAAATACAAATCATTTGTATACTTTTATGAAGGTATGCATGCTGAATAAGATGCTACAAATCAAGTTAAAAATCAACAGCAAGTTTTAGTGACTACCAAGTCACACCCTATGAATACTGAGCTACATTCAGATGCTGAGTTACAGAACGAAGTAGGAGTGCATTATGATTTTGTGATTAGTGTACATAAAAGAGAAACTAAACTACTTGATAGAGGTGAGCATAGTAATTCTAAAGTTGAAAGATAAAATGAAGAAACAAGAGCTAAACCAAGATTGTCCAAGTATGTCAAAAGATAGGATCTTGCTGCTCAAATCATTGGAGATAAAGATGCTAGACCAATGACAAGGAATATATTAAGAAGTAAAACATTTTTTGTTGAGAATAAGGAAACCCAAATTAGTAAGAGATGCATTAGAAGATGTTGACTATTGTAAAGCCATGGAAGAAGAGATTGAATAAATAGAGAAGAAGAAAACATGGAGTCTAGTTCCTAGTCTAGAAGACAAAAATGTGATTGGTACCAACTGGGTATTTAGAAACAAACTAGATGAAAATGGTGAAGTCACAAGGAACAAAGCAAGATTATTCTACAAGGGATATGCACAAGAAGAAGGAATTGACAATGGAGAGACATTTTCTCTTGCTACAAGATTAGAAGGAGTAAGAACTTTACTTGCTTATTCTACATACAAAGGTTTCAAAGTTTATCAAATGGATATTAAATCTGCATTTTTGAATGGCATATTAGAGGAATAATTTTTCATAGAATAGCTAGGAGATGTTAACAATAAAAGCATGGTATGTAGACTACACAAAGCTCTATATGGTTTGAAACAAACACCAAGAGCATGGTATGATTGACTTCATAATTATCTTGTGAAGATTGGATTTGAAAGGACTGATGATAAAAACAATCTGCACATGAAGACAGAAAAAGACATATATTTTGTTATCTAAAATATTTGTTGATGATATCATATTTGGAGGTCAAGATGCTTTATGTAAAGATTTCAACAAATCAGACGAAGGGAGAATTTGAAATGTCTATGTTTAGAGAGATCAATTTTTTTGTGGGTTTGAAAGTATATCAGATGAAATATGGTATATATGTCACTCAGTCAAAATATGTCAAGGAAATATTAAAAACTTTTGGATTGGAGGATTCCAAACCAGTAAGTACACCTATGGTGATAGGACTCAAGTTGTCAAAGAATAATGAGACAGCTGAGGTGAATCAAACATTGTATAGGTCTATGATTGAAAAATTACAATATGTAGTACATAGCAGACCTGATATTTTATTATCTATAGGGATAGTTGCAAGATTCTCTACTAATCCCATGGAGTATTATTTAATGGTTGTAAATAGAATAATGAGATATCTAGATGGGAACATAAGAGTTTGGTCTATACTACAAGAAGAATGAAAAATTTGAATTGAGAGCCTACACTAATGCTGATTGGGATGGAAACATTGATGACAAAAAGAGCACTAGTGGATGAGCATTTTTCTTAGGAAAGAGACTAGTTATATGGACTAGCAAGAAACAAAATTGTACTTCAAAATTTTCTACTGAAGCTAAATAAGTTGTTGTTGTTGTAAATTATAAAAACATTGTGTGGATCAAATAGCTACTCAAAGGTATGAAGGAAGAGATTACAGAACCAATGATACTTTATTGTGATAGTACAAGTACTATTAATATATCAAAGAATCTAGTGATGCACACAAAGACAAAGTGCATTGCAATCAAGTATCATTACTTGAGAGAATTAGTTCAAGATAAAGAGGTGAAGATGGAATTCATCAACACAAAGGAACAAATTATTGATATCTTCACAAAAGCATTACCTAAGGATGCTCATGAGTATCTAAGAGGTAAACTAGGGGTGATACCCCTATTAAAGGCTATCTAAGTAACAAGAGGAGTTCCCTGCATCAAAAAAGCTAATATTTGTACGTTACACATTGATGAAGAGGATCTTACTTTAGTTTTAGGAGCTGCCTAAAGTAATCAAAGAGTAGAAACTTCAAATCAGTCACAAGCAAGATAATAGAGGGAGAAGCTGAAGAAACTAAAAAGTTTATATTTGTGATCTTAAAGATGACAAGTCTTTGGCATTTTTTTCAAAGAGGAAGATATATTCTTTTGATCAAGCTAGTATAAATGTTGAGGGAGAGTTTACTGGTCAAGAAAGTTTTACTAATCAGGAGATTGTTGTCAAAAAAGGAGATATAGTAAGAATGAGTTATAAGAAAGAATTTTGTAACCTACTTAGAAGATGGAAGTTGATGATAGAGGGAGATATTTCAATACAAGCTTTCATTTTAGTATTGTCTTACTATTTTGATCTAGTCAATTTGGTTGAACAATGTTGTTTACCATTTGGTTGATCGGTTTGGTTTTCCATCAATGCCAAAGAGAAAGATTGTTGAAAATAAATTGAAAAGATCATTGTTGAAAGAGGTTGTTGAAACTAGATTGAAAGAGGGAGATTGTTGAAAAAGACTATGTGTTTCAATTATAGTTTTGTCACTGATGTCAAACCTACTATTTGCCAGTAAGTCAACTACTTATAAGATTCAAATACTATCACTTATTTGATTGATGAAGAGGATTTGATCAAAAGATGTAACAATAGCACCTAGTAGAAAGGTTGAGTTATGATTATCTAATGAAGTACAAGGATTAATTAAGACAATGATGACATGATGCACTGATAATCTACTTAAAGTTACAAAGGTTGGTTACACTAATAAAGTTTAGAAGAAAAAGTTACAAAAAGTTTGTCTGCCAAGATCAACTGAGTGGATAGTAGGTGCTAAGAAAAGTCAATGCAAGCCAAGTAGAAACTTAGTTGGAGCTAATTAAATGTTCATTCTAGTGTATGCCAAGTAGAATAGTGGATGTCGAGTAAATTTTGGTTGGTGCCAAGCACCAGTAAAATTTAGTTTGTGCTGAGTGATTTCACAATAGATGTCGAGAAACATAGTATGCACTGAGCATCAAAAGGTTGATAATGTTGCGCTGCTGCATTATTTAAAAGATCATTGATTTAATGAACTAAGCTAACAACTTTTTTTTCTTGGATTATGTGAACTAGATGGAAGATAAGGTTGATGAGCTAGTGTCATAGAATTTAAGGTAAACCATTTTTAGGTGAGTTCAAAGTGGATTTTAGAAGAAGTTTTTAGAAGAGATATGAAATGTGAAATAGAGACATTGTATCCTATCTAATCCATCCAAACCCTAAATTGGATGATAGAGAATGAGTGGAAAAATATCTTAATTTCCTATTTGTAGAAATGAATAGTCATGAAGCAAGATTTTCATGTGTGAGAACCTAAAGGAGACAATGAATCAAGGGTTTTTCTTCATCAAGTGACCTAAGAGAAGAGTTTGCAATGACATGTTAAGCAAGAAGGCTTAAGAAGATGAATGTTTGAAGGATGAACAAGCTATTAGAGCTACAAAGTATGAAGGCCAAGTAGAATTGAGGACTAAATAGAGATCTATAATCTAAAAATGAAGTTGTAAGTTGTATCAGATCAAAGTCTTACTGTTACTCTCTAACAATTGTATCAATCTAGTATAAATCCTTTGGATTAAGGTTAACCAAATAGTTGTTTGTAAATCCTTTAACTAAGTGACATTCCAAGTGAATGGTCTAAATTCCTCTAACAAGGCTCACTTCTAATAGGTGTGATTGAAATCCTTTAATAGGGTCACATTTAACAATGTGTATTGTAACTTTTAATAGGGTTGGCTTTTCATAGGGCATCACTTTAGAAAAGTGAAAAGAGTAGCATGTTACTGGTGATTTCTCCTAAATTGGGTTTTCATATAAATTATTGCGTCAAGTGTGTTGATGAATCTGTTATGTTTCATGTTTTACATTTTTAAAAGTTGATTTGATAGTAACCTATAAGTTTATAGTGATTGCATTATCTTATGGATGCATGCATCAGTATAAATGTTTTATGGGTTCACTAAGCATTGAAAAAAATTATTTATACATATAGACCTTAGATAACTAATTCACCTCTAATAAGTCAAAAAATTTGCAAAATTATGAAGTTTTAAAATTTTGTATGTGAGTTGAGTACTAAATAGAGATTATTTGAGTTATAAGTTAAGGTTATTTATGCATGACCAAGTGCTTTTTCTACTCATGTCAAAGGGGGAAATTGTTAATCTTAGATTGGTTTTGACATATGAGTGATAATAAACTTAAATCATTTACTAGATGTAATTTATTTCATGCTAAACAAGTAATGTATGTCGAGCATAAGTTCTCAAATAGTATATGCTAAGCACCAGTATGTGTCGAGTCACCTAAGTGCTAAGAAGATAGTGGATGTTGACCATCAGAGACTTCAAGTGCTGAGTAAAATAGTTTTGGACATAATTGTTTGTAATGGCACAAACTTCTATGTAAACCATTTTTGAGTTGAATTAAGGATTATTTTATGATTTTAGATGATAAGAAAAAATCTATATTGAGGATCTCTATGCGATTAATGCAACCAATCAGTTAAAGATATGAATCAAGAAAAAAAAAGATAAATCACAATTATCAATTCAAACCTAACCCTAAGTCACCTAGGTCTTGTTAAGGAAGGAAAACCCTAAAATATTTTATATGTGAAGAGAGAATCTTGCATATGCAAACAAAAAATTCATGGTGACTAAGGAGTTGTGATAATCATCAAGTTATTAATTATAGAATCAGTTAGAGGAGAATAGAGGACATAAGTGATACACCTGATCAGATAGGATCAAAGATACATGCAAAGAGGTGATCTATTATCTAGTAGCAGAGTGCTAACTACAAGATCATTGCTAAGATATTATAATAAGTGAATCCATTAAATCTCTTAACAGAGTAGTCCTAACAAACTATTGAAAATCCTTTAACAAGGTGCTTACTTCATTATAAGTTTAAGTTCTTTAATCAAGCACATTTCTAAAAGGGTGTTGAAATCCTTTAATAGGGTAGGATCTAACAATCTTGTAAGTCTTTAATAGGAAAAATCTTTCACAAGGTAGATCATAGTTTATGATCAAACACTATAACCTTCATTGGATACACTTTACCACTATAGTAGTGAAGATTTTTGGGTGTCATCCGCACCCTAGTTTTACCTTCTCATTGGAGGGTTTCTTGATAACCAAATATCTTGTGTCATATTTGTGGAGTGTTTTTTTTTCATGCTATGGATGAGTATGTTTAGTTTGGTATTTTAGTTTACATGCAAATTGTGAAATGGATGTGTCATGAATGTTCTAATGGTTAAAGATTTGAAGGATTGATTCACCCCTCCTCTCAAAATTTACTTTCCCTATTGCATTTCCAACACTTTTTAATATATTATGAAATAATACAATAGGTAGCACATGCAATTTTGCAAATATATTATAAACAGAGAACATGACTTACCTTGATGAAAGTATTCCAATCACGTGTTTTCAACCCTGACCCAAAATCATCTTTCTTTGATACAAGTCTACATATATTTGTAGCAAATCCTATGTGAAATTTTTTTTATGACTTCTTTTAATGCATCACTTTACTGCTCCATTAATAACCAAGGAAGGGCACTCATGTTTATGTGGTCTCCATTGCTATTTGATTTAATAAAAAAAATAGTGTATGATTGGGTTCATGAATGTCATTATAAAATTTTACAATTTATTATCTATCATGTCATCCATCCAATATTTTTTATAGTGTCTTTTTTATTTTATTTCCAATATGCATAGCAACAAACAAATGCATGATTGAAAGAACCTTGTAGTATGATAACCTACTAGATTGAGTAGGATAACTTTTATTCCTCTAGGAAGTTGGTCAATTATGCCTTAATAACATTCACAAGCATCAATTACATCATTACTAAATAAAAGACAATATCAAAATATAAATTTTAAACTTTGGACCACAAACTAGACATTACCTCGATGATTCAGTCGATCATATTCCAACTTCCATAGATAAGGTGTCATTCTTTGTGGCATTGATGTTATCTCTTCTATCCCATTAAAAATACATTTTTTAATAATTTGATACTTATGATTATTTTGGAGGAAGTGCCTAAACTCATCAAATACCACTTTCCTAAACTTATTGAATGACAAGATTTCATCTTTGGACCACAAACTGGGCATGCAAATTTTCTCTTTGTTTGAAGACCTAAAAGATTATGTAAAGTTGGATCATGTACAATTATCATGCACAACACAAACATAAAAAAATAATATGTAAGCACTATAACTAACCAAAAATATGTGACCTTAACAATATAGAATACCACAAAAATGAGTTAGCCCAGAGGCATCATGTATTGTCCCTTCAAGCATTGCATAGAATTGAAAATTGTCATTGTCCTATTGGTCTAGAGATGTCATACATAGTGACCCCATTCCATAACTTCAAAAACTCATCAATAAGGGACTCAATATACATGTTCACATCTTTAACTTGGTACTTACCTAGTAATTGAATGAATAGAAATATTACATAATTATTATAACCATTTTGATACACTATTTATAAATTAATTTAGATAATTATTAAATGAAAAGTACTTGGTACAATTTTTGAAAACATTATGTTCTCCCCCTTTATGGACACCTAAGAAGGAATTTTATTGTTGAAAATGATTGAAAATATCATGAATGAAGAATAATGGAACTGGTAAAGAATGTTTTCAATCATTGTTTTGTCATTGATGTCAAACTTGCTACTTGCAGGAATGACAATTTATTAAGTGATCCAAATACTATCAATTGGTTGATTGACAAGGAGGACGCAATCAATAAGATGTAACTAGAGTACCTAGAGGAAGGTTGAAGTTATTATGTTTTAATGAAGTATAAGGATCAGCTAAGCCATTGATGAAATAGTGTATTGATGACATACTCTAAGAGGATAGACAAACTAAGACACATCAAAGATGTAAGGTTTAACTAAGTCATTTGTAAAGCCTAACTAAGTTTATTTGAGAGAGTTGAGCTAGCTATTTAGTGTCGAGCAAATTCTTAGTTGAAGCTGAGCAAGTTCAACTTTAGTGTGTGTCAAGCAATCCTTTAGGTGCCAAGTAACATAGAATTGTTCAGGTGTCGAGCATCAGAAAAAAAAGGTAATGGATGCCGAGTAAGTCTTCAAGTGCTAAGCAAACCAAAAATGCTATAGGTGCTGAGTGTTAGTAAAACAACAATAGAAGCCAAGTAACACAAAAGGAGTTGAGCATCAGTAAACCAATAATGCCCAATTGTTGCATTATTTGTTAAGACAAAAGATTCACCAGATCAGTGATGATAAGTTTGTTACATCAAATTTTGTGAATTAGTTGGATGATAAGGATGATGATTAGATGTCATAGAATTTTATGTAAACCATACAAACCAATTCAAGGTGAATGCTGATGGACTTATCATGAAGTTTCTAGAAGAAACAATTTAGAGGGAAAACAATATCATTTTCTTAGATCAATTCAAATTGATGTGCGGGAAGACTTGAGAAAAAAATGTAGAACAAAACTTCTTTATAAGGAGTCATAGGTTAGAGATCAAATAAGAGAAGAAGAAAGGGAGTTGGTCATAAGTGTGGTTGTGTAAGAGAATCCAAGAGAAGACTTGTGTGAAGTGCCCAGAATTGGACACAGTGAGGAGTAAGTACAGAGCATCAAGACTCTAAGTCGATCAAGTGACCATAGAGTTCATTGGCATAATGAGTGGAGAGACTCAAGGAGACAGATCTTGAAGGGTGAACAAGCTATTAGCATTGTAAGGAATAAAATACAAGCAAAGAAAAGAATTGAAGAGTGATATGAAATCTGCAAAGTTAGAGTTGCAATCTTTATCAGGTCAAAACCCTTCTAATACTTTCTTACCATTGTATTAGACATTTAAATCCTGCATTGCTAGGTTAGCTTAATAGCTAGGTGGATAAGACTCAGGAAAAGGATAGAAGATCCCTAGGAGAAGGATAAGAGATTCTTAGGAGAAGGATAGGAGATCCTTGGAGAGGGATAAAAGATTCTTTTGAGAAGGTGACTGTAAATCCCATGGACTTGGGTGGGCCTAACAGCTCTATGTAAATCCTTTAACAAGGTGGCATTCTGAGTTGAATGTTCTTAAGTCCTCTAACAAGGCACACTCCTACAAGGTGTAGAAATCCTTTAACGGGGTCACATCTTATAGTGTGTAAAGCCTTTAATAGGGCAGACCATCAAAAGTGGTTGAAATCAATTGTGCAGTTATTTTGTGGGTGTCAACCCCACCCCAGTTTTACCTTCTTATTCCTGAAGGGTTTTTGGGTTTTACTTTGTGTCATGGTGTGATGCATGTTTACTTTTCATGATTGTTTAATGTTTAATTGCATGCATGATAATTTCAATTATATGCCATAAAGGATTTGACATAAAAGTTTTGATTGGACATTATTGGACCTTGGATAACTGATTCAGCCCCTCCCCCCCCCCACTCTCAGTTATTCTAAAGAATTCTAACAATTGGTATCAAAGCTCATTGCTGATTTGTTTCAAGGTACTAGCAACAAGAAGATCAAGATGTCCAAGAGAGAAGTTCCCAAGATAAACAAAGACAACTTTGTTGCATGGAAAATTCTGATGAAGCTACAACTTAGATCAATAGGTGACTATGCACAAACCTCAATTATAGTTGATCATGTAGACCCTGCAGGACCCCTCACTGCAGATGGCATGAGAAAGAAGAAGGAGCAAAATCAAGCAATGTTAGATATTGCTTCAACACTAAGCTATGCCGAGTATGATGACATCAAAGAATGTGGTACTACACATCAAATGTGGGAAAAGTTATCAAGAATCTATGGAGGAGATGATAATGTCAAGAGAGCCAAAAGAGAGAGTCTAAGAGGAAAGTTTGATGACATGAAAATGGAAGAAGGAGAGAATGTTGCTCAATATGGTGCAAGGATCAAGGAAGTGGTAAGTGCCATAAGAAGTCTAGGAGGACAATTAGTAGAAGAAACAGTATGTAGCAAATACTTGAGAACTTTGCTTCCCATCTATGCTATAAGAGTATCATCCATCCAAGAACTAAGGTGTGTATCAGGAAACACATTGTCATTTGAAGGAATAATTGGAAGACTCACTACCTTTGAGCTATCCAACTTTGACAACTACAAGCCAGAAAACTTTGAATCTACATTGAAAGCCAAGATGACAATAAAAGAAAATGAGGATGTGCAAACAAAGAAAAAGAGTGGAAAAGGAAAGTATCTATCTAGTGACATCAGCATTGATGAAGATGATGTAGATCAATTAGAGGCATTACTAGCAAGAAGATTTTACAGAGGAAGAGGCAAATTCAAAGGTAAGTTTCCAATCATTTGTTTGAATTGTAATGAAGTTGGTCAAATTTCAGCTAGATGCAAACAAAAGAAAAATTACAAGGATGGAGGCAACTTCAAGAACAAGAAAGAGGACAAAAAGGACTACAGAGGTAAAGGAAAAAGATGCTACATTGTTGAAGAAGACTCTGACGAGAATGATGATGAAGTACTATATGTGGCTATGGAAGATGAATCAAATGAAGATGAAGCAACTACCTTGGTAACCTGCATGAATAGGAATAATAAATGGATCATAGACAGCGGATGCTCTCATCACATGACTGGAGATAAAAGTAAGTTCATTTCCTTTACTCAATATGAAGGAAATAATGTTAGATTTGGTAACAATGCACCATGTTAGATCAAAGGGAAAGGTAGTATCAAGCTTACTGAAAAGATATCATGTGATAATGCATACTATGTTGAAGGCCTAAATTATAACTTGTTAAGTGTCTCACAGTTAGGCAACATAGGATGTAAGGTTGAATTTGAAAATAGAGTTGCCAAGATCTATGATTCTCAAGGAAGTCTAATAGGAAAAGGTGACCAGACTGGGAGTAATTTTTTCTACCTAGACATGGAAGATGCTTCTTATCTCATTGTTCAAATTGATGATGTATGGTTATGGCACAAGAGGCTATGTCATTTAAATTTTGACAATCTAATAAGCATCAAAAAAATGAAGAAAGTTAGAGGTCTACCAAAGTTGAAGAAACCTAATAACACCATGTGCAAACAATGCCAACTAGGGAAGATGACCAAGTCAACTTTCAAAAGAAAAGCTTATACTTCTAATGAAGTATTAGAGCTAGTCCATATTGACTTGTGTGGTCCTATTGAAGTGCACAGCTACAAAGGTGACATATACATAATGCTATTTGTAGATGACTATTCAAGGATGATGACAGTCATGTTCCTGAAACAAAAATTAGATGCATTCCAAATGTTCAAATGGTATTTGGCCAGCGTTGAGAAAGAGACTAGAAAGAGCCTAAAATGTCTCAAATCTGATAGAGGAGGTGAATTCACATCAAGAGAATTTAAAGAATTCTGCAATGAAAGAGGAATCAAAAGGCAGACATCGGCACCAAGGACTCCACCTCAGAATGGTATAGCAGAAAGAAGGAATAGATCAATTATTGACTATGCCAGGACCTTAATGATGGAGAAAAATGTTGCACTCAAGTACTGGAGAGACGATGTAAGTATTGCAGTCTACACACTCAACAGAGTTCAAGTCAAGAAAGGTACAAATGCAACACTTTTTGAATTATGGTATGGGCATTCTCCTAATATAAAACATTTCAAAATATTTGGATGCAAATGCTATATATATAAAGAGTCTAGGAATGGAAAGTTTGATGCAAAGAGTGAGGAAGGCACATTTCTTGGTTATTCTACTAGAAGCAAAGCTTATAAATTCTTGAATGTTAACACTAACAAAGTATTAGAAAGCACAAATGTGAAATTTGATGAGCTTGCAGAAGTTCAAAATGTTGAGAACACCAATAAAGCAGAAGAATACAAGACCTTTGTATACTTTTATGAAGGTATGCCTAATGATAATGAAGTTGCAACTCAGAATGATAATCAGCTACAAAATCTAGTATATGCCAAGTCGCAAACAGTGAATGTCGAACAACAGACACATTCAGAAGCCAAGCTACAAAATACAGAGAATGTTCATTCAAATTTTGAGGAATATCAACATGAAGGAAATGAAGAAATATCTGATGAAAATACACATGAAGATTCAGATTCTAAAAGAGACAACATGCTAACAAGGAAAGAACCTGTATTAGCAAAGTATGTAAGAAGACATCATCCTGAAGATCAAATTATTGGAAACAAAGAGGCAAGACCAATGACAAGGAATAGACTCAGAAGTGAGGCATGTGTGCTTAGCAAAATGGAACCAAAAATATTAAGTGAAGCCATAAAAGATGATGACTGGTACAATGCTATGAAAGAAAAAATAGAACAAATTGAAAAGAACAAGACATGGACCTTAGTCTCAAGACCAGCTAACAAGAATGTGATTGGAACAGATGAGAATTGTGAAATCACAAGGAACAAGGCAAGACTAGTCTATAAAGGGTATGCACAAGAAGAAGGACTAGACTATGGAGAAACCTTTGCTCCAGTTGCTAGAATGGAAGGAGTAAGGACATTACTGGCATATGCAGCCTTCAAAGAATTTAAAGTCTATCAAATGGATGTTAAGTCTGCATTTTTGAATGGTATACTTGAAGAGGAAGTCTATATAGAGCAACCAGAAAGATTTGTTGATGAAAATAACAAAAATAAGGTATGCAAATTGCATAAAGCTCTATATGGATTAAAGCAAGCACCTAGAGCTTGGTATGAGAGACTTCACAAGTATCTAGTGCAAATAAGGTTTGAAAGAACTGATGACAATAGCAACATGTACATCAAATTAGAAGAAGGTAAGGATATCCTTGTATCTGAAATCTTTGTGGATGACATAGTTTTTGGAGGAAAGGAAGCACTTTGCAAAATTTTTACTGACAAAATGAAACATGAGTTTGAGATGTTTATGTTTGGAGAAATCAAGTTCTTTGTTGGATTGCAAATACATCACCTAAAATATGGAATATTCATGACATAATCAAAGTACATCAAAGAGATACTCTAGACGTTCGAATTAGAAGATTCCAAACCTTTCAGCACACCAATGGAAATATGACATAAGCTATCCAAAAGTGATGAATCAGCTAAAGTCAATCAAACAATGTATAGATCCATGATTGGAAAACTACAATATGTTGTACATAGTAGACCAGACATAGCATTAGCAGTTGGAATAGTGGCTAGATTCTCTACTAATCCTAAAGAAAATCATCTCATGGTAGTAAAAAGGATAATGAGGTATCTCAAAGGAACTGATTATTTTGGCCTATATTACAAAAAGAATAAAAAGTTTGAGCTCAATGCATACACATACACAGATTGGGGAGGCAAAATTGATGATAGAAAAAGTACAAGTGGGGGAGCATTATTCTTAGGTAAAAGGCTAGTTTCTTGGACTAGCAAGAAACAAACATGCACATCTCAGTCCACTGTAGAAGTAGAATATGTGGTAGCAATGATCAATTGCACAAACATTGTGTGGCTTAAACATCTATTGAAAGGAATGAAAGAAGAGGTAACTAAACCTATGATACTATATTGTGATAATACAAGTGCTCTAAACATATCCAAGAATCTAGTAATGCATGCAAAAACTAAGCATATTGCAATCAAGTATCACTATGTCAAAGAATTGATGGAAGACAAACAAGTGAAGATGGAGTACATTCACACAAAGGAACACATTGCAAATATCTTCACCAAACCATCACCCAAGGATCCTTATGAATATCTTAGAGGAAAGTTGGGGGTAATGCCCCTAACTCAAGTAGTCTAAAAGAAACAAAGAAGCTACCCTACATCAACAAGAGTAGATCATTCAAATATCAGAAGAATGATGTAGAGGATGACAACAAGAGTAGAAACTCTAGATCAGTCATAAGCATGGTGACAGAGGGAGAAAACATAAGATGCAAAGCTTATATTTAGTATGTTGAAGATGCTACATCTTTGGCATTCATGTCAAAGAGGGAGATTTATGAGAAACTGATCAATACAAAGTAAGAGGGAGATGTCAATACAAAGTAAGAGGGAGATGTATATGAAAGATTTTCCGGATCAATGAAACCATGCAAACCAATTCAAAGAAAATGCTGATGGACTTATCATGAAGAAACAATTTGGAGGGAAAACAATATCATTTTCTTAGATCAATTCAAATTGATGGGCGGGGGGACTTGAGCAGGAAATGTAGAACATAACTTCTTTATAAGGAGTCACAGGTTAGAGATCAAAGAAGAGAAGAAGAGAGGGAGTTGGTCATAAGTGTGGTCGTGTGAGAGAAGCCAAGAGAAGAATTGTGTGAAGTGTCAAGAAGAGGACACAGTGAAGTGTAAGTACAGAGCATCAAGACTCTGAGTTGATCAAGTGACCATAGAGTGCATTGGCATAATGAGTGGAAGGACTCAAGGAGAAATATCTTGAAGGGTGAACAAGCTATCAACACTGCAAGGAAGAAAAGCCAAGCAAAGAAAAGAACTGAAGAGTGATCTAAAATCTACAAGGTTAGATTTGCAATCTTTATCAGGTCAAAACCCTTCTAATACTTTCTTACTATTGTATTAGACATTGAAATCCTACATTGCTAGGTTAGCTTAATAGCTAGGTGGATAAGCCTTAGGAAAAGGATAGAAGATCCCTAGGAGAAGGATAAGAGATTCTTAGGAGAAGGATAGGAGATCCTTAGAGAGGGATAAAAGATTCTTTTGAGAAGGTGACTGTAAATCCCATGGACTTGGGTGGGCCTAACAACTCTATGTAAATCCTTTAATAGGGTGGCATTCTAAGTTGAATGTTCTTAAGTCCTCTAACAAGGCACACTCCTAACAAGGTGTAGAAATCCTTTAACAGGGTCACATCTTATAGTGTGTAAAGCCTTTAATAGGGCAGGCCTTTAATAGGGTAGACCATCAGAAGTGGTTGAAATCAATTGTGCAGTTATTTTGTGGGTGTCATCCCCACCCTAGTTTTACCTTCTTATTCCTGGAGGCTTTCTAGGTCATAAAAATCCTTTGTTTCATGGTGTAATGCATGTTTACTTTTCATGATTGTTTAATGTTTAATTGCATGCATGATAATTTCAATTATATGCCATAAAGGATTTGACAAAAAAAATTGGATTGGACATTATTGGACCTTGGATAACTAATTTACAAACCCCCCCCCCCCCACTCTCAATTATTCTAAAGAATTCTAACAGTTATTAGTAATAACAAAAACAAGCCACACTAAGTAAATAGATCTCATATCTCCAAATGGATCGACACCATCCACTGCCAATACAAGCTTGAGATTATGAGGTTCTTCTTTAAAGTGTGGCTTTTTTTTCTATCTCTTCAAATGCAAAACCATCTATAGATATTTACATAATGCCATCTTGACTTCTATTGCATCCATGGTAACCCATAAATTGTGCCAAGATAATGAACGTGAATAATTGTCCAAGACATGAAATAATGAGAATGTGTCGAAGAACCTTGTGAGGCATCTTTTTGACTGATATCTACTAATATGAAAATCATGGCATTCTCTTGCAAATTTATGTTGTTTATGTTATGGAATGTGATCATTAGAAAATGGATGTATTGTCTAAAAATTCATTCCAATATGATTTATAATGGTAGATAATTCTCAGTATGAACACAGTAGAATGTTTGATGGTGGTAAAAAAAAAATTTACCTATCAACCTACAACAAAAAGTATGAATTGTAAATACAATGAATAATAATGGTATGGTAACATTGAAGATGACCAAAATAACATACCTTAGCATACATGACATTGCTACATTGGATAGACCATTCATAACCTTCAAGTTCACCAAAAAAACTATAGAAAAGAGAAGAGTTGGTTGGGAGCCTTGGTATAGGGGTTTGTATGCCTTCTCAAGTATAGGTATATCAAGACCATCATTATTAGATGTGCTAGTACCATTATTGTGATCATCTTCATCAGCTGCACCAATACCATTGTCTTTAATCATGTTCTCTAGCACATTATTATCTTCTTCCATGGGAGTGTTATCCTCAGCTTGGATATTCATACCTCCATGTTCCTCCAGTTGAAAATCCACATTCACCAATTGATGAAAATTGTGTCCCTTAAATGTGATCATGTTTCCTACAATGACTCTGGGATGTTGTGATTACAATTTTTTGATTCTCTAAGCCCTTACACATTTTACAAGGACAATTACATTTATCAACTTTTCTTCAAAAGTGAGATCATAGTCTAGAAATTATCTTGTTATTTTGTTCTAGGTTCATATTGTCAGGCATGGTCTTTTCTCTTAGGAAAATATATCTACAAGATTATTGGACATGTTGTACTTGATGTTTATATCTGGACATATGGTTTTGAAAGAAAAATTTGGTGTAATTAATGTTTATATCTGCAAAAATATTGGACATGTTTTACTTAATGTTTATATCTACACATATGGTTTTGAAAGAAATATTTGGTCACCTTGCCGAAATTCACCCATATTATAGTCAATGAAAAGTTGTCCACTTACAATTTTCTTTGTTAATTATACAATATATAATTCTCATTATACAATATTTAATTAACAAGATTATCACCTTGGTATTTAATTGTTTATCTATAGTAAGTTTATAGTCAATATGGTACATAGGAGATCTCATTAGAATATTGTGGTCTTCTATGAATAATTGTGCCCATGAGGAGTACTTGAGCTCACTCAAGGAGAACATGTTAGCCCAACTTTATAATCAAAGTGTTTTATCTCTTAGCTCCTCAAGTACTACTTCATAATCTAAACTTTTTGATTCATACTCTCATTCACATCTATGATAAATTCTCATGGATAGTTATTCAAACTATACCTGTCCATGTTGAAATCAAATTTCAAAGATTTTCTAATGTTGTTTATCACTAAATCCTACATTCATATCACTCTAAGCATTCCTTTTTGGTGAAAATGCATGTCTTGTATTAGATCAAAGAATGTTTGTGGGTTCTTGTCACTTGAAATGTACATGGTCTGGTATGGACCTTTTTTCCTTGTGGAAGTTTGTGACCTTGTGAAAATTGACATGATGTGTAAGGATGGATGCCAATGCACCTAAGTATGAGGGATGTGTGCAAAATGCACCTTTTTTTTTTGTTTTATTGGATTTTTTGAAATTTAAGTATGAAAAAATGCACACTAAGGCTATGTATGAAAAATGTTGTTTGAAATTTTTGAAATTTTAGATTATGAAAATTTGACATCAATAGTAAAATCTGGGAACAATTTGACAAACTTTAAGACTTCTTTTTCAATCTTTCTTTTGGACTATATTGATCAACTCAACCCTCCAACCCTAGATTAGACAACTTAAAAATAACTAATTATCCTAGGACTCATAGTGATGTGCTCTCTAGTACAACATATTCATGATTAATTTACAACATATTGCAATTTGAATCCATGGATGATCATTGGAGGGAGGTCAAAATATTAGGGAAGCTGAAATCTGATTGAATACAAATAATTCCATTTCAATGTTTGATGGGAAGGATAAATAGATTTAAATCTATAACTTGTTTGAGCTAAAATATTTTCTTAGTCCATGATTTTAATGTGTCAAGACTTGCAACAAATGAAAGAAACCAACCTCCACTTGGAGGCAATCTATGATTAATCTATTTTGGCTTGATATGAAGTTCATTTCAAGATTTTAGGAGGAATGATCATTGCTTTGACACTTGAATCAATCTATGATCCAAGGCCTATTTTGATACTAATGCAATTTATTCTAATTAAAACATCCAAAGTTTATCATTCAATAAACTTGATTATTTTCCCTCCTTGTTTTGCAAGGACAAAGATGTAGGTCCTCGGATGTGGAATATGTAGATGATGTTACAAGCTCAATTTTAGGACTTCAAAAAAGATCAAGCTACAGAAGGAGTGCTTCAAGTTTTGAGATGTCCAAATGAGAGGAGGATACATCATCAAAGTGCAATTCAAATTCAAGATCAAGCCATGTATAATCACATGAAGAAATCTTCAAATAAAATCAAGTTCAAATTAGATTAAGATACAAGTTTGAGATGAAAATTCACATTAAGGCATGAGAAAGATCTTAATAGAAATAGAAGACTCATAAGATGAGGCATTTGAGAACATGAGCTAACACATTCATCCTCAATAAGTTGATAGTTTTAGAAGAGCTAATCAAAGTTAGAAATGTTGAGAGTTACTTTCTAATAATTGATAAAGAAATATTTGAAGTTTCAATAGCCACATTGCACAAACCAACATTCAAAATGCATGTTCTCAAATGGGGATATAGGATAAGGATAATGAGGTGGCACCAAGTTGTCTTGTCCAATTAGAAAATTCCAATTCAAAAATAGTTTATCACATTATACCAAGTGTCATTTTCTCATTAGCTAAAAAATTAGTGTAACTTTTTTATCGGCCCATGATGTAGTGTGCTCATGTAATTGGTTGTAAAAAATATGCTTTAACTATTGACATTATAGTCAAGTTTGTTTATTAGTGACACACACACACACATACTTAAACAGATGGTTAGTAGCTACCAAGCTTATAGTATAGCTAATAGTGTTAACCAAGTATTTCAAGCTATACTGAGTTCTACAATTGTTACTGAGTTCAACAAATAATATTCAATTCACACCAAGTAGTATCTACCAAGTTGATGATTATCAGTGTAAACCAAGCTTCTCAGTGCAAACTAAGTTCTCCAGAGTTTACTGAGCTTGCAGTGATAGTGTTGACTAAGCTATATAATGTCAACTAAGTTATTCAATTTATATGCTAAGTTTCATAGTGTTTACTGAGTCACCAATGTAGACTAAGTTTAGACTACTTAGAAGTGATTAGTATGAGACAAGCTTCTACATATACAAAGTGCATGATGATTTCAATCATTGATAATGGTTGTCAAGTGTCACAAACTCACCAAGTTTGTCTTTAGAACCTGAGTACCTGTAGTTGGGCCGACTTTGTGTAATATGGTGAAACTTGTATTGTAGCCAACTTTAATGAATGGTAAATTAGATTGGTATATATGTAATGTATTATATCACATCCAAATGAGAATGGTATGAACATAGAAAGATTTATAAGAGTAGAAGTGTGAAGGCTACAAGAAATACAAGGAGTAGCAAAGATTTATCTATCATAACATGGTGATCATTACACTCCAAAGGAATCTCATTCAGTAAATCAAAGTTGCAGATTAGAGATTAGCCACTAGTTCATCCTAATAGGTGGAACAATTAAATCCTTTCACAAGGTAGACTTAAAATTCTTTTTAAAATCTCTTTACCAAGTGCATACTTCACTATATATTTGTAAATTTCCTTTTGCAAGGTGGACCTAGCAGTCCTTATTTCTCCTAATAGGGCTTATCATCAAAAGTAATCATTGTATGCCTTAACAAGACAATTTTATTCTGCAATACTAAAGCTTGTGAATATAATCCCCACCCTAGTTTTGCATTCTATTTGGAAGTTTTCTAGGTTACCATATTGTGTGTTGAAGTGTTATGAATGTATAAAGATTTTAGTTTTTCATGCATGCAATTAGATTAGAATACATATGAAGGATTAATTGGTGAATTAAGATTAAGTTTTATTGGTTACTAATTTATCCCTCCCCTCTTAGTAACTTGGCCTATCTTATATTTCCAACAATTGGTATCAAATCTTTGTGGTTCTCAAAGAAGAAGTTTAATAACTTGAGCAAAGATTGAAGGCAATATAGATATTTAGAGTTGATAAGGCTATTAACAATGAAGAGCTAGATTTGAAATTGACTATTGGGAAACTTATGAAAAAAAAGGAGAAACTCTCTCAATCCCTAAAAAGAAGAAAAAATCTTGCAATACAGATGAATGAAAAAATCTACAATGAAGAAAGAATTCAAGATATCCATTCAGAAAGTAATTCAAATGAATAATGAAATAATCAAAGAACTATTAGACAAGAACGATATACCTCAAGAAGAAGTAAGGAAGCTGAAAAGAGAACATGAAATTTAGTCAGTAAGATTGTGTGAATTCATGGAAGAGAAAAACAAGATAAAAGAAGAGTTAGAAGGAAAGAATAATGAAATTCAAGATCTATCCCTTCAATAGTGAGCCTTCATTGATCAACTTACTAATGCAAATGAAGAAATCATGAATCTAAGATTAGAAAATGAAAGATTGCATAATGATCTAAACACTAAAAATCAAACCAATGAGAGGATGATGAAATCACAAGCAGACATGGATCAAATAAATAAGCAAATCCAATACAAATAAAAAGCCAAGGCAATTAGTAGATATACAGAAGAAGATGAATCATCCAAGCAAGGAGCTTAAAAGAATCAAAGACCTACTTGCAATCACTATGGTAAGATAGGTCATACATCAAACAAATGTTAGAGTAATGTTAGAGTAAATTAATGCTATGATTGCAATAAGCATGGTCATAGAGATAATGAATGTAAAGAGAGACCTAAATTTGAAGGTAAATTTCACAAATGCAAGAAGCATGGGCAGAAATCTTCTGAATGCAAAACCAAGATATTGAATCTAGTAGAATAGATTGTAAATGCTATATTTGGTTGGGACTACAATACATGTTCTAGATGTCATTACTGTGGAGAATTTGGACACATTGGAATAAATTGTGTGAAACATCACATGATAAAAAGAGATACCACTAGAAGATGTTTTATTTATATAGAACTTTGACATCTTGCCAAGAACTATGTGAAAACTAGAAGAATTGAAGATGAGAAGAAAGCCAAGGATGATAACATTAGAAAAGAAAAAGAGATAGCACTAGATTCTAAAATCTTCTGAGAATGCAAGTCCAAGCAATGAAGCACATGCCACTCAAGAATTGGGTGACTCAAACATTTCTACTTGATCTCCCATAACGATAACTAGAGCTAAGATTCTAAAGTAAACATCTTACATCAATTCCAATCAGCAAAAAGGATGATTCATATTAGCATTCAAGATGCAAAGGGATCATCGAGTGTCTAAGGAAATTCTAGACCTTACCAAGCTAGGTAAGGTTGCAAGACCCTACCGAGCAAGGTCAAGAGTAACTAAGAAATTGTGTGGACACTGAGTCATGAATGAACTTGCCAAGAAATTAATTCAAACCAAGTGGAAGATAGTATGTTATCATGAAAGTGAACATACCAAGCATTTATGGCAATTAGAAAGTGAAATTTGTTAAAAAGGGTGAAATCAAATTCATTTGTCACCATGAATTTTCAAAGAGCTATATGCAAAGAGTGATTTCTGTACATCTAAGTGATCTGTGTGATTTTTTGTTGAAGTTTTATATATTTTTATAAACCCTACCAAGAAATGGTATTTTCCAACTGAAAAACCAAGGGGTCTGAGATGTTGGTTTGAGGAGTTGAGTTGAAAGAACCTGACTTCAAGTTGAGTTTGACAATTTTAGAAACTCTTTATCCTACCAAATCTCAGTAAAAAATTCCACCCCAGGTACTATTGGTTAATGATATTTTCTTGCATTTTCACTATTCAATTCAAGACATAGGAACCCTAGAAATGGAAAAAAATTTGGAAAAGTTGTGTGCAAATGGTGCATTGAAACTTGAGTATCAACACTTTGAAGCCAAGGTTTTAAACCACATTCCACATATGCTCTAATACTTTCAGATAAAATGGATGATTTTGGTATTGCTATCAAGATTTAACTATGTGATTTTGAGTCAAACTCAATGACCCATGTTCATGAGTAGTGATTCAACATGAATCCATCTCTCATAAGAATAAATGAAACACTTAGCACTCATTGGATCTAGGTGATGCTCACAGGGGTAAAGCACTGGGACTTCTTGGGAGGTCACCCATCCCAGTACTACACCAGCCTAAGCACGCTTGACTATGGAGTGTTCCATTTATTCTCATGAGAGATGGATTCATGTTGAATCACTACTCATGATTCATGGTTCAATGAGTTTGACTCGAAATCACATAGTTAAATCTTGATAGCAATATCACAATGTGACTTTTTGTGGAAATTATCTCCTACTTGTCAAAATGGATAATGTTTCTCATTAGCCATGTACACAATGGGTAGCTATGGTTGGAACATCCCATCTTGATAATGAAGAAAATGATTCATCAAATCACAAGGCTCCCAATGTTGACCAAGGCAAAGACTACTAAAACCCTCAGTTGGGTAGAATTGGAAAAGAAAACTCTTGCTAAATGGGATGGAAGAGGTATGAAGATCAACTATGTAGCTGACATGGAGCTAAAGTTTGGAATTCATGTAATTGCACACAAATTATATAGCTCCATTTGACTCAATAGTGTATCATGTGAGGTAGTTGATCTCATTCTCAAGGTGGTGAAGAACAACATGTCCTTCGACCTTGTTGAGTTGATGTTGAACCAATTCAATAAAAAACATGGAAAACATTAGAACTTCAAAGAATAACCCTTGTAAGTTTAGTTCACTTTTAACCTATTTATTCTTCTTTGTACAAAATTTTTCCCTTCAAAAGGTATAGTTGTATGGAGAAAAGATGTACCTATAATATATCAAACCAATGAGTATATAGTAGAGATGGGTGAAAACTATGTCAGTATTATGAACAATTATTTTGATTCATTCAAGGATAAGATGAATAATAGATTTAGAATTCCAAATGAACTTGTAGAAGACTACAAGGATGATGTTTGTTTTATGGTAGATTGTGGCAAAGTGTATATACAACTAGTCAAATCTAGAGTGGTATGGGTCAAGTCTGTAGGCTATGAGATTAATATTGATGACGCAAAGGATATTATCGAGGTATTTTTGAATGAACCTGTGGATCCCAAGGTGACATATTTCACTACATATGATGAAGCCAAGGCTAGAATTGAACTAGAGATAAAACTATCTTAGGCTATCAGCAAAGGAAAGAAAAGGATAGCAAAACTGAGACAAACTAGTTCTACTCTCCTATTGATAGAAGGTAAAGGAGATGATGTAAATAAAGATGATGCAGAAGATGATGTAGATGAAACAAAATAAGAAGAAGAAGAGCCAATATAGAAGAAAGGTAAGGTCATTATAACCAAACCTACCAAATCATCTACTATATTATTCACAAGAAGAAAATCTATAAAGAAATTAAAAGTGGGTGAAGAAGCAGAGGATATTATTTTCAAACAACCTCCACCTAAATTTCAAGAGAAATTGAAAGAGATTGATGCTAGAGCTAGCATGGAAAATTTTTAATCATTGGGGTATGAGACTAGAAATGTAGAGGAAAGGAAGCAAGTTGCACAACACCTAACTATTCACCTAACCAACTTGCACAACAAATTCCCAATGAACTGATGGAAAGAATCAAGCCAAGATGGGAACATGCCGAGAAAATTGCAAAGGATATATATGAGTAGACTCTAAGGAAATTCATGACAAGTCTTAATGACAAAGAAGTAAAAGAGTCTATCAAGCAGAATGAAGAAAAACTTACTTTGAAATTTACTGCTTGCTTAATACTAATCAATCTTCATCAGAAGAGTGATTTTTTTTTTTCATGTTACAGATAAAGATGATGAGGAAAAAAAGGAAAATGATGATAATAAAGATGATGAGGAGAAAGAATAGGAAGCCATCAAGGAGAATCTCTCTAAGATACAGAGCATTGAGGAAATTGAACCTAAGAAGATTGCAACAATAGTTACAGCCTCATTTCCTCACTCTCCAAGAAAAGCTTTAAATCCATCAAGCTTAGAGAAAGCTACTGATAAGTTGGTAGTGGTAAACACTACAAATCCAAGCACTCAACCAATCTTTGCACCTATTTAGCTAAGTACTTCATTGACTAAAGTGATCAACACTTCATCTATCGAACAATTAGTGCTTAGCCCTTCATTAATTTTTGCTACTCATCAACAAGGTATTTCTACAATTAGTAAAATATCTACTTTTATTACTAGTCCTTCCATTTCCACTATTGTTACTATTCCAAGTATGCAAATAGTTAGTACAAGGATAGTTGAGAGCAAGCCTCAACTGAGTACTAATGTTTCTAGCAAAGGCAAAGATAAGGAAGAATGCATTGATCTTGACGAGGATATAGTTATTCTAAATTGGGATATCTCTACTCTAAATCTTGATCAAATACATATAGTAGGAGAGCTTTTGCAGAAGAAAGCTTAGAAATAAAGGCTTAAAGAGGAGAGAAATAGAGAAAATCAAGTGCTAGAAGATGCAAAGAACATTCTTACAAGTGCACTCAGCATTAAGGTTGATACTTCTCAACCTATTTTGGCTCAATTAGTAGAAGTGGTTCAAAAATTTAATGAAGATCTGAATGGGCAAGAAAAATTGTAGTAAAGAGAAAAGAAGAAATTTGAAAATAAAGTATTAGATCTAGTTGCATAGAAGATTGCAATATACCAATTAGACTTGTCTACTATTCTTAGCTTATTGGAAACCTCTGCCAACAATGTCACTTCTCTATTCAATAAACTATGTAATAAATCTATCTTTACATAGTAAATCAAAGATAAACTCTCAAAAATAGATGAATATCTAAAGGCAAGTGCACACCAGTTGTCACTTGATTCGAGCTATAGTGTTGCTCATTACACAAAGATCATATTTTTGACTAATATGCAAGCAGAATTACTAAGGGAAGAATCTAGGATAAAGGCCACACCTGTAAACATACAATGCATGATTCTTTTGAACATGGATGCATTGTAGAAACACATTGCACATGCCAAAACTCTCATCCATGATAACAACTTCTCCATATTTGATCACATGATGGAGTTATTAATAGAAGTTTAGATTGCATTACATGCAAGGAAGGTGTTACAAGAAAACTAAGAAAAGATGATGTCACTAATTTTAAAGGTACAGTCTAACTTCTTGTCACATTTTGGCATTACCATGTAGCATACACCTTTGGCATTTATGTCAAAAATGGGGAGAATATGTGATGATGCAATAAAAGGGGAGAAGATGAGAAGATTTATATAACATGTAGGGGGGAGCATCATAGTATATATATATATATATATATATATATATATATATATATATAGACATCTCTTACAAAAGAAATTATGAAAAATCTAAAAAATAGAGTATGTTACTGAATTTAAAATATATTATGGAGACTAAGGATTGTTTTGAACTTTTTGAGAATTCAGTTTTGATTGATAAGTGTTTTTTTGACTAATGCCAAAGGTGGGATTGTTGTCATTATGGTAAAGTTTTTTTATTAGTGACACACACACTTAATAAGATGGTTAGTAGCTACCAATCTTATAGTACAGTTAATAATGTTAGCCAAGTATTTAAAGTTATACCGAGTTCTATAGTTGCTATTGAGTTTTAGGAACAATATTTAATTTACACCAAGTAGTATCTACCAAGTTGGTGACTATCAATATAAACCAAGCTTCACGGTGTTTACCAAGTTTCTCAATGCAAACCAAGTTCTCCAGAGTTTATCAAGCTCTCAGTGATAGTGTTGACCACACTATATAGTGTCAACCAAGTGATTTAGTTTATATGCCAAGTTTCACAGTATTCACCAAGTCACCTGTGTAGATCGAATTTAGACTACTTGGAAGTGATTAGTATGGGTAAAGCTTCTACATCTATTGAGTGCATGATAATGCCAAGTGTTGACAATGGTTGTTGAGTGTTAGAAACTCAACAAGTTTGTCTTCAAAACCCAAGTACTTACAATTGGGCCAACTTTGTGGATTATGGTGAAACTTGTATTGTAGCTGACTTTGATGAATTTTAAATTGGATCGGTACATATGTAATGTATTGTATCACATCCAAATGAGAATGGTATGAACATAGAAAGATATATGAGAACAAAAGTGCAAAAGCTACAAGAAGTATAAGGAGTAGCAAAGATTTATCTATCACAACAAGGTGGTCATTACACTCCAAAGGAATCTCATTCAGTAAATCAAAATTATATATCAAAGATCAGCCAATGGTTCATCCTCATAGGTGGAATAGTTAAATCATTTCATAATGCTAGACATAAAAGTCTTTTGTAAACCTCTTTACCAAGTGCATACTTCACTGTATGTTTGGAAATCCTTTTGCAAGGTGAACCTAGCAGTCCTTATTTCTCCTAATAAGGAAGATCATTAGAAGTGATCATTGTATGCCTTAATAGATCAACTTTATACTGTAGTACTAAATCTTGTGGATATCATCCCCACCCCAGTTTCACTTTCTATTTGGAAGTTTTTTGGGTTACCATATCATATGTCAAAGTGTTATGAATGTTTAAAGCTTTCAATTTTTTGTGCATGCAATTAGATTAGAATACATATGAAGGATTAATTGGTGAATTAAGATTAAGTTTTATTGGTTATTGATTCATCCCTCCCCTCTCCATAACTTAGCCTATCTTATATTTCCAACATTGACAATATCAAATATGATTAGAGTGTTGCTGGCCAGTTGGCAAGAACTACTAGATTCTGTTGTGAGAGAAATTACCAACATGGATCTCTAATATATTTATTTATCATGATTATCATATTTATCATGTTGATTGAATCTATGGTAGATGAATATAGTATAATCCACACATGAATGAAGTTTTTATCTTTATTCATGACACTCAAGTGACTTCATTTTTGCCAAGATCTTATCATTGATAAGTAAACTCAAAATAATCTCAATGCCCACTCTCTAGCATTCTATAATAACAAATGTAGATAGTAAAATCACTTTCTATTCTTTCAATTTTGAGTTGCATACCTCTTTCAAAATTTTAGGTGTTTCGGGTACCTCTTCAAACAATCCTTTAGACTCAATAGCTTCCTTGTACATGTGTATCTTTAAAGTCTATTGCACAAAAATTGTATGTACTTACTAGTACTCCACAAGAAACAATCTACAGAAAGAAGAGATCAATCTCATTCACTATTGAACACAAATCATAATCCCACAAATATACAGGTGTATTTAAAGAGCACAAGAAAATTATATTGCTTGAAATCCTTTTTTCCATTAAACATAGATGAAATCTTTTTGGACTTTGACATTTATACACTTAAACATGCCCACACAATTCTATAAATAATTTTCTATACACCTAAGACACTTTAGACGCCAATACTAGAATCCCTTTGGGTATAACTCAAGTTGACCTATACTAGTATATTTGACTAGGTCAACCTATGCCTTAGGGTACTCCTTAGAATAGGGATTGTGGGGTCTAGGGGAAGTTTTATAAAGATTCAAACACCTAAGACACTTAAAAATACTCTCACTTTGGTAGGAGTCTTTATAGCATATAGTATAAAGATTTGAACACCTAAGTACTTTATTTTGGGATATATTAGTGTTCATTAGTGTTTCTTTGGTCTCCCTCGCTCTCTCTCACTCACTCAAATTTGTAGGTCATCTCTCATTTCATGCATAGGCCCTTTAGGTATTGTTTTACCACTATTTTGGTCATATATTCTTATAGTTCAAAATCTCTTTGGATCATGGGGTATAGGGGAAAGTGTGTAGATATTCCCATGAGATATTTTATTAGTATTGCAACTAAAAATACTCAGTAACATTTCTAAAAAACACTTAAATCTTAAGGAGATGAATAATTACACTTCAAATCTAACTCTTCGACAGAGTATGAGTTGCTTGAAGGAACTAGAGATGGTGATTGAATTTCATTGTTGCATTTTAAAGCCTCATTAAACATTGGAAGACTTACTATACTAAAATAAGCTTTGTTTTGTTGGTTAGTCCATGGCGGCAATGTATAAAATCCTTAGCTCCCATGAGATATAATTATTTAGGTCCTACAAACCTTAGCTCCAATACCTCCAATAGTGCACAAAGATAGAATAACAAATTAACAAATTAAAAGTTTTGGCTATTTTGTTAATATAACCAGAGTTGGTTGAAATTTGACCAAATTGTGAATCCCTAATTTGGGGGCATAAAAAAAAGAAGTATTGAACAAGTCTCTTCATATGTTGGTCAAAAATTTAGATTGAAATTTGACCTATAATGTACTAGTGCTAAATGTAGGAAATGTGTTTTTCACATAAAAGAATGTCCGAAGAAGAAGTGAACCAAACTTACATGAAGAACTCTTTGCCTTTCTTATAGCTTCAATGTTTTCTAAAAGTTATTGAAGTTGCAAGTTAGATAGGTCATAAAAATGATCTTTCTATATGATCTTGTAACCTAGGTCAAAGACAATGCATGGAATGCTGTTGAGTTGGCTTGACTAGTAGAATCTATGTGCAATCACTATCACTATGAATGTAATAATAGGGTCTTCAATTGTACTTGTTGAGATTCCTATCTTGTTCTATATAGCTCCAACATTCTTCTTGATTACTTTTTTTGCATCTTTTCTCAATGTCTACAGCCTATCTAGGGTAGGATACCCTATCACTCTAAGAAAGATCCTCTTCAATATTATGATAGGCCCATTCTCCAACCATAGATGATTATCATGTATTTGGCTCAATAAAATCTTTATCCATTCAATTTCAAAAACTTTTAGAAAATCTAGGGCATGCATTAACCCTTTTCCCTGTACAATTTTGTTTTCTTCCTTCAAAACACTATTCTCGCACAATTTTTGATAAGTCTCTCTAACTTCTAAACTGCCAACTTCTCCAACCTTACATGTGTAACAACATCTCACATTGATAATCATTAAAACCTTGGTTGATAACACAATAAACAGATCTCATTTGTATGAAATCTCTTGAATAGTGCAAAATGGTGGTTGTGAAATATCATTATTGATCAATTGTACATTGGTAACCTCTTTAACTTCCTTCCTTACTCTTACTGATGAATTTTTTGCCATATTTCACTTGCTGGGGTTTGCAAAATGTGAAATATTATAACTCAACACAAGTGAAATACCTTTCAAATCGATGTAAAATGTCATTTTGCAGTTGAATATGGTATGCAATCATTGTAATATCTTGCTCAAATCACCTTCATACTCTTTAATCTTTGGTTAATGTAAATTACTTTAAAAATTGATTATATAACCTTAAAAAGCTTGTAATTAATGTTTAATGCATATACACATACAAGCTCAGTTTTTATGGGGTTTTCAATTCACTTAGCTATCCTAGCTAGCTTGTTTGTCACTACACTTCGTCATTACTTGACAATTACTGCAATTCTTCTAATAATCGGCAACAACATAATAATAAAACATAATGATAGATTGTTTCTTTATATTAATCACTTGATTGCATCTTAATATATGCTGATAGATCCTTTTCATTACTTGAATGCTTGTAATTGATTCAAAATATATCATTTTAGATGTCAATTCTACACATACCTTTGATTTCCTAGTTGGGGATGATGTGATCATCTAATCCATTGGATAAAGTGACCTCATATTGACTTGATTTTCTACAATCTTCCTTCTTCTCAATGTCTTGTTCATCTAAATCTTTGTCTTTTCAACATCTACCTTTGTTTTCCCTTTGTTGAATTCATTGCTGAGTGCAAGTGATCGAGTTGGACAGTTTCTGCTAACATGATCAGTCTTAAGACAACTAAAGCATACAACCTTATTCAAGAATCTATTGTAATTACCTCTTAAATGTGTCCTAATTTAATTGACAAAAACATGACCATACTCACCACAATAATGAAACCTGTACCTTGTATTGTAATCCCAATCATAAGTATTTTCATGATGATGTACCTTGGTTTACTTGTTTTATGTCCACTTGAATAGATATGAATTCCTATCCCTTGTGTCCATATTTCTAAGAGTTGTAACAATATCCTTCAAATCTCTAAGTGCTAGTGGTCTTTGTACTACATTCATGTGCCCGATGTCTTTTCTTTTTACACTTATGGAAATGTCCCTTGAATTTCTACTTACGGTATTGATTTTTAGTGTTTCTCCTATAGACATTTGCTGTATGACTCAATTTTCCCTAGTGATGACAAGTGGGCTTGTTGACCTTTCCCTTATAGTTCCTTTTTTCACCACTTCTAGATGATTCTTCTTTCTTAGTGAGAGAATATCCCAATCTAGCAGTGTCATTGTTTGACCTTGATGCTTCCATCAATTTTTCAAAGTACTTTATGGCTTTACTAGGCTTGTTAAGCTTTTCCTTTTATTTCTTCAATTCCTTCTATAGTAGGGTATTTTTTGTTTCTCAAATTTTAATCTCAATGTTGTTCCTATTTAGTTCTTGATTTTTAATCATCAACTGATTCATCAAATCCCATTAAATGCTTGATAAATTTTGCACATCTTATGACTTCTCCTCAAGTCTATTAGCTAGTAGTCTTTTGTCTTCTTCAATCATGACTCTATCTTCTTCAGATTTCTTTTTTAGTTTAGTTGTCTCACATAATAATAATGATTGAATTTCTTGTTCCATTTTCAACTTTTTGACTTCTTCATTTAGGTCACTATTCATTTCCATGGGATCTACAATAAAATCCTTATTAGAATAGGAATTCATATTCATCTTGGCCAAAAATGGTTTACATATAATTTTGTGTCATAAAAAACATTTATGTCAAAGATGGGTAACTCAACATTAATAGACCTAGATGCTCAACCTTCATTGTACTCTATTTACTAATACTTGACTTCCGAATGGCTATGCACTCACTCTTGCTCGACACCTGAATCACTCAACAAAATATTTTCTTGGATCCTTCTATGTTCTCAGAACCTAAGTGACTCAGCACACACTAACTACTTAAAACATACTAGTCCTTGGCACTAACTATCATATTACTTGGCATGTATTGTCTAGAGTCTTATGCTTAGCGTATAGTATGCACTTGGATTGTGTTGTTCTCTAGTGAATAATGACTAAGTGTTCTAACTACTTTGTCAAAACCATAATAAGATTAACAAATTTCTCAAAATCCTAGGATGCTCCTACATCAGACACCAAAGGTTTGGAAATATTTTCTTAGTAGCTAGAAGAACATCTTGTTGGATTCAACACATAAATCCCAAATTGGTTCTTCACATTCATATCCTCCAAGTCCTAAACTTGTACACTCTTTCCCTTGAATTTCTTCTTCTTCTTCACTTCCATCCTAGGTGTGTTATAGGTCTTCTTTCCACACTTATCTCCAACCTTCTCAAAATCCATCAACTCAGCTCGATTGCTAATACTTAGGTTCCTCCTACTAAGCTCTTCACTCTGCAAAAGAATTAAAGAGTTCTTCCTACCACCTTTCATAATAGTAAACACATTCTTGACACAATCATGCACAATCCTACAATCATACTACTAAGGTCTACCAAGAAACACATGATAACTTTTCATGTCCACAATATCACACAACACCTGATCCTTATATTGCCCAATCCAAAAATTAACAAGGGATTCCATTCTCACTTTTGAAACATGCTCACCTCATAACCAACCAATCCTATAAGGATAAGGATGTCTCACTCTCTCTAAACCATGTTTCTAAACCATCTCCTTGGCAACAAGTTTATTAGTACTACCACCATCCATTATCACCTTGTAGACTTTACCACTAGCATGACAATAAGTCTTGAACAAAATAGTCCTCTAACAAGATTCAAGTGTCCTCTGACCAATCAACACTCATCAAGCTAGAAAACTCTCTCCTAGCTCAGGTCAATTGTCTTAGACTACAACCTTACTCTAAAAAACAACTATCCTACCATGAGGATACTCAAATGATCTATGCCCTTCTTCATGACATTTGAAACAATTACCTCTAAACTAAGTTCCACCTATCCTCCTTTTCTAATTAATATTTTTTGGATCACCTTCTGCATTCATTTTAGCCTTTCCCATGCTATCCTACTTCTCCTTTCCTCTAGTATTACCTTGATTTTTCCTCTTTGACTTATCCTCTACCTTTAGACCATACTGATAAGCATCCTCAACTAAAAAAAAATTCAACATACCAACCTCATTCTAAATATTGAATCTCAAACCATTAATGCATAGAACTACCTTTTCCTTTGACAATTCTCTATGCCTAGACCAAATAGTCAACTTGTAGAAGTCCTTGGTATAATCTTTCATAGTCATATCCTTCTATTTTAGATTCTACAACCTCTTAAATAACTCAAGTTCATAATCAATAGGAATGAACTTATCCTTCAACTTAGTCACCATCAACCTCCATTTAGTGATCTTCATTTCACCTTCTTCCTCTCTATCTCTTTGTAGTTATTTTTAGCATAGAGTAGCATGTCCTTTCAGCTTAGTCTATGTCAACCTCAATCTAAGTGGATCCTCAATATCCTCAAGCTCAAAGTAGTCTTCCAATTCACCAATCTACTCAATTAGGTCTTCAGGAGTTAGAGTACCTAAGAAATTAGAAACTTCCATCTTATGCTTTAGCCTCAAATGAGATCTAGATCTAGCAAACTGACCAGCCCTAGTTCCAATAGGTCTCTCCACATGATTAGTTCTATCCTCACCAATAGATCTAGAAATTTCAAAGTATTTAGTAACTTCCTAATAAAAATATTTAGTACCCACATTCCTAGGTACATGACCTAAAGCACTCACAATTTTAACAATCATGTCATGCTTCATCAATGCAATCTAAGATATGAATTATGCTTTAATATTCTCTAAGATCCTTCCCTATACATCATTACTAAGATCATCAATTTCCCTAGGGTCTAATATTCTTGGAGACATCTTCAAAAAAATTTGTAAACCCTAAACAATAGATCCACAAATCCAAAAGAGCAATCAACTCCATTAGATCAACCTTCTCTTCTAGCCTTCACTCAAGGTGATCTATCTATGCACTCAGGAACACCTTTACTTTGTTATCACTTATGTTAGAATATATAGTCTAATAATATAACTAGGAGAGGGGGGGTGGGGGGTGAATCCATTAATCAATAACTTTAAACAATCTTAATCATATGAGTAATGTAAACTAAAACCACAACAATATAATCTTACACAATAACACTAGATATGTTAACTAGGGAAACCATTGATTAAAGGAAAAATCTTGGTGGGGATGGTACCCCCAGATGATATATATATTCCTTGTTAGATAATATAACCTATTAAGAGTCTGGTACAACATTCAGTACATATGAGTCACTATTAGGAGACTTTGAATCCTTGTTAGGAGATTCCAACCCTATTAGGAGTTATGGAAGATAGTTGGACCCACTACCCAAATAGCTTCAAGGGGAAGACCAATGAATCCACTATCCAAATGATCTCTATATTATTCCTTGCAGAATAATAGAACTAAAATGTACTTCCTTCCTTTTTCTCAATCTTGTCAACCAGACTTCTACTCCTTCAAATCTTGTAACTAGTTCTTAAATCTTGCATCCAATTGTCCCTTGGATTGCTTACACTCATTCAAAAAGCATTCTACTTCTTTTCACAATTTTCTCTTCAATAATGATCTCAATCCACATCATACTTTTTACAATCAGGGAAAACATATTTCCTTTATACCATATCTTCATAATAATTTCTTGAGTTGGCTTTGAGCCTTTCCCAATTAATTAAAATAAGATAATTAATTAAATTACAATTCTAATAGCACTATCATCTCACAATCTATACAAAACTTCACACCTATGATACTAAGGCTTGTGCACTCACTAAAGTCATCAGCTAGCTATCCTTTATCTCTACCTCACTATGCATCACTTCATTACATCTAGGATGTAAGATGGACAATAATCATTAGAAACTACTTTTCCAATATTCTATCTCTAAACTAGTCTCTGTAAATTAGTTAAAACTTCCATATGCCATTGTCTTAGACTCTGCACACTTAGCCATGTTATTAGGACATTGTGTTGTACATGTCCATAACTACAAATGACCAAAAAATTAAATCATTGTTCATATCATCAAGATCTATGTCTACAACTCTACCAATTTTTATAGAAATAATGCTATGTTGACATTAATGACAAAAATAGACATGAATGGGTATGTGCAGGATCATGGTGTGCAAAAAAGTGGCGATGTGAAAAAAATAGAGTTTGAACATGTCTAAAAGCACTTCAAAATCCACTCTAACTTTTTTTCACCTATCCAGGTACCAAGCCTGGAAGGAAAGGCCGAGCCATATCAGATATCCAATCTAATATCGAATATCTGATATTATCGGATATACGATTATATATCGGATATCTAATAATTATATTACATTATTACTATAATATTATAATAATATTATATTATAACAGTATAATACATTATAATATAATATTATTAAATATTATAATATTATAATATTATTATATAATATTGCTATTAAATATATAATATAATATTATTATAATATTATAATCGTATAATATTATACTATAATAATAATATTATATTATAATGTATTATATTATTATAATATAATATAATATTTAATATTATTATATTATATTATAATAATATAATAATATAATATAATATAATATTTTATATTATAATATATATAAAATATAATATTTCAAAGCTATATATAAAATATAAAATATGTTATATATCTTATATATAAAATATAAGATATGGGTGCGATCGGATATCCGATCCAATATCGGATATTCGATATAGTATCAAATATCTGATACCTGTAGCATACATTAAAAAAAAGAACAGACCCGCAGGCCCTTATTTCTCACTTTTTGGGGGCCAGTATTTACCACGTGATCGGATATCAGATACAAAATCGAATATCGGATATTAAGGTAAGTTTTTTTTGTTTTTTAAACTAATTTTTAATCTAAATTTGATAGATTTTAGCATGATTTTGTTTGTTTTAGTTGAATCTAGGGTTTTTTTGAAAAAAAAGGTTAAAAAAAAGGTTTTTTTAAAATATGTATTACGTTTTGCAATTCAGTAGGAATGGCTGATCAGAATGATGACACTGAGTCAGGGAATAATATTCCTCTTAACCCCCCACCAAATGATCTAGTACCCCCACAAAAATGTCCACCAAATGATCCTCTACCCCCTCAAAACCCTCCTCAAATCGAGGATTTGATAAATGAAAATATCACCGAGTTAAGAGGTTTGCATAGAACATATAATAATGTACCCATGTTGGCTCCTATGTTATCCATGTTAAACACCATAGTGGATAACACATTGAAACCCTTACAAACCAACAAAATGCCACTCTTGATTGGAGTGATCAAATGCATGAGATGTTTGATGATGGTTTGGATTATGATGAGGTTGCGGCCCTCAACATAAGCAAAGACAATTTGGCCAGCCTTTTTGCGAACTCAAAAATGGGTTTACCAGTTGACCCAAAAAAATCCAAACTATTGATTAAATGGTGCACAAATGATGTCATACGTGCAAACTTTTGGGATCGTTGGTGGATGGTCTTTGATATCCCTCCACATGGCAATTTAGACATACCATTTTATTTCCTTAGAAAATTATGTGGTAAATTTGTGTTGAAACTTAAAGTAAACTATTGGAGCATGAAGCCCAACATGGGCTTAGGACTAGGAGCTCCTCAGGATAGACCCTCTTCCCAACAGAAGAAAGCTGGCACTTTTATCCCCCCACCTAATATCTCCCCTCCTCCTCAAGTGCAGCATCCAGATATTATGATAGAGGCTAGCTCTCAGACTATCAGAGCCATTCATAGGCTGAGTAGTCTAATGATATCTTGGGCTAGGTCAATCCTGCCTCCTCGTGTTGATGATGTTGGTGCCAGTTCATCATTGGCTAGCTCATCAAATGTTTGTGTGCCTCACACTTGCATTACGTGCAAGAATATTTGCCTGGGTCCCATAGGTGATCTTCCTGAGTATCATTTTGTATTAGACAAGGATACACCAGACACACATGCAAAGGGTACAGACCCTGATGTGAGAGAGGAGGGAAATGCAGAGGCATGGACTCCTTCAGTGTCGATACATGTATTTTTTTTTTTTATGACATATGTGATTTAAATTTAATTTTTATAATAGAGTAATTTTAATTTTTAAGCCATATTGACTTTTATATGTATGTGATCTTCATTCACATTTAGTTGATGACTGAGGAGGAGCTCAGACAAATTGATGATGCCATGCTCTTGGCCATTTTATTTGGCCTTGAGACATCTACAGTACATTATGTTGTGTTCACATTTTTTTTCTATTTGATATTGTAGCATATATGGTTACTAATCTTTCTTTTATTTTGCAGGTAGCACTTATCCCAAAGGGACAAAGTGTGGAGGGTGAGCCAGCACGCACTAACAAAGGAAAGGTAATTAGGCACTTTCTATTTGATTAAATATCAATGCATTCTTGTAAAATGTTTGTGGTAATCCCATTTAATTACACTCTTTATTGTATATAGGGTGTCGCTACTAGTGATGAGCCTATACAGATTTTGCGTCGTAGACCATTAGGGATTTCCATTTACACTGAGAGCCCCATTGTATGTATAAGTATCATTTATTTTTTATTATCCTTATCTTCATAAATAAATTCAAAACTGATTTCCATGATATTAACAACTACTATTTTGTATCTCATAGGAGACCCCTAGTGCACATGAGGTCCGACGGGACAGTTATGTAGATTTGATGACGTGGCCATTCACTCCCGAGGAGGAGCCTGCAATAGTAAGTTGTAGTTGTATTGCATAAAAATGTAACTAAGAAAATAATGCACAGTCCTACATTATCATGCAAAACTTCAAAATATGAAAGAAGACATGTAAATGAGCAACATGAAAAAAATAAGAGTATTAATGAAATCAAAATAACACATATGCAAACCTCATGAAACCATCAAGTCTAGATGATTTAATTGCTCATGGGATGTGGTTTCTCACAAATCCAATAGCATAAAAATGAGGTAGATAGTCTTTGTAAAAATGAGGAGAGGGCTCTCCTTTTATAGGAAAATGGATGCAATGGACGGTTGAGATTGAATGCAAGATGGAGGGCTAGGATCTCTCAAGATTGATGAGGTGTCCATGAGGTGGAGGCCAAGTAGACTCCACATGGATTAGGGTTTTGACCATTCAAAGGGGGCAATATGCTCACACATGTGTGAGCAACCTTTGATGGTGACATGATCAATGAGGTGTGAGAAGCATGGCTTCTCACACATGTGTGAGACAACTTGATTCTCATGCAAGAGGATAAGTATGCAAGAGGTGTGAGAAGGATGGCTTCTCACACATGTGTGAGACAACTTGACTCTCATGCAAGAGGACAAGTGTGCAAGAGACATGCAAGACATGAGGGATGAGGAAAGTGTGAACATCTCTCACACATGTGTGAGCACACACTTAGGATTAAAAGGTAATTAGCAAGAATGATTATGCAAAGCAAGCATGATTAAGGAAGTGGGTAGGTTTAGTAAGGTGGGTTAGGTTAGAGTAGTGAGGTTAGGTGAGGGTTAAATGTAGGAGCCATGTGCTCAAATAGGATTAAATGTAAGATTTAATTCCTAGTGGGATTAGGAAAGGATTAATTAAGTAAACAAAGTACTTAATTAAGTGAATGGGTTAGGATTTAAATAAACCTTAGTTTATTTAAATCAAGGAAAGGCTAGGATTTAGATAAACCTTAGTTTATTTAAATCAAGGTAATGCAAATTTAATTAAATAAATGCAAATTTAATTAAATAAATGCAAATTTATTTAATTAAAGGTAGGCGAATTAAATAAACAATAAATATTTATTTAATTGGTCACGAAATGGGTTTTGAAAAAATTTAGGTGTCTACAGTAGTTTGAATTCATGATTAAATATGTTAGAAATTTAGCATGCTATGAATTATAATGTTATAGTTTAAATTTTAGATTCATCTGACAAAGGTATTTGAACATATACAACCCACAATCAGAGAGGTACTAGCATTGCCGAGGGCATATGATAGGACTCCTGACCGGTGCAAGAGGTCGATGAGAGAGGTATTTATTATGAAATTTTGATAGTATTAATCTCCATTACAAAAAAAATCATTATGCATTTGAGTAATTCAATGTTAGATACGTAGAATCATATAAATTTAGTAGTCTAACTTTGGGTTTTCCTTTTTGTTTATGTAGGAGGCATCCGATCCACCTAGTGCAGCGAAGAGGCTGCATTTTGATCATCCACCAGCACCCTAGGATGGTATAGTTTTCGTAGGATGCATCATGAGACATTTTGAGATGGCATATGCCACATTGTATACAGAAACATTGATATTATACACATTCTGATGGCATGATCAGCCACACTTTGTATATGGATCTATGTATTTTGATATATATTTGAGTACTTTGTCTATTGATACATGATCTTTGATATATACTTGTGTAAAATTTTATCTATGGATAAATGTATTTTGATATATATTTTTGTCATTTATGTGCACAATGATATACATATTAATTTAGTATCTAGTATTGTTCAATTTATCGTGGATCATGTGTCATTCCCTAAATTTTACTAGTAAAAACACAACAATTTTTTTTTTTTTTGTAGCTTATGAAGTCCCATAAGAAATTACATATTGTAAAACAAGGTTATAATTGAATAGGAGTTCAAGACTCATGTGGATAGTGTCATCCGATTGTAACATTTTAGTCACAGGTGGTTTTCAAATAGATTGGATGACAGTCTAATTCAAGTTAGCATCATGAGTGAAAAGAGAAAGTTCAAGATACAACACTCATAAATTAGTGAGGTGATTCATATCCTAACAAGCCTCTGATACTAATATTCTATTAGGGTCTGTCAATTGTATCATATGGACTAGGTCGTGATTCTAGCATGTAAGGTAAGGGGATTAGAATTACTTATTATCCTCATTACCAATGTACACACATTCATTAATCATTACAATATATATTAATGTGACAATTACTATATGGTGTGGAAGTGTAGTATATCTTAATTGATTAAACACGTGTATCTAGAGAATTTAGATTTAGTACTCATCACATGAGCACCCTTAGTCAAATAAGAAAATGTGCACTTATCTACCACACTATATCGGATCTAACCATTGGAAATTAGAAAAGATATGCCCCAAAGGTAGCTTTGAAGTCTACATGATGGAGAAGGGGCCACTTTTATTGATAGTATCCATCATTCAACACATACTATAAACAACTTATGGAATAAACAATTTGTTTTATGTGCCAAACGTGTATCATGTGCTTGCATCCATATCTTACTGGTTACAGGTCCTCTCGAAGATTGGACCAATACTGAGTCATTTTCTCCCTCTTTACTCTATTTAGTCATCCTTATGCATTCTATCAACATTGCTTCCTCACCAAACTAGCACTCACTATAGTTTCCTAAACACAAAAAATACTATTTCAATACATAAATTAAACTCACTCTAACGAAAGACAATTACTAACTATCTAGCTCATCAACTACTAACTAATCTAGCTACATTGCCATGCTTTTACATTTACTATTTTAATTACTATAATTACTATACTATTACATTTACTTTTTACATTATTACATCTAATTATTCACCATAAGCTCACTTTCTCACTATCAATATTATTATTATCAAAGCATGTTAAGATTCAAAGTAGTTTCATAGTACGAATTAGTAAGCACATAAAATGAGGAACTCTTAGTAAGTCTAAGGGCCAATTCAAAGTACTTAACTCAATAATAATTCACGATCAGTATTTAAACACATCCTACTACACCATCGTATTGAGTGTGTCAATTTAAATTTGTTAGATGAATTGTTTATGCAAGGATTAGGTGCAAGCGTATAATTAAGGTTTGTATATAACATACCTTGTCGTTCTGACATAAATGTATTCATCATTTCATGCAACTAACATAGTAAAATGTGGTGTACAGGAATCATATTATCATTAATTATACATAGGGTACATGAGCTGACGAGCTACCTCTAATGACATGCCTATTGACCCTTATTACATACTAGCTAACTAATGTTTTATTCCTACACTGCATTTTCAAATTGGTATATATATTCTATCGAATTTGATATTCTACTAATATCTTCAATCAAATCCACAACATTCATTATCTAACTAACATTCCCTCAAGCCAAATATAAAATTCACTTGACATTAAATTCAACATCTACACAGGTTTGTCATGCATTCAATTCTATCTAGTAACTCTTATCTATCAATGTGCTTTATTGACTAGATAAAACTAGATTTGAGTTATTATTTTAATCCACCATCCATCCTTATCCTTGATTCTCCAATATCCCATCATCCCGACAACTTCATATTAACCCTATTATATCTACATCCAACTATCCTAATTTGCAGTCTTAACACTAATTTAATTAAACCCTTCGTACTTAACATCATGTTCAATTATATATGCATTCTCATAAACTTATTTATTTAATTTAATTTATTTTCCTATATTGAGCTTTTCCATTACCATATGGTTTAATTGTTACATGTTTCTAAATGAGCCCCTTGATATAAACATTACCCTTAAACTAAGCTCAAATACACTAAGTGTCATTATCCTCTATTCAAGACTTGAAATGATTAAATAATTATCTGATAAAAATAAAAATAAATCTAAAGGGTGAATCTCCTATCTATCTTAAATCCTCATCATTCCCTAATTCTTACCAAGGCCACATTTCTTCCTACACAAGCCTTAGGACATCTTTTTCCCATCCCTCCAATCAACAATCCTAATGTGAACAAGTCATATTAAATGTCAACTTGACATTCTCCTAAGTACAAATCCCTTGGGATTGCTATCCCACTCCCCCTTAGTTTCAAGTCAACTACCTATGCTTGGGAACATATGACCACTATTGCAAGAAATTTCAAGTTGACTACCTATGCTTGGAAACACGTGACCACTACTGCAAGGAGGGGACGACTAGTACATAAGACAAGGATGTGACATAAACCCTTTCTCCTATGCACCCAAGTATATTAATGGGGATGAAACCCCTTTTCAAGGGGGCAAGCTCAAGGATAAAAGTTTTGACATGACATGTTAGAATGAATGTCAGATTTAACAATACGCCTTGGGGAGTGGAGAAATTTTTTTGCATCATGATGGCTTAGGAAATGTTGGGGGCTACTCTAGAAGCGCGGTCAAGATCAATCTTGGATTTTATTTTATTGTTGAGTTAAATATTTTAATTTTTCAAATTCTCTAACATGCACACTAATATGCCTTTATTTATTTAATTACTAATTTATTATTTGAGTTTTGGATGTGACTTAGAGGTCACAAGATTGTAATGTGTACCATTCTATCACTTAGGAAATATATTAGTCTAGGACACTCATTAGTCTCTATATGCTATTATTATTTTTATTTTTATTGGATAGCAGTCTAGAATCTGAGAATATTCTTTAATATTTTATTGCTTTGTATTAAGGAAGGGATTTATTTTCCTTTACCATACATTTTCCAGAGAGGAAAATGCATGCCTACAACAATGTATCTCATATATTTTATTATGTCTTCTCTTACAACAAACTTCATTTTGTTATATCATGAAATTAATTTGATGATTTCCTTGCTTAGAATTGCATTAAGCTTGGTAATTAAAATCAATTTTATCCATGCATGTGATATGAACATAAAATTTTCCTTCAAAATTATTTAGTGCACAACAAGATTGTAAGCAGTCTACTAAGTTTTAAATTTATACAATCAATGGTATCACATAACATCTATGGATTGTTATTATCAACTAGTCATTTACAATACCACAAGGAGAAAACTTTCTTTCACATTTTCAAATGATAACAATGATGTCAAATCAAATCTATGACTCATACTAATGCTTTCATAACAATATAAACTCCAAATGAAACATGCATATACAACCTTATCAATTATTTCCTCTACACGTACATTAGGTAACAATGATACAATCTCCTTCCATCACAATGGGGCAACATAAGGAACTTTTCAAAATCATAAGGAACATGAACATTGAAAGATATGGACAATGAGTAGCATGAACGTTTTCCAACATGATCATTGAGAACATGAACAAGTTGGTGAATCCTCCTTCACAAATGAGGGCACAATGTCAAGTTTTCTCATCCAACATCAATCTGCAAGATGATCATTCCAAGCCATTTCCATTGCTCCCTTGGACACAAATATTCATATGCAACACAACAAAATAACAAGGACCATGGGTTCTTTCCACCCAACCATAGGCCTCAAAGAGACCACCCCCATGCTAGGGAACAATGCTCAAACTGGGATACACATACAATCTTTCAATGCATAAACATTACATTTCAAACTTGAACAACTTCCCCCCAAGGCTATTTCACAATGGCTTCACAGATGGAACAATAAACATAGGGTGAAGGTGTGTTCTGAAATGGAGCCTTTCCATACCAAACCATATCTTCAATAAACAATTTTCATGCCCTCTCGGGGCTATCATAATTCAAAAAATTCCATGCCCTCTCGAGGCTATCATAAATCAACAAGTTAATGCCCTCTTGGGGACTCCACATTTCCTCCTCCAAACCCACTACCATCAGCTTTAACTCCTCAAACTTCCTTTCTACACCATACTTTCCTTATCACCCCCAACAAGATATGAATGGTTATGGCATACAATGGAGCCCATACTCTAAGGTTCTCAATACATTTTTCAAACCCAACTTAAGCCCTTCACCCTGGACTTCTCTTCCCTTCCCACAAGGGTGAGTGAAAGTCCCATGCCCATAACAACACTCAAGCACAAAACAAGAAAACAAAACCAAGTAGAAATAAAACAAGAAATTTTCAAGAGCACATCACATTTTCACAACACAATATCAACACCCATAATACAAAAAGGAAATAGAGGAAATCCAAACCTCATACTCACAATACTCCACACAATACAACAAGATGCACAATGGTGTCACACTAATCTACATGGAATGAACACCATTCAAGCACTCACATGAATGCTACTCCACAATGCAATGCAATGCATACTCCATTGATAAACTCCACACTTGCATATTTTCTTAACCATGTTAAAAGAAAGAAATTGAAAAGAAGAAAGTTTGAGATACCAACCTTGGTCCAAGCTAGGGTAAGGATAGTTGTAGTAGAGCTCCCCTAATCTTCCTCCAAAACCTAACTGTCTCTAAAATTAGAGAGTGGGTAGATACCCCACTAGTTTGGCCAAGACCCTCTAATAAAGCCTTCCCACTAACTTATTTTAGCAAAAACACTAAGCCACTACTTCTTACAAACTTGTCTCCTCTAATGGATCATTGATAGCCCTCACGAGCTCTGAGTTATGACCCTCGAAAGATCGACCTCAAAATGCACTTAGAGCACCTTGGAGACTCCTCAGTACGGGGTGGCCGCAAATGATGGATGGTCTCTATGACTAGAACAAGGGTGTGAGTAGGGTTCACCTTCCCATATAGAGCTAATGGCACTAACAATTCGATGCCAAGATCAGCAGTTTCAAATAGTGGTGCACCTATGAACCAAGGCACACTATGAGTTTTAGCATCAAGCGAGATCACTCTGCCAAATCCAAACGGAATGTGATCTCTCAAAAATGAGATAGGTTATTTTAGGCCTCAATATCACTGTCCTGTAGCATTTGAGAATTCATCAATAGCCCTCATGAGCTTTGAGTTATGACCCTCGAAAGATCGACCTCAAAATGCACTTAGAGCACCTTGGAGACTCCTCGGTATAGGGTGGCCAAAAATGATGGATGGTCTTTGTGGCCAGAACAAGGGTGTGACTAGGGCTCACCTACCCATCCACAACTAATGGTATTGACAATTCGATGCCAAGATTAGCGATTTCAAAGTTACACTGTGGTGCACCTATGAACTAAGGCACACTACGAGTTTTGGCATCGAGAAAGATCGATGTGCCAAATCCAAACAGAATGTGATATCTTAAAAATGAGATAGGTTATTTTAGGCCTTAGTATCACCCTCTTGTAGCATTTGACAGTTCATCGATAGCCCTCATGAGCTTCGAGTTATGACCCTCGAAAGATCAACCTTAAAATGCACTTAGAGCACCTTGGAGACTCCTCGGTACGGAGTGGCCGCAAATGATGGATGGTCTCTATGGACGGAACAAGGGTGTGACTAGGGTTCACTCACCCATCTAGAGCTAATGGCACTGATGATTTGATGTGAAGATCAGCGGTTTCAAAGTTACATTGTGGTGCACCTATGAACTATGGCACACTGTGAGTTTTGGCATCGAGTGAGATCATTGTGCCGAATCCAAAAAAAATGTGATCTCTTGAAAATGAGATAGGTTATTTTAGGCTTCAACATCAGCGTCCTGTAGCATTCAATAGTTTATCGATAGCCCTTACAAGCTCTGAGTTATGACCCTTAGAAGATCGACCTCAAAACACACTTAGAGAACCTTGGGGACTCCTCGGTATGGGGTGGACATGGAAAATAGAGGGTCTTTGTGGTTGGAACAAGGGTTTCACTAGGGTTCACTCACCCACTCGGAGCTAATGGCACTAACTTGTAGTCGTTAGGAGTTAGATTTTGAAAAGTTGTCAAGAAAGGTTGACCGCTTTGACTTGTATCATGAAAGGTCGCTTTGTGCCTTGCTTGATTGTTTGAAGACTACTCCATGTGTCACTATATTTCTTGGAAAAAAAAATTCTTTTGAACATCAAGCTTGCAATATTATCAATTATTGTCAAACTTTTTCAACCAAGTCAAAACATCAAGTGCAAATATTTTTTTGCATTTTTTGCTAAGGGGAGTTTCATAAATTGACTTTGATTTTCTATGTCTCTAGTGCTTGAACATGCTTAAAATGGCTCTTTGGTCTTAGAGCTATTGGTATTTTATAACTTCATGGTCTATGATATGCATACTAAGAATTTCTTTCACTAAATGGTTTCCTTGATCTATTGACTACACTTAAATTTGTTCACTTATCATCTCTCTTTCTTTATCTACATTGTTATTTGAGATTTTTTTGTAGCTCTTGACTTGAGTCACTAGTGTTGTAACCTACTTGGACAATTTGTTTGACAAGTCACTCATTCATTTTTACCTCTCTTTGACATGTGAACACTCTACCTCTCTAGTTTGGACATCAAGTTATCTTGTGTCACCTTATTAGCTTCCTCTAGTCTCCTTCATGCTTTATTATCTATCTACCACTATGGTATTCAAACCTTGTGCTACCAAACCTCAACCAAATCTAGATGATCATGATATCCTCCATGCCACTAAAGAGTTTCAAGATCTATATGTTCAATACAAAGAGCTAGAAGAGACAAATAATCTTTCTTACCTTCATCTCTCTAAGCACATGATAGAAATCAATTCTAAACTTGAGAAAAGGTTAGAGGAGAATATTGCATTCTTAAATTAATCTCCCTTAAGACATTTACATACACATGGGTCATCTTCTTCAAGGTCTACATATTCTACTCCAAGACATCAAATATCTTCATCTTCTAGATCTAAAGACCTCTTTAGAGAACAAGCAAGTGATACCTCCTTTGAGCCTATGCCAAACTTTCATTATGGACCTATCTTTGACCAAGACAGTGATGAAGACATGGATGCATTCTATTCACTTAAGAAAAAACAAAATTATCATGGAGAGATTTTTGAGAGAACTTTTACTCCATTGGAAGATTCTCATGATAACATCTTGCAAACACTTCTTGATAATGAATCCATCACATTACTAGACAACTCTAGACCTTATGAACCCAAAATCAAACCTCCATGGTGGAGAAATTATCATTATTGCCACTTCCATGGAAGAAAATTTCATAAAACTAAAGATTCCATAGTGTTGAAACATAAAATCCAAGATCTCATTTATGATGGGATTGTTGATACCTCTAATGACTCATGTGTCACAAGATCATGCTGATGAACCTATGTCAAGTGATGATTTCCTTGACACCTTCACTTCTTATAACACTAATGAACCTCCAAAAGTGTCAAAGCTTTCCAAAATGCCTCCACCAAACAAAGAACCTAATTCTTTCCATATAGACCATGCGTACCCTCAAGGGCTACAACTAAAAAAAAATCAAGCTAACCTTCACTTTTCTGCAAACCTTTTCCATGCTACTAAGACTAAAGATCCTCAACATTCATGCAATACTATGATTACTATGCCCACTTTAGCTAATCCTGCATTATTTCTTTAAGATTCTATCATACACACCTCACATTTTCCCTTTTCCTTAGAAGGTGCTCCATATCAAGATGACTCTCAAAAAGAAAAATACATAAATAAAGATCAAGATCAAACACCTTTTCATCTCATCCAAAATTTCACCTTTCTATATCCTGTGTGTTACCCACCTTCTACATATGATGAGGATACCATTTCCACTACCTCCATTGAGCTTACTGAAACTTATGAGAAAAGTGATCTTTCTATGCTATATAAAGAAACATTTCAAGATCAAAGTGTCCCCTCATGTTCTACTTCTCCATATCCACTTCAAAACTATGCTCATTCAAACACTCCTATCAAAGGTCTTTCTCCTATAAAAGGTACTCATGAGTCTATTGATGACTTTGGTCATGCTACTCACTCTAAAGATGTTGAAATCCCTAGTCACTATCCCTTTGCATTTCCTAATTCTATCCTTGGTCCTTATCCATTTAATCTAAAGTCTTCAAACCTTCTCCTACACTTTCTACTTCTAGCTCTCCTAATGTACCTCAAGATCAACAAGAAATTCATCCTAGAAAATAACCATCCACTCAACCATCTAAACTAGTCATATCAGCCTTATTCATCCATAAGTCCCAAATCTTTTGGAAGCAATTTGGATGTTCAACACAAGAAATACAATAATACATTAAAAAATAGAGATCATTATGTCTCATCTAATCAACATGTGAATGGACATAACAAAAATATATTGAAGATACCACAAAGGTTCACTATTCAAAAAGTGAAATCAAAGAAAATATGAGTTCCCAAACCCATTATTGAAGAAATGTGTTATAAAGTATCCAAAGGAAAATCTAAAGCTATATGGATTCCAATGTCTCTCTTGAAAGACTTTAATATTGAACATAAATCTAAGTTGACATTAAATATTCCAAAGGCTTCCACTCCATTTTCTTCTAAACATCTTTCTCAAAAGCTTACAAATATTCCACTCAATCTTCTTCTAACATTTTCCTACCAGCTCATACATCTAAACCTTGATCTATTTCCTCCATCATTCCTCCATCATTCGGAAACCCTCCAAGGTGTGTGTAAATGTTGATCTTCCCCACTTTGTCACCTACCCTTATGCAATTTTTTCAAAGCTATACTTACCTACTATCCATACTCATACAATCCTTCCAAGGAATGAACTCTTATCCTACTATCATCTCACTTCCTTCACCCTATCAACATCATTGAGCATACTTATCTATGGTCTTGGCTTATCATAACTTATCTTTCCTATAGGAACACTATCTAATTTGAAAAGAGTTGACCTATTTCGGAAAAAAAAAAAAGAAAAAAAAGAAAAGAAAATAAAAAATGTGCCTTGGTGAAAACCATTAGTTGTGGCACCTTGGTAGAAAAAGTAAAGAGAAATAAATTCATTCAATGTTGAAAACCACTTCTTGTTTCTCTTTGGATAAGTACCATGATGAAAATCTGGTAAACATGCATCATGTGTAATTCTTCCATCATCCATCTATTCCCTCTTCCTCTTTGATCTTGACAATTTTGAGCTATCCTTACGTATTGGCTATCCTATCCATGAGATTCCCTATTTTACTTTCTCATTCACTCATAGCCTTTATATCCAACTTCATACCGTGTCATTATGCATATGCTATCTTTCTTATTGGCTTTAATTGCTTATCCTACATGCTATCTTCTTTCATGGATTTCATGGCTTATCCCAAATGTGCTTCATACAACTTTTCAATATGAAAGTCTTTCAAAACATTATACAATATTATGACTCTTTATGCTTTCAAATGCCATGATTAGTTGCAAAATGGAAGAAATCAAGTATTCTAATTTTTCATCTGTACTTTCTAGATTTTTTTTATTTGATTAGTTTGATAAAAAATAGTTTTAATAATCACAATGTCAGCTTTATGTCAAATAAGGAAAAAACCAAATTTGTAATAAGATATCCGCAAGAAATTATCTTTCATATTGCTATAAATGCTCTTAAAATTGTCTTTATAGCCTTGTATCACATGCAAATATGATTTGTAAGAACTTATTCAATATCTTCCTCTTATAATTCCTTACAAAAAATCGACCAAAATACAAAAACCATATACAAAAAAAGTACACATTTTACATCATAATACATCATAAATTTTAGAAATTCTCCCCAATACCACCCCCCTCCAACTCTTCATGATGTACCTACATTCCAATATCATAAAAAAATTAGTAACTTATTGTATTAAACAAGATAATCATCAATTCATTAAATCATTATGAAGAAAATAACATAAGAAGTATATATACCTAGTCAAGTATTCCAATAGGGTCCTCTCTCTATTTTAGAGTCTCCAACAAGGCTTCATGATCAGCATTAGCAATAGTAAAAAGTTCTTTTACTTTTGGTCTTCCTTTATGCTTCAATAACTTTATATTTGTTGCTATAATAAGATGAGAATATATGAGAATTACTTTGTGCTTCTGATAGTCTTCGAATGTAGGAATTCCATTCCTTCTAAGCATGTATGTCTGCAGCCATGTTCTAGCAACAACCACTGAACCAATAGGATATGTGAATCCATCATCATCTGTGATCGGTTGTGCAAGTTTTTGTGTACCTCTTACACAACATGCTAACCAATAATCGGATTTCTCATCATTCCCTTGTGGTGCAACCAATGCAAAGACATGTCCTGGCTGAAGTAGATCTGATAGATGGTTATGCTCAAGTGAACTTTTCATGTCATCATTTTTGATAGAGGGTATGATAGACAATGGAGTAAGATAATGTGAAGCCCGTGTGTCCACCCACTCGCTTGACTCATAGTGATCCCAATCACACTGAAAACAAGTATGACAAAAATAAGCTAGTTGTCATGTCCAAATGGTCCATGTACTAGAATCAGAGCTCCGAAATGAATGCATTCTTGATGAGTCTCTCACTGTAGCACAATCTTATCTATCACCTATGGACCCTTCCTCAACCAACCAAAAGAACCTACGTACCACTGAATCAAGAGTCCCTCCCTGTAGTAATGCTAAACTACACCAATTAGAAATGCTACGAGTATCAAAAAGCTTTGTTGTTAAAATCTTTAGTTGCTCCTTAACTAGAGCTCTCTTCACACATTCCCCTACTCCATCATGTTCCCCTTTTCCATGGCCGGACTCAAAAAAACTCCAAATATGAGGCACCCCTCTCTCTACGTGCATCCTACACAACCAATAAAATATGCGAGCATTCTTGAATTGACTTATACAGTTATCTGACCAAATGATATGTCTATCCATAGTAATTGCATGCTCATGTAAGAAATCAAAAAAATTCTCAAAAAAATGTTGCACAAACTCATGAGAGTGAGATCTATCATCACTCATAAAAAAATGATACTCTCTAATAATATTTTGATTATCTTCCGCACTATCAGGGGCATGTCTATATGTTATGTGAAGAAAAATTGCAATCTAAATGGAGTTGTAATACTAAGATTGTGTCTCATTTTGAGGTTGCAATGTGTAGTTCTTAGCAAAATCAACAACTGATATAATAGTGCCAATGGGAAAAGTCTCCTTACATGTTCTAAATTTTTGATCCAACCACTGAGACCTATGACTATTTCTTGCATACTTGTAAAAAAGATTTGTCTTAAAATCTAAAATAAAATTAGCCACACTGATATCTTTTCCAACCAATTCACATCTAGAGCTCTCACTCCCACTCTTCAATGTGTATTTCACTATTTCATATACCTTTTTTTTCAGTATTGTCTTTCCAAGATCTTGTTCGCACCCCTCATGGAAACATGTGTCAAACTTGGATAAGCCACCACATTCTGAACACTTCTCATTTAAGCAAGCATTTCTATAAAAGGAACAACTATCAACTCTCTGACATAAGAGTTGATCTAGCAAGTCTCTTGATGATTTTGAAAGCCCACTAGCCCCACAATCCTCCAACATTTCTTTATTATGCAAAGTAGAACGGATGGAGTGTAATAGTTCATGGTGCATAAAAAACTCAACATGATATTTGCAACAACATGTATTTCAAATTTTGAGTGGCACACAATAAAATGGCTTCAAAGATTCAAAAGCCCATTGTGATATATGAAGACTTGGATGACTCTCTCTAAATTGTTTGAACAACATAGTTTGACTTACCTCCAAATGGTGTTTAGGATGTGGTGTGCGGTCTCTGATGCTAATTCTCAACTTTAAGATGTCTTTAGCATTGGGTGATACTCGTGAGTTAGAGTGCCAAAATTGTGTAATTTCTTCTTTCACATCGTCGGATAGCTTCTTATCAAAATGTGGAAGTCTTCCACCAAATGCCCATTTTCATTTTGAAGAGGATCATCAATTTTCTCTCGTCGACTAAGTGCTCTTCTCAAAGTAGTATGATTTAGATTCAAATCAATACAAGTTTGTCTCATATATCTACCATTTCTAAAATGAATACTTACCAAAGAGGTTGTAATAACCCTTCGAGCAGCTCTATTATCCTTCTCTCTGCTATTTTTCCCAATGCTATTGAGAGCACTGAAAAGATTCTTCACAATAATGGCATTTCTTTCCAACTTTTTATTAACACAAATCTCCAATTAGGAAAGCATAGGTCTCATCTTTTGCATCTTTAATAAGTGCATGAAAAGCTGGCATTGCTCTACCACTGTCTTGTTGTCGAAAAACATCTGATATAGTCTTGAAGCCCATAACCGAATAGTTCTTTCTAATTTTTTTCCTTCCAAACTAGTAATAATCATTTCATCAATTTCAATTATCCATTTTGGTGTTTTAGAAACTTCATGTCGATTATAATTAGGAGATATGTAAGGTTCTTGTGCATTGTCATCTTCGACATGGTCAATTATGCAATTTGGATTATGACTTGGTGGCATTTCTTCTTCAAAATTTTTATTCTCCAAATTTTCAATTTTGGCATTATCATTTTCAATAGGTACATTTTCATTCCCCAACTGTACATATTCATTATCTAACTCTATGATTTCATCTTCGATTAATTCATCGTCAACTTGACTGATATTTAGCATACCTTATCTTTTTCTTCAGTGTTCTATTTTGTCCCTTTCCCTATATGCCACAATGTCTTCATTGGATATCTTCCTTTTGTGTTTATCCTTTTGACAACTGTTGCTCCCCATTTAGATGACAAATTCAAACACCTAAGGTTATATTTTCAAAAAAATTCGATTGGTTGGGCCCCAAAATGTGACTTTTTGCAAAACCCGTGAAAAAAGAAGTGAAAAAGTGATGTTGGGTCTGTTGGGACAGGGAAATATTGGGAATTGGTGCCAGTAAAATTGGATATCCGATCCTAGATTGGATATCCAATTTTGCAAAGTAAATTTTTGGGGGGAAAACTTGCTATGATTTCCCTTCTTCGCCATAATTATATTAATATTATGAAAATCATTGGAGGGAAATTGACTTTGGTTTATTACTAAGCTAATAGTATAATAGTGTTATTATATAATAGGATTAATAGTATAATAGTATTAATATAAAGTATCAATAGTATTAATATATAATAGTATTAATATATAGTAGTATTAATATAGCTATAGTATCAATATTATTATTATACCCATAATAGTATTAATATTATTACTATAGATATAATAGTGTAAATATTTAATGTTTATTTATATTATTATTATTATGCTACAATATAGTATTAATATATATATTATTATTATAGCTATAATAGTATTATTATTATTACTATAGATATAATAATATTAATATATAGTGTTTATTTATATTATTATTATTATTATCATAAAATAGTACAAATAGTATAAATAGTATACGTGTGTGTGTGTGTGTGTGTATCCTTTCATTTTTTAACCCATATACATATGAACGATTCGAATATGTCCCTAGGGGTCCTAAGACCCCTAGTGACATATGGCATTGTTTAATGGGTCAAAGGGGGTCATAGGTCACCCTTGTAGACACCTAAAAAAAATTTTAGAAAATAAAATATTTTTATTTTTTGAAAAAAAAAGTTCTTGATGACATCATCATTTATTAATTAATTATTTAATTAATTAATTAATTAATTTTTTTATGCCATTAAATCCCTTTATCTTAATTAAAAATATTTAATTAAAGAATCCCTCCCAAAAATGTTTAAATCTTATTTAAACATTATTTCTTTATTTATTAATTATTTAATTAATAAATTGACCAAAAATCCCAAAATAAAAAATTTATTTATTTTTTGCCCAAAACTTGGCCAATTTCCTTAAGACCACTAACCTCTTCCAAAATCTTCTAATCCTTCTTTAATTTCGATTAAAGGCTAATCTCATCATTTCTTACCCCTAATCCCAACTCAAAATATTTAATTAAGATTAAATATTAATCCTCATGTTTATTAAAAATATTTTAATAAATATCTCCTCAATCCAAACCCTTGAAATAAATAAAATTTTATTTATTTCCTAAAAACTTTATTTATCCTCATCCTAGGAAGTTCTAGACTCTTTTAAAAAATCTTCATCCTCATCCAAAGCCTAGACTCTTCTAGAAGATGTCAATCCTTATCTTTAATCCTAATCCTAATCCCCTCCTAATCTTGTCACATTCCCTAAACATGGATTAAGACTTGCTAATCCAAGCCAAAGTTAACAAATATCTCCTCCTTCACCCACTCTCATTAAATGTCATCCACTTTCCCATCTCTAACATCTCTAATCTAATCCTAAGCCATCTCTAATCCTACCCTTAATCATTTGCACAATCTTAAACAAGCTTAAGACTTTCCTAAGCCAAGCCAAAGTCTATCCCCTCAAAATATCCCAACCATAAAACTTTATGAAGCCCACAAATTCATAAATGACACTTACAAGCCCATTCATTGCTCTTACAAGCCATTATGAGGGTCTTTATGAGCTTTGAGCCTCCTTTGTGACCACTCAACCCCATTTTCTCTAATCAATGACCCTGTGACATGTGTCACTCTCAGATTGGTTGTAAGGAAGCACAATCCATGTGCTCTCCTCTCATTCAATCTAAACCTTCCATAAGCTTTCTCTCATCCTTGCATCCTAGCCCTTGGTCCCTCAAGCCCTTTGCCTATTTAAGGAATCCTCTCCCAAGCCATTTTAACATAATCTAGAAAGTAAAGCCATAATGTCATTTTGAGAATCCATTTTTACATCAAATCCATTCACCAAAATCTATCAAAAATCTTCCATTGAAGCCCATTTGAGCATTTGAGCATACATACATAGTCAAGCCATTTTAGCTATTAGACACACCTCTACATCAAGTGATCATCCTCATTGAGAGAGTCTATCCATGGCTAATATTCTCATTTGAGGACTTCACTTTGTCTCTCATGAAGTTATGTTAAATTAGTATGCAAATACTTTTGATTATTTTAATTTAGTGTTTCTAACATGCTAAATTAGCATATACAACCCTATGACTGCCTTTGACCCATATGAACGATTCGAATATGTCGCTAGGGGTCCTAGGACTCCTAGAGACATATGTCATCATTTAATGGCTCAAAGGGGGTCATAATTCACCTTATGACCCCCTTTCACCCATATGAATGATTCGAATATGTCGCTAAGGGTCCTAGGACCCCAAGGGACATATGTTATTGTTTAATGGTTCAAAGGGAGTCATAAGCAACCTTATGACCCCCTTTGACACATATGAACGATTCGAATATTTTCCTACGAGTCCTAGGACCCCTAGGGTCATATGTCGTCATTGAATGGGTCAAAGGGGGTCATAGGTCACCCTATGACCCCCTTTGACCCATATGAATGATTTGAAAATGTCCCTAGGGGTCTTAGGACCCCTAAGGACATATGTTATCATTTAATAGGTCAAAGGAAGTCATAGGTCACTTTATGACCCCCTTTGACCCATATTACCCATTCGAATATTTTCCTAGGGGTCCAAGGACCCCTAGAGAAATATGTCATCGTTTAATGGGTCAAAGAGGGTCATAGGTCACCCTATGACCCCATTTGACCCACATAAACAATTTGAATATGTCCTTAGGGGTCTTAGGACCACAAGGGACATATGTCATCATTTAATATGTCAAAGGGGGTCATAGGTGCCCTTTGGCCCATATTACCCATTCAAATATGTCCCTAGGGGTCCTAAGAACCCTAGACAAATATGTCATAATTTAATGGCTCAAAGAGGGTCATAGGTCACCCTATGACCCCCTTTGACCCATATGAACGATTAAAATATGTCTCCAAGGATTCTAGGACCCCTAAGAACATATGTCATCATTTATATGGGTCAAAGGGGGTCATAGGGTGACCTACGACCCTCTTTGACTCATTAAACTACAACATATGTCACCCTATGACCCCCTTTGACCCATATTAAAGATTCGAATATGTCCCTACAGGTCCTAGGACCCCTAGGGACATATGTCATTGTTTAATGGGTCAAAGGGAGTCATAAGTCACCCTATGACCCCCTTTGACCCATATGGCTCATTTGAATTTCAGGGGGTCATAGGTGCCTTTTGAACTATATTACCTATTCAAATATGTCCCTAGGGGTCCTAGGAACCCTAGAGACATATGTCATAGTTTAATAGGTCAAATAACTATGACCCCCTTTGACCCATATGAACAATTCGAATATGTCTGTAGGGGTCCTAGGACCCCTAGGGACATATGTCATCATTTAATGGGTCAAAGGGGGTCATAAGTCACCTTATGACCCCCTTTGACCCATATGAAAGATTTAAATATGTCCCTAGGGGTCCAAAGACCCCTAGGGACATATGTCATTGTTTAATGGGTCAAAAGGGGTCATAGGGTGACCTATGATCCTATTTGACCCATATGAACGATTCGAATATGTCCTTAGGGGTCTTAGGACACCTAGGGACGTATGCCATCATTTAATGGATCAAAGGGGGTCATAGGTCTTCTTTGATTACCCTATGACCCCCTTTGACCCATATTACCCATTCAAATATGTCCCTAGCGGTCCTAGGACCCTTAGAGACATATGTCATCGTTTAACGGGTCAAAGAAGGTCATAGATCACCCTATGACCCCCTTTGACCCATATGAACGATTCGAATATGCCTCTAGAGGTCCCAAGACCCATAGGGACATATGTCATCATTTAATGGGTCAAAGAGGGTCATAGGGCCCTTTAACCCATATTACCCATTCGAATATATCCCTAGGTGTCTTAGGACCCCTAGGGACATATGTTGTCATTAAATAGGTCAAAGGCAGTCATAGGTCACCCTATGACCCCCTTTCACCCATATGAACGATTCGAATATGTCGCTAGGGGTCCTAGGACCCCTAGGGACATATGTCATCATTTAATGAGTCCAAGGGGGCCGTAGATCACCCTATGACTCCCTTTGATCCATATGAATGATTTGAATATGTCCTTAGGGGTCCTAAGACCCCTAGGGACATATGTCATCGTTTAATGCGTCAAAGGAGGTCATAGGTCACCATATAACCCCCTTTGACCTATATAAAAGATTTGAATGTCCCTAGGGGTCCTAGCACTCCTAGGGACATATGTCGTCATTTAATGGCTCAAAGGGGGTCATAAGTCACCCTATGACACCCTTTAACCCATAAGAATGATTCGAATATGTCCTTAGGGGTCCCAAGCCCCTAGGGACATATGTCATCGTTTAATGGGTCAAAAGAGATCATAGGTCACCATATAACCCACTTTGACCCATATGGCTCATTCAAATTTGTCCCTAGGGGTCCTAGGAGCCCTAGGGACATATGTCGTTGTTTAATGAGTCAAAGGAGTTCATAGGTCACCCTATGACCCCCTTTAACCCATATGAAAGATTCAAACATGTCTTTAGGGGTCCTAGGACCCCTAGGGACATATGTCATCGTTTAATGGGTCAAAGAGGGTAATAGATCACCCTATGACCCCCTTTGACCCATATTACCCATTCAAATATGTCTCTAGGAGTCCTAGGACCCCTAGAGACATGTCGTCATTTAATGGGTCAAACAGAGTCATAGGTCACCCTATGACCCACTTTGACTCATATGAACAATTCGAATATGTCCCTAGGGGTCCTAAGACCCCTAGGGACATATGTCATTATTTAATGGGTTAAAGAGGGTCGTAGGGCCCTTTGACCCATATTAACCATTCGAATATGTCCCTAGATGTCGTAAGATATCTAGGGACATATGTCATCATTTAATGGGTCAAAGGGGGTCATAGGTCACCCTATGACCCCCTTTGACCCATATGACCGATTCGAATATGTCCATAAGGGTCCTACGACCCCTAAGGACATATGTCGTCATTTAATAAATCAAAGGGGGTCATAGGTCACCCTATGACTCTCTTTGACCCATATTAACGATTCGAATATGTCCCTAGGGGTACTAGGACTCCTAGGGACATATTTCGTCGTTTAATGTGTCAAAGAGGGTCATAGGGCCCTTTGACCCATATTACCCATTTGAATATGTCCCCAAGTGTCCTAGGAATCCTAGGTACATATGTCATCATTTAATGGGTCAAAGGGGGTCATAGGTCACCCTATGAACCCCTTTGACCCATATAAATGATTTGAATATGTCATTAGGGGTCCTAGGACCCTTACGGACATATGTCATGATTTAGTGAGTCAAAGGGGGTCATAAGTCACCCTATGACCCCCTTTGACTTATATGAATGATTCGAATATGTCCCTAGGGGTCCTATGACCCCTAGGAACATAGGTCACCCTATGACCCCCTTAGATCCATATGAATGATTTGAATATGTCCCTATGGGTCCTAGGACCCATAGGGACATATGTCATTGTTTAATGGGTCAAAAAGGGTCATAAGTCACCCTATGACCTAGTTTGACCCATATAAACGATTCGAATATATCCCTAGGGGTCCTAGAACCTCTAGGGACATATGTCGTAGTTTAATAGGTCAAAGGGGTAATATGTCACCCTATGACCCCCTTTGACCCATATGGCCCATTCGAACTTGTCAAACCTTATGACCTCCTTTGACACATATAAAAGATTCAAATATGTCCTTAGAGATCCTAGGACCCCTAGGGACATATGTCATTGTTTAATGAGTCAAAAAGGCTCATAGCTCACCCTATGACCCCCTTTGACCAATATTACCCATTCAAATATGTCCCTAGAGGTCCTAGGACCCCTAGAGACATATGTCATCATTTAATGGGTCAAAAAAGGTCATAGGTCACCCTATGAGCCCCTTTGACCCATATGAACGATTTGAATATGTTGTTTTATGGGTCAAAGAGGATCATAGAGCCTTTTGACCCATATTACCCATTCGAATATGTCCCCAGTGGTCCTAAGACCCCTAGGGACATATGTCATCGTTTAATGGGTCAAACGAGGTCATAACTCACCCTATGACCCTTTTTAACCCATATGAACGATTTGAATATGTCCCTACGGGCCCTAGGACCCTTAGGGACATATGTCATCCTTTAATGTGTCAAAGGGGGTCATAGGGTGACCTAAGACCCCTTTTGACCCATATGAATGAATCGAATATGTCCCTAGAGACATATTTGAATCATTCATATGGGTCAAAGGGGGTCATAGGTCACACTATGACCCCCTTTGACCCATATTACCCATTTGAATACGTTCTTAGGGGTCCTAGGAACCCTAAGGACATATGTCATCGTTTAATGGGACAAAGGGGATCATAGGTCACCCCCTTTGATCCATATGGCCAATTCAAAATTGTCCTTAGGGGTCCTTGGACCCTTAAGGACATATGTCATCATTTAATGAGTCAAAAAGGGTCATAGGTCACCTTATGACCCCCTTTCACCTATATGAACGATTCAAATATGTCCTTAGAGGTCCTAGGAGCCCTAGGGACATATGCCATCTTTTAATGGGTCAAAGGGGGTCATAGGGTGACCTATGACCCCCTTTGACCCATATGAACGATTTGAATATCGCCTTAGGGGTCCTAGGACCCTTAGGGACATATGTCATCATTTAATGGGTCAAAAGTGGTCATAGGTCACCCTTTGACTCCCTTTGACCGATATGGCTCATTCGAATTTGTCCCTAGGGTCTTAGGACCCCTAAGGACATATGCTGTCGTTTAATGGATCAAAGGGGGTCATAGGTCAGCCTATGACCCCATTTGACACATATGAATAATTCGAATATGTCACTAGGGCTCCTAGGACCCTTAGGGACATATGTCGTCATTTACTGAGTCAAAAACTTGTCATAAGTCACCCTATGACCCACTTTGACCCATATGAATGATTCAAATATGTCCTTAGGGGTCCTAGGACCCTTAGGGACACATGTCATCGTTTAATGGGTCAAAAAGGGTCATAAATCACACTATGACCCTCTTTGACCCATATTAACGATTCGAATATTGCCCTAGGGGTCCTAGAACCATTAGAAACATATGTCATCATTTAATGGGTCAAAGGGGGTCATAGGTTACCCTATGACCCCTTTTGACTCATATGAACGATTAGAATATGTCCTTAGGGGTCCTACGACCCCTAAGAACATATGTCGTTGTTTAATGTGTCAAAGGGGGTCATGAGTCACCCTATGACCCCTTTAACCCATATGAACGATTCAAATATGTCACTAAGAGTCCTAAGACCCCTAGGGACATATATCCTCATTTAATTGGTCAAAGGTGGTCATAGGTCACCGTATGACCCCCTTTGACCCATATGGCCAATTCGAATTTGTCCCTAGGGGTCCTAGTCATAATTTAATGGGTCATAGGGGGTCATAGGTCACCCTATGAGCCATGGGTCAAAGGGGGTCATAGGTCATGGTATCACCCCCTTTGACCCATATGGCTTATTCGAATTTGTCCCTAGGGATCCTAGGACCCCTAAGAAAATATGTCATTGTTTAATGGGTCATAAGAGGTCATAGGTCACCCTATGACCCCCTTTGACCCATATCAACAATTCGAATATGTCTTTAGGCGTCCTAAGACCCCTAGTAAAATATGTCATCATTTAATGGGTCAAAGGGGTTCATAGCTCACCCTATGGCCCCCCTCGACTCATATGAATGATTCGAATATGTCCCTAGGGATCCGAGGACCCCCAGGGACATATGTCCTCGTTTAATTGGTCAAAGGGGGTAATAGGTCACCTTATGACCCTCTTTGACCCATATTACCCATTATAATATGTCCCTAGGGATCTTAGGAAACCCTAGAGACATATGTCATCATTTAATGGGTCAAACAGGGTCATACGGTGACCCATATGAATGATTTGAATATGTCCCTAAGGGTCCTAGGACCCTTAAGGACATATGTGATTGTTTAATGGGTCAAAGAGGGTCATACGACCCTTTGACCCATAGTACCCATTCGAATATGTCCCGAGGGGTCCTAGGAGCCCTAGGGACATATGTTGTCATTTAATGTGTTAAAGAGGGTCATAGGGCCCTTTGACCCATATTATCCATTCAAATATGTCCATAGGGGTCCTAAGACCACTAGAGACATATGTCGTCGTTTAATGGGTCAAACGGGGTCATAAGTCACCCTATCACCCCCTTTGACCCATATGAGCGATTTGAATATGTCCCTAGGGGTCCTAGGACCCCTAGAGACATATATCATAGTTTAATGGGTCAAAGGGGGTCATAAGTCACTCTATGACCCCCTTTGACCCATATGAATGATTCGAATATGTCCCTTGGGGTATTAGGACACCTAGAGACAAATTTCATCATTTAATGGGTCAAAGGGGGTCATAGGGTGACCTATGAGCCCCTTTGACCCATATGGCTCATTCGAATTTGTGCCTAGGGGTCTTATGACCCCTAGGGACATATGTGATCGTTTAATGGGTCAAAAAGGGTCATAGGTCACCCTACGACCCCCTTTCAGCCGTATGAATGATTCGAATATGTCCGTAGGGGTCTTAAGACCACTAGGGACATATGTCATCGTTTAACAGGTCAAAGGGGGTCATAGGTCACCCTATGACTCCCTTTGACCCATATGAAAGATTCGAATATGTCCCTAGGGATCCTAGGACCCTTAGGGACATATGTCATCGTTTAATGGGTCAAAGAGTGTTATAAGTCACCCTATGACCCCCTTTGACACATATAAATGGTTCAAATAAGTCCCTAAGGGTCCTAGGACCCCTAGGGACATATGTGATCATTTAATGGGTCAAAGTGGGTCATAGGTCAACCTATGACCCCCTTTGACCTATATGAATAACTTGAATATGTCCCTAGGGGTCTTAGGACCCCTAGGGACATATGTCGTCGTTTAATGGGTCAAAGGAGGTCATAAGTCATCCTATGACCCCCTTTTACCCATATGAATGATTCAAATATTTTCTTACAGGTCGTAGGACCTCTAGAGACATATGTCATCGTTTAATGGGTCAAATGGGGTCATAGGTCACCCTATGACACCCTTTAACCCATATGGGCCATTTGAATTTGTCCCTAAGGGTCCTAGGACCCCTAAGGACATATGTCATCATTTAATAGGTCAAAGGGGGTCATAGGTCGCCCTATGACCCCCTTTGACTCATATTACCCATTCAAATATGTCCTTAGGGGTCTTAGGACCCCTAGGGACATATGTTGTCATTTAATGGGTCAAAGAGGGTCATAGGTGACCTTATGCCCCTTTTGACCCATACTACCCATTCAAATATGTCCCTAGAGATCCAAGGACCCCTATCGATATATGTTGTTATTTAATGGGTCAAAGCGGGTCATAGGTCACCGTATGACCCCCTTTCACCCATATGAATGATTCGAATATGTCCCTAGGGATCCTAGGACCCCTAGGAACTTATGTCATCCTTTAATTGGTTAAAGAGGGTCATAAGGCCCTTTGACCCATATTACCCAGTCGAATATGTCCCTAAGGGTCCTAGGACACCTAGGGACATATGTCATTGTTTAATGGGTCAAAGGAGGTCATAAGTCACCCTATCACCCCCTTTGACTCATATGAACAATTCTAATATGTCCCTAGGGGCCCTAGGACCCTTAGGGACATATGTCATCATTTGATGGGTCAAAGGGGGTCATAGGTCACCCTATGACCCATTTTGACCCATATGGCCTATTCGAATTTGTCCTTAGGGGTCCTATGACCCCTAGGGACATATGTCATGTTTAATGCATCAAAGAGGGTCATAGGGTGACCCATGACCTCCTATGAACCATGTAAACGATTTAAATATGTCGTTAGGGGTCCTAGGACCTCTAGGGACATATGGTGTCATTTAATGGGTCAACGGGCCTTTGACTCATATGAACGATTCGAATATGTTCCTAGGGGTCCTAGGACCCCTAAGGACATATGTCGTCATTTAATGGGTTAAAGGGGGTGATAGGTCGCCTTATTACCCACTTTGACCCATATGAACGATTCAAATATGTCCCTAGGGTTCCTAAGACCCATAGGGACATATGTCATCGTTTAATGGGTCAAAAACGGTCATAGGTCACCGTATGACCCCCTTTGATCCATATGGCCCATTCGAATTTGTCCCTAAGGGTCCTAGGACCCCTATGGACATATGTCATCGTTTAATGGGTCAGAAGGGGATCATAGGTCACCTTATGACCCCCTTTGACATGTATGAACGATTCGAATATGTCCATAGGGGTCATAAGACGACTTGAGACATATTTCATCATTTAATGGATCAAAGGGGGTCATAGGTCACCCTATGAACCCCTTTCACCCATATGAATGATTCGAATATGTCCCTAGAGGTCTGAGGACTCCTAAAGACATATGTCATCGTTTAATGGGTCAAAGGAGGTCACAGGTCACCTTATGACGCCCTTTGACCCATATGAAATATTTCAATATGTCGTTAGGGGTGTTAGGACCCCTACGGACATATGTCATCGTTTAATGGGTCAAAGGCAGTCATAAGTCACCCTATGACCACGTTTGACCTATATGAGCGATTTGAATATGTCCCTAGGGGTCCTAAGACCCCTAGGGACATATGTCATCATTTAGTGAGTCAACGGGGGTCATACGTCACCCTATGACCCTCTTTGACCCATATGAACAATTTGAATATCTCCTTAGGGGTCCTAGGACCCCTAGAGACATATGTCATCATTTAATGGGTCAAAGGGGCTCATAGGTAACCCTATGACCCCCTTTGACCCATATGAATGATTGAAAAATGTCTCCAAGGGCCCTAGGGACATATGTCGTTGTTTAATAGGTCAAAAGGGGTCATAGGTCACCTTATGACCCCCTTTGACCCATATGAACGATTCGAATATGTCCCTAGGTGTCCTAGGACCCCTAAGGACATATGTCATCGTTTTATGGGTGAAAGGGGGTCATAGGTTACCCTATCACCCACTTTAACCCATATCAACGATTCAAATATGTCCCTAAGGGTCTTAAGACCTCTAGGCACATATGTCGTCATTTAATAGGTCAAAGGGGGCCATAAGTTACCCTATGACCCATGTTGACTCATATGAACGATTCAAATATGTCCTTAGGTGTCCTAAGACCCCTAGGGACATATGTCATCATTTAATGGGTCAAAAGGGGTCATAGGTCACCCTATGCCCACCTTTGACCCGTATGGCCGATTCGAATTTTGTCCCTATGGGGACCCCTAAGGAAATATTTCATCATTTAATGGGTCAAAAGGGGTCATAGGTCACCCTATGACCACCTTTGACCCTTATGGCTGATTCAAATTTTGTCCCTATGGGGACCCCTAGGGACATATGTCATATTTAATGGGTCAAAGTGGGTCAAAGGTCACCCTATGACCCCTTTTGACCCATATGTCATCGTTTAATGAGTCAAAAGGTGTCATAGGTCACCCTATGATCTCTTTTGACCCATATGAACGATTCAAATATGTCCCTAGGGGTGCTACGACCCTTAGGGACATATGTTATCATTGAATGGGTCAAAGGGGGTCATAGGTCACCCTATGACCCTCTTTCACCCATATGAACGATTCGAATATGTCATCGTTTAATGGGTCAAAGAAGGTCATAGGGCTCTTTGACCCATATTACCCATTCGAATATGTCCCTAGGGGTACTAGGACCCCTATGGACATATGTCATCCTTTAATGGGTCAAAGGGGGTCATAGGTCATCCTATGACCCCATTTAACCCATATGAAAGATTCGAATATGTCCCTAGGGGTCCTAGGACCCCTAGGGACATATGTCATCATTTAATGGGTCAAAGGGGGTCATAGGTCACCTTATGACCCCCTTTGACCCATATGAATGATTCGAATATGTCCCTTGAGGTTTTAGTACACATAGGGACAAATGTCATCATTTAATGAGTCAAAAGGGGTTATAAGGTGACGTATGACCCCTTTTTACCCATATGGCTCATTCGAATTTGTCCCTAAAGGTCTTAGGATCCTTAGGGACATATGTCGTCATTTAATGGGTCAAAGGAGGTCATAGGTCACCCTATGACCCCCTTTCACCTGTATGAACGATTCAAATATGTCCCTAGGGGTCCTAGGACCCCTAGGGACATATGTCATCATTTAATGGGTCAAAGTGGGTCATAGGTCACCCTGTGACCCCCTTTGACTCATATGAATGATTCGAATATGTCCCTAGGGGTCCTAGAACCCGTAGAGACATATGTCATTGTTTAATAGGTCAAAGGGGGTCATAAGTCACCCTACGACCTCCTTTGACCCGTATGAAATATTTGAATATGTCCTGAAGGGTCCTGGGACCCCTAGGGACATATGTCGTCATTTAATGGATCAAAGGGGGTCATAGGTCACCCTATGATGCCCTTTGACCCATATGGCCTATTAGAATTTTTTCTTAAGGGTCCTAGGACTCCTAGGGACATATGTCATCATTTAGTGGGTCAAAGGGGGTCATAGGTCACCCTATTATCCTCTTTGACCCATACGAACGATTTGAATATGTCTTTAGGGGTCCTAGAACCCTTAGGGACATATGTCAGCATTTTATAGGTCAAAGGGCATCATAGGTCACCCTATGACCCCATTGGACCCATATTATCCATTCAAATATGTCCCTAGGGGTCCTAGGGCCCTTAGAGACATATGTCATCATTTAATTGGTCTTTGGGGGTCATTAATCACCCTATGACGCCCTTTGATCCATATGAATGATTCAAATATGTTTCTAATAGTTTTAGGACCCCTAGGGACATATGTCATCATTTAATGGGTTAAAGAGGGTCATAGGGCCCTTTGACCCATATCACCCATTCGAATATGTCTCTAGGGGTCCTAGGAACCCTAGGGACATATGTTGTCGTTTATTAGGTCAAATGGGGTCATAAGTCACTCTATGACCCCCTTTGACCCATATGAACTATTCAAATATGTCACTAGGGGTCCTAGGACCCCAAGGGACATATGTCGTCATTTAATGGATCAAAGGGGGTCATAGGGTAACCTATGACTCCCTTTGACCCATATAAATGATTCGAATATGTCTCAAGGGGTACTAGGACGCTTAGGGACATATGTCATCTTTTGACCCATATGAACGATTCAAATATATTGCTAGGGATTTAAAGAATGACATATGTCCTTGGGGGTCCTAGGACCTCTAGCGACATATTCGAATCATTCATATGGGTCAAAGGGGGTCATAGGTTACCCTATGACCCCCTTTGACCCATATTACCCATTCGAATATGTTTATAAGGGTCCTAGGACCCTATGGACATATGTCGTCATTTAATGGGTCAAAGGGGGTCATAGGTGATGCTATGACCCCCTTTGACCCATATTACCCATTCAAATATGTCTCTAGGGGTCCGACGACCCCTAGAGACATATGTTATCATTTAATAGGTTAAAGCGGGTGATAGGTCACCTTATTAACCCCTTTTGACCCATATGAATGATTCAAATATGTCCTTAGGGGTCATAAGAACCCTAAGGACATATGTCATCGTTTAATGGGTCAAAGGGAGTCATAAGTGACCCTATAACCCCTTTTTACCCATATTAGCCATTCGAATATGTCCCTAGGGGTCCGAGGACCCGTAGAGAAATATGTCATCGTTTAATGGGTCAAATAAGGTCATATATCACCTTATGACTCCCTTTGACCCATATGAACGATTCGAATAGGTTCTTAGAGGTCCTAGGACCCCTAGGGACATATGTCATGATTTAATGGGTCAAAGGGGTTCATAGGTGCCTTTTGGCCTATATTACCCATTCAAATATTTCTCTACGGGTACGAGGACCCCTAGGAACATATCTCATCATTTATATGGGTCAAAGGGGGTCATAGGGTTACCTATAACCCTCTTTGACCCATTAAACTATCACCTATGCCACCCTATGACCCCCTTTGACCCATATGAAAGATTCGAATGTCCTATGACATATGTCATTGTTTCATGGGTCAACGGGAGTCATAGGTAACCCTATGACCCCTTTTGACACATATGGCTCATTTGAATTTGAGGGGCTCATAGGTGCCCTTTGACCCATATTACCCATTCAAATATGTCCTTAGGAGTCCTAGGAACCATAGAGACATATGTCATAGTTTAATGGGTGAAAGACCTATGATCCCTTTTGACCCATATTAATGATTCAAATATGTCCTTAGGAGTCCTAGGACCCCAAGGGACATATGTTGTCGTTTAATGGGTCAAAGAGGGTCATAGGTCACCCTATGACTACCTTTGACCCATATGAACGATTCGAATATGTCCCTAGAGGTCCTAAGACCTATAAGAACATATGTCATCGTTTAATGGGTCAAAGAGTGTCATAGGGCCCTTTGACTCATATTACCCATTTGAATATGTCCCTAGGTGTCCTAGGATCCTTAGGGACATATGTCCTCGTTTAATGGGTCAAAGGGGGTCATAGGGTGACCTATGCCCCCCTTTGACCTATATGAATAATTTGAATATATCTATAGGGGTCTTAGAACCATTAGGAACATATGTCATTGTTTAATGGGTCAAAGAGGGTCATAGTGCCCTTTGACCCATATTACCCATTCGGATATGTCCCAAGGTGTCTTAGGACTCTTAGGGACATATGTCATCGTTTAATTGGTCAAAAGGGGTCATAAGTCACCTTGTGACCCCGTTTGACCCATATGAACGATACGAATATATCCTTAAGGGTCCTAGGACCCCTAGGGACATATGTCATAGTTTAATTAGTCAAAGGGGGTCATAGGTCACCCTATGACCCCCTTTGACTTATATGGCTCATTCAAATCTGTCCCTAGGGGTCTTAAGACCCCTAGAGAAATATGTCATCATTTAATGGGACAAACGGGGTCACCCTATGACCCCCTTTAACCCATATGAATGATTCGAATATGTCCTTAAGGGTCTTAGGAACCCTATGGACATGTCATCGTTTAATGCGTCAAAGGAGGTCATAAGTCACCCTATGACCCCCTTTGACCCATATGAAAGTTGTGAATATGTCCCTAGGGGTCCTAGGACCCATAGGGATATATGTCATCGTTTAATGGGTCAAAGGGGGTCATAAGTCACCCTATGACCCCCTTTGACCCATATGAATGATTCGAATATGTCCCTAGGGTTCTTAAAACTCCTAGGGACATATTCGAATGGGTAATATGGGTCAAATTTCCCTATGACCCTCTTTGATGTATTAAATGATGACATATCTCCCTAGGGGTCCTAGGACCACTAGGGACATATTCGAATCGTTCATATGGCTCAAAGGGGGTCATAGGGTGACTAATGACCCCCTTTGACCCATTAAATAACGACATATGTTTCTAAGAGCTCTAGGATCCCTAGGAACATATTTGAATGGGTAATATGAGTCAAAGGGGGTCATAGGGTGACCTATGACCCCCTTTGACCCATATTACTCATTCAAATATGTCCCTAGGGGTTCTAAGACCCCTATGGACATATGTTGTCCTTTAATGTGTCAAAGGGGGTCAAAGGGTGACCTATGACCCCCTTTGATCCATATGAACAATTAGATTATATCTTTAGGGGTTTTAGGAGCCCTAAGGACATATGTCATCATTTAATAGGTCAAAGGGGTCATAGGTCACCCTATGACCCCCTTTGACCCATATTACCTATTCAAATATGTCTTTAGGGGTCCTACAACCCCTAGGGATATGTCATCATTTAATAGATCAAATGGGGTCATTAGTCACCATATGACCCCTTTTGACCCATATGAACTATTCAAATATGTCCTTAGCGGTCTTAGGACCCCTAGGGACATATGTCGTCGTTTAATGTGTCAAAGAGGGTCATAGGGCTCTTTGACCCATATTACCCATTCGAATATGTCTGTAGGGGTCCTAGGACCCTTAGGGACATATGTCATCGTTTAATGCATCAAAGAGGGTCATAGGGCCCTTTGACCCATATTACCCATTTGAATATGTCCCTAGGGGTCCTAGGAACCCTAAGGACATATGTCATTGTTTAATAGGTCAAACGGATTCGTAAGTCACCCTATGACCACATTTGATCCATATGAACGATTCAAATATGTCCCTAGAGGTCTAAGGATGCCAAAGGACATATGTCATCATTTAATAGATAAAAAGAGGTCATAGGGTGACTTATGACCCCTTTTGACCCATATAAACGATTCAAATATGTCCTTAGGGGTCCTAGGACCCTTAGGGACATATGTTGTCCATTGATGTGTCAAAGGGGGTCATAAGGTGATCTATGACCCCCTTTGACCCATATGAATTATTCAAATATGTCTCTAGGGGTCCTAAGACCTCTAGGGACATATGTTGTTGTTTAATGGGTTAAAGAGGATCATAAGTCACCCTATGACCCCCTTTGACCCATATTACCCATTCGAATATGTCTGTAAGGGTCCTATGACCTCTAGGGACATATGTCATCGTTTAATGGGTCAAAGGGAGTCATAGGTGACCCTATGACCCCTTTTGATCCATATTACCCATTCAAATATGTCCCTAGGGGTTCGAGGACCGCTAGCGACATATGTCATCATTTAATGGCTCAAAGCGGGTCATAGGTCACCTTGTGACCCCCTTTCACCCAAATGAACTGTAAGGAAACTTGGCAATAAAAAATATAACCGTTTCCACATAACCCATAATAGATCCGAAATAAACACGAAATTAAAATCCACATGCAAGAGAATAGACAACATACCCACAAAATGTGACACAAGATATACCCTGAGAAACCCTCATTGAGGGAAAAAAACCCAGCCTCCAAAAGCATCCATCACCATGTATTATTCAGCAAAAAACACCATTGCCATACAACCATGGAAGCCTTCATGGCCATAGCCACAACCGAGAAAACTATGTGAACAAGCATGAATCCACACATCCCATGCTATGCTTCCAACTTTCACAAATGCTCCCTTGGCTAACTTGTCAAGCCTTGTTCCGCTCGACTCTTGCCTTTTGTCTTCTCCTTGTCACTCTCTCTCTCTCTCAACAACAAGTACCCTTGTGGCTGCTTATATAGTAGCAAGTCCCACAAAACCACTAAGTGGTATTACATAAACCATGTGCTAAAATCATGTGCTACCTAACCCGCTAACCCCACATTTAATATTGGGCATTTAATTCTTTTTTTCAATATTAAATAATTACATGAAATATTTTCACAATGTTACAATACAACTCATCAAGAATATTCCATGGGAATCTTTACATGTTGCACATCCACCTAGGTACAACATTACATAATAAAAATAAAATAATAAAATAACAATATTATGCAATGTGTGCAACACCTATTATCTCAACAATCTCCCACTTGTTGTATACATTGCATAGGGTCAATCCGTAGCCACATAAATGAACAAGGGAACAATCCCTCACAGCACATCCACTATCATGGATCAAAAATACACCAAGTTCTTCATCTTGGTACCCGCAACAAAATCAAAGTATCCAACATCTCGAACATGAATGATCTCACCTCCTATTATGCCACTGCCACTAGACATACATAGAAGCCATCCAAAGAGAAAGCCACCCAACCCGTCGCATTAGAAGATCATAAAATCCTATACCAGCTAAAATTTCAAGCACAAATAACCTGATCCAATGGTAATCACATGTATCCGTAGTTGTCAAAATATCAATAGCTGAAATAGCACCCATAGCAAAGTGCCAAACCCATCCAACTATCCATACCTCAAAAGGTATAACAAGTGAATCTCATATCACCGACATATCCAATCTGCAACCTGCAATCATAATCCTCAAGAGAAATACCTACCACATATATACCAAGAAGCTCCCATTGCAAAAGATAATGTCAAATCTATAACCAATCCACTTACAACATCTCAAAGAAGTGAATCCATGTAGTATCAAGGACATCTACAATACATAATCCAATATCCTGCAAGAATAACTCTCATAACAAGTCTCTAATGCTCTCCCAAGTTCACCACAACCAACAAAGGAAAGAGATAAAGTAATAACCATGTCATCTCTCACATGACATACATGAGCACAAACCAGTGATCACAATCTCTAACCAATCTCAAATCCAATGTAAGTAAAACTGAACATTCAGGAAGATAACCAAGACCAGAGAAATCATGCAAATCATAACTTATATCACGTCCTTCTACACACACCTCTAGATGTAAACTGTACAAGTATGATCTCCTCCATAAAAACCACAACAAGAAGCCTCAACAACACCTAAACCATAACATATAACTAATCATGGATGTAAGCCTCTCACAAGAAGATCAAACTCAATAAACTATTCCTAAACCAAGGAATATGCCCAATATAAAACCATCTCCCAAACTCAAACAATATAACAACATATGCACATGGAGATAACCAGTGCTAAACCATCTCTCAAATGAACCCTCTAGAACTAACTCATGTACCATAGCTCAAGATCCATATCCATGAAAGACAGGCATAAATATAATGCACTTGAGAAAAACAATGGGCTATACCTCTCAAGTAGCAAACCACCGAGTAGACCAAGAGTGGGGAATGAGAATGCTCATCAAGATACCCAAGTCTCCAACCAAGACTCATCTAAGAACAATCTCCTCTCAAGTCCATATCAGGTGACTGCCCCTCAGACTTCCTATTGAAACCATCAACTGTCCCAAAAAATACTTCTCTAATCCAAGAAAAATCAGCATCACCACCATCTCTGAGTATCCATGAGCACCTGTAACCAATCAATCCATGCCAACTCCAAATGTGACATAGCAATATCATGAAGTATCCATCTTATGATCAGTGTACTCAATACCAAGAAACTAAACCAAGATCAATGTCAAAAGTTCTAACCATGGCCTCAAGAACATAAACATGACAACATGATCTTACCATCTCAACTAAAGAGATAACATGCTCCATATGAACACACCATAACATGTCACAACTCTAAACGTGTATCAAGAGTATACCATGAGATAATAATGAAACCATCCTCATACCAAGGATAACATGCCAAATAAAAGCATAAACCACACCTTTGCTAAGAACCCTGTGAGTCCTCAAGATGCAAGTATCTCCACACACCATGAAGAAAACCATCTCCACACACCATGAAGAAAACCATCTCCACATACCAGGAAGAACCATCTCCATACACCATGAAGATAAACAAGAACTCCATGAGTCCTCAAGATCTAACCATCTTCACACATCATGAAGATAACAAGTGTACCGTGCAAATGTCAAAGACGCTTCTGCAGCAACAGGATCTAAGACAAACCTCCAACATCTGCAAACACTCAATAAATATATTAATGCCAACAACTCCCACTCAACCATGGTACCAAGTCATCTATGGCATCATAAAATCCATCCTCTCCAAACCAAGAAGATATAAACCAAACCAGGAACTAATCCTGCACTGTCACCCCATCACTATCACAAGCTCCCACTAAACCATGTATCCAAGCTATCCATGACATCATGATGAAAACCCATCCTCTAACCATGAGAATCAACCAAGGCATCAAACTATCAAAGAACTCAAAGTGCACATCATGAGCTCCTCAAAAGAAACCAAATAACCATGATCCTCAATCAAAAAGATATACCACCATAACTAAATCAAAAAATCCAAGTTAATGAACATCAAGGATGTACCTGTATAACCAATCATGTCATGCCAAAATTCATGACACCATGATCACATCCATGAACTGAGCATCTGGCTCTCAATATGTCCAACCTGTTAGCATAGTCAACCACAATCCTCCACCATGACTATACCTGGTAACAACATCTCATCCCTTCTACATGAAGAAAATAGTAAATCATGTGACTTAGGGCATAGAAAACCCAAATCCAAGCCACCAATCTGAATATGCATCAATAATGAAAGATCAATGGGCAAAGACAACCCATAACCAAGCTATAAATGCAACCTGTAAGTATAGACCGCTTACAACACTGCACAACTTGTAGACCCAACAAGTCATCATGCATATCCAAACCAAACACTGATAACCATATCATCATGAGACCAATCTGAAATATGAACTGAGTATACAATGACATCAAATCTTAAATCTCCAATGCCATAAACTCATAATGTTACCATAGTCAAAATATATTAATAAAATATTTAGATCAATATATCAACAAATAAATCATGTCAAACCTACACCAAATTTGAACCAATTTGTAGAGCTCTCCAAGAGCTTTCCGTTGACTACTCGAAGTCCAAAATTTGACTCCGTATGCCCAAATTATGCCCTAATCCGTGCTCAAAATAAATAACATCTAACTTTAGGGCTCTAAAAACTTGATAAAATTTCAAAATCATAGAACCAAACCTACACCATCTTGTAGTGCTTTGAATTATCTTTCCAACGCCTATAAGAACTCTGAAATCCGATATTCTGAGAGAAAGTTATGGTCGTTTTACTAAGACAGTCTTTTTACCATTTTTAGTATATTTTTCATTTTTAATTTTTTCAGCGACGAAAATTCTGACGGGATTAAATTTGACGGCCATCATGGGCTAAAACCAAAAAACTCTTTCATTTCCTCTAAACATGGCCAAACTGAGGCATATTATATATCAAAATTTATGGAAATATCGACCTGGATCCAATGGTGAGGTATATTTTTACCCAGGAGGTCATTTATGCAAGCTACCCCCCAAAACCCTCATTTAAATGAAACATCCAAAAAATTCTTTTCTCCAACAATTTCACATGCCCAAATATTTTAACATCTCATTATAACAGCAAATCCAAAACTCTTAGATCTGCAATAAATCATTCATATATCTTGCCCTTTCTTTTATCCTTGCATGCATTCCCATGGATTCAATCTAGGGTTACAATAATAAAATCATAGCTCTAATACCACTTGTAAGGAAACTTGGCAATAAAGAATATAACCATTTCCACATAACCCATAATAGATCCAAAATAAACACAAAATTAAAATTCACATGCAAGAGAATAGACAACATACCCACAAAATGTGACACAAGATATACCTTGGGAAACCCTCATTGAGGGAAAAAAAACCCAGCCTCCAAAAGCATCCATCACCATGTATTATTCAGCAAAAAACACCATTGCCATACAACCATGGAAGCCTTCATGGCCATAGCCACAACCAAGAAAACTATGTGAACAAGCATGAATCCACACATCCCATGCCATGCTTCCAACTTTCACAAATTCTCCCTTGGCTAACCTGTCAAGCCTTGTCCCGCTCGACTCTTGCCTTTTGTCTTCTCCTTGTCTCTCTCTCTCTCTCTCTCTCAACAACAAGTACCCTTGTGGCTGCTTATATAGTAGCAAGTCCCACAAAACCACTAAGTGGTATTACATAAACCATGTGCTAAAACTATGTGCTACCTAACCCGCTAACCCCACATTTAATATTGGGCATTTAATTCTTTTTTTCAATATTAAATAATTACATGAAATATTTTCACAATGTTACAATACAACTCATCAAGAATATTCTATGAGAATCTTTACATGTTGCACGTCCACCTAGGTACAACATTACATAATAAAAATAAAATAATAAAATAACAATATTATGCAATGTGTGCAACACCTATTATCTCAACATGAACGATTCGAATATATCCCTATGGGTCCTAAGACCCCTAAGGACTTATGTCGTCTTTTAATGGGTCAAACAGGGTGATAGGGTTCTTTGACCCATATTACCCATTTGAATGTCCCTAGGGGTCTTAGGACCCCTATGGATATATGTCATCATTTAATGGGTCAAAGGGGGTCATAAGTCACCCTTTGACCCATATGACCGCTAGGGACTTATGTTGTCCTTTAATGGGTCAAAGAGAGTGATAGGGCTCTTTGACTCATATTACCCATTTGAATATGTCCCTAGGAATCCGAGGACCCCTAGGGACATATGTCATCATTTAATGGGTCAAAGCGAGTCATAAGTCACCCTATGACCACCTTTGACCCATATAGCCCATTCAAATTTCTCCTTATGGGTCCTAAGACTCCTTGGGACATATGTCATATTTAATGGGTCAAAGGGGGTCAAAGGTCACCCTATGATCGTGTTCGACCAATATGTCATCATTTAATGGGTCAAAAGGGACCTATGACTACCTTTGACCCATATGAATGATTCAAATATGTCCGTAGGGGTGCTAGGACCCCTAGGGACATATATTGTTGTTTAATGGGTGAAAGAGGGTCATAGGTCACCTTGTGAGCTCTTTTGACCCATATGAACGATTCGAATATGTCCCTAGGGGTCCTAAGACCCCTAGGGATATATGTCATCGTTTAATGGGTCAAAGATGGTCATAGGGTCCTTTGACCCATATTACCCATTCGAATATGTCCCTTGGGGTCCTAGGACAACTAGGGACAAATGTCTTCATTTAATGGGTCAAAGGGGGTCATAGGGTGACCTATGAGCCACTTTAACCCTATGGCTCATTCAAATTTGTCCCTAGAGGTCCTAGGACCCCTAAGGACATATATCGTCGTTTAACTAGTCAAAAGGGGTCATAGGTCACCCTATAACCCTCTTTCACCCGTATGAATGATTCGAATATGTCACTAGGGGTCCTAGGACCCTTAGGAACATATGTCATCGTTTAATGGATCAAAGAGGATCATAGGTCACTCTATAACCTCCTTTGACCCATATGAATGATTCAAATATGTCCCTAAGGGTCCTAAGACCCTTAGAGATATATGTCATCGTTTAATTGGTCAAAGGGCGTCATAGGTTACATTATGATCCCATTTGATCCATATAAACGATTCGAATATGTCCCTAAAAGTCGTAGGACCCCTAGGGACATATGTAATTGTTTAATGGATCAAAGGGGGTCATAGGTCACCCTATGACCCCCTTTGACCCATATGGCCCATTCAAATTTGTCCCTAGGGGTCCTAGGACCCCTAAAGACATATGTCGTCGTTTAATGAGTCAAAGAGGGTCATAGGTCACCATATGACCCCCATTGACCTATATGAATGATTCAAATATTTTCTTAAGGGTCCTAGGACCCTTAAGGACATATGTTATCATTTAATGGGTCAAACCGTGTTATAGGTCACCCTATGACCCCTTTTGACTTATATGGCCCATTTGAATTTGTCCCTAGGGGTCCTAGGACCCCTAAGGACATATGTCGTCATTTAATAGGTCAAAGAGGGTCATAGTTCACCCTGTGACCCCATTTGACTTATATGAACGATTTGAATGTCCTTAGGGGTCCTAGGACACCTAGGGACATATGTCATCGTTTATTGGGTCAAAGGGGGTAATAGGTCACCCTATGACCCCGTTTGACCTATATGAACAATTTGAATATCTCCCTATGGGTCTTATGACCCTTAGGGACATATGTCATCGTTTAATCGGCCAAAGGAGGTCATAAGACACCCTATGACCACCTTTGACCCATATAAACGATTCAAATATTTTTCTAAAGGTCTTAGGACCCCTAGCGATATATATCATCATTTAATAGGTCAAAGGGGGTAATAGGTCATCCTATGACCCCCTTTGACCCATATGAACGATTTGAATATCTCCCTAGGGGTGCTAGGACCCTTGAGGACATGTGTCATTATTTAATGGGTCAGCGCCTTTGACCCATATGAACAATTTGAATATGTAATTAAGGGTCCTAGGACCCCTATGGACATATGTCGTCAGTTAATGGATCAAAGAGGTTCATAGGTCACCCTATGTCCCCCTTTGACCCATATTATCCATTTAAATGTCCCTAGGGGTCCTATCACCCATAGAGTCATATGTCATCATTTAATGGGTCAAAGAGAGACCTATGACTCCTTTTGACCCATATGAACGATTTGAATATATACCTATGGGTCCTAAGACCCCTAGGGTCATATGTCATTGTTTAATGGGTCAAAGGAGGTCATAGGTCACCCTATGACCCTGTTTGACCCATATAGCCCATTCGAATTTGTCTCTATGCGTCTTGGGGCCCCTAGGGACATATGTCGTATTTAATGGGTCAGAGGGGGTCATAGGTCACCATATGACCCCCTGTCACCCATATGAACGATTCGAATATATCCGTAGGGGTCCTAAGACCACTAGGGACATATGTCACCATTTAATAGGTAAAAGGGGGTCATAGGTCACCTTATTACCCATTTTGACCCATATGAATTATTCGAATATGTCCCTAAGGGTCCTACAACCCTTAGGGACATATGTCATCATTTAATGGGTCAAAGAGGGTCATAGGTCACTCTATGACCCCCTTTGACCCATATGAATGATTCGAATATCTCCCTAGGGGTCCTAAGACCCCTAGGGACATATATCATCGTTTAATGGGTCAAAGATGGTCATAAGGCCCTTTGTCCCATATTACCCATTCGAATATGTCCCAAGGTGTCCCAGGACCCCTAGGGACATATGTCGTTGTTTAATGGGTCAAAGGAGGTTACAGGTCACCGTATGAACTCCTTTGACTCATATGGCCCATTCGAATTTGTCTCTAGTAGTTCTAAGACGCTTAGAGACATCTATCATCATTTAATGGGTCAATTGAGGTCATAGGTCACCCTCTGACCCTTTTGTCCCATATGAATGATCCAAATACATCCATAAGGGTCCTAGAACCCTTAGGGACATATGTTATCGTTTAATGGGTCACAAGGGATCATAGGTCAGCCTATGACCCCCTTTGACCCATATTACCCATTCAAATATGTCCCTAGGGGTCCTATGACCCCTAAAGACATATGTCATTGTTGAATGGGTCAAAGAGCCCTTTGACCCATATGAAAGATTCGAATGTGTCCATAGAGGTCCTAAGACTCAAAGGGACATATCTCATCATTTAATGGGTCAAAAAGGGCTATAGGGCTCTTTGAACCATATTACCCATTCGAATATGTCCCTAGCTCTCCTAGGACTGCTAGGGACATATGTTGTCATTTAATGGGTGAAAGGGGGTCATAGGTCACCTTATGACCCTTTTTGACCCATATGAACGATTCGAATATGTCCTTATGGGTCTTAAAAGGACATATGTCATCATTTGATGGGTCGAAAGGCATCATAGGTCACCCTATGATCCCCTTTGACCTATATGAACAATTCGTATATGTCCCTAGGGGTCATAGGACCCTTTGGGACATATGTCATCATTTATTGGGTCAAAGGAGGTCATAAGTCCTAAGAACCCTTTCACCCCATAGGGTGAATTTTTACCCCCTTTGACCTATTAAACGACGACATATATCCATAGAGGTCTTAGGACCCCTAGGGACATATTCGAATCGTTCATATGGTTCAAAGGGGGTCACAGGGTGATCTATGATCCCCTTTGACCAATTAAACGATGACATATGTCCCTATGGGTCTTAGGACCTCTAGGGATATATTCGAATCGTTCATATGAATCAAAAAGGGTAATAGGGTGACCTATGACCCCTTTTGACCCATTAAATGATGACATATGTCCTTAGGGGTCTTAGGACCCCTAGCGAAATATTTGAATCATTCATATAAGTCAAAGGGTGTCATAGGGTGACCTATGTCCCTCTTTGACCCATTAAACGATGACATATGTCTCTAAGGGTCCTTAGACCCCTACGGACATATATAAATGACTAATATGGGTCAAAGGGGGTCATAGAGTGACCTATGACCACCTTTGACCCATTAAACGATGACATATGTCCCTAGGCGTCCCAAGACCTCTATGAACATATTAGAATCATTCATATGGGTCAAAAGGGGTCATAGGGTGACCTATGACCCTCTTTGACCCATTAAATGATGACATATGTCCTTAGGAGTCCTAAGATCTCTAAAGACATATTTGAATTATTCATATTGGTCAAAGAGGGTCATAGGGTGACTTATGACCCCCTTTCACCCATTAAACAATGAGATATGTACCTAGGAGTTCTAGGACCCCTAGGGACATTCGAATTGTTCATATGAATCAAATGGGGTCATACTATGACCCCTTTTGACCCATTAAACAATGACATATGTCTCTAAAGGTCCTAAGACCCCTATGGACATATTTGAATCATTCATACGAGTCAAAGGGGGTCATAGGTCTGACCCATTAAATGATGACATATGTCCCTAGGGTTCCTAAAACTCCTAGGGACAAATTCGAATGGGCCATATGGGTCAAAGGAGCTCATACGATGACCTATGACATCCTTTGACCCAGTAAATGATGACATATGTTCGGACATATTCAAATCGTTCATATAGAGCAAAAGGGGTCATAGGGCTACTTTTGACCCCCATTGACCCAATAAACGATAAAATATGTCCTTAGGGGTCCTAGGACCCCTAGGGACATATTCGAATCATTCATATGGGTCAAAGGGGGTCATAGAGTGACCTATGACCACCTTTGACCTATTAAACGACGACATATGTCCTTAGGGGTCCTAGGACCCTTAAGGACATATTCGAATCGTTCATATGGGACAAAGAGGGTCGACCCTATGACCCCCTTTGACCCATGAAATGATGACATATGTCCCTAGGCATCTTAGGACCACTAGGGACAAATTTGAATGGGTCATATGGGTCAAAGGGGGTCATAGGGTGACCTGTGACCCCATTTGACCCATTAAACGACGACATATGTCCCTAGGGGTCCTAGGACACCTTAGGACATATTCGAATGGGTAATATGAGACAAAGGGCCTTATGATCATCTTTGACCCATTAAACAATGACATATGTCCCTAGGGGTCTTAGGACCTCTAGGGACATATTCAAATCGTTCATATGGATCAAAAGGGGTCATATAGTGACCTATGACCCACTTTGACCCGTTAAATGATGACATATGTCCCTATGGGTCCTAGGACCCCTAAAGACATATTTGAATCGTTCATATGGGTCAAAGAGGGTAATAGGGTGACCTATGACCCCCTTTGACCTATTAAACGACAACATATGTCCCTAAGGGTCAGAATATATTCGAATCGTTCACATGGGTCAAAGGGGGTCATAGGGTGATGTGTGACCCCCTCTGACCCATTAAATACGACATATATCCTTAGGGATCTTAGGATGGCTAGGGACAAATTTGAATGGGCCATATGGGTCAAAAAGGGTCATAAGTAGCCCTATGACCCCATTTGACCCATATGAATGACTCGAATATGTCCCTAGGGGTCCAAAGACCCTTAGGGATATTTGTCATCATTTAACGGGTCAAAAGGGGTCATAGGTCACCGTATGACCCCTCTTGACCCAAATGGCCTATTCAATTTGTCCCTACAGGTCCTAGGACCCCTAGGGACATGTCATCGTTTAATGGGTCAGAGGGGGTCATAGGTCACCCTATGACCCCGTTTGACATGTATGAACGATTCGAATATATGCATAGGGGTCTTAAGACCCCTAGGGACATATGTCATCATTTAGTGGATCCAAAGGTGTCATAGGTCACTGTACAACCCCCTTTGACCCATATGAACGATTCAAATATATCCTTAGGATCCCTACGGACATATTAAACGATGACATATGTCCCTAGGGGTCTTAGGACCCGTAGGTACATATGTCATCATTTAATGGGTCAAAGGAGGTCATAAGTCACCCTATGACCCCCTTTGACCCATATGAACGATTCGAATATGTCCCTAGGGGTCTTAGGACCCCTAGTGACATATGTCATCATTTAATGGGTCAAAGGGGGTCATAGGGACCCATATGAATGATTCGAATATGTCCTTATGGGTCCTAGGACCCCTAGGGATATATGTTGTCATTTAATGGGTCAAAGGGGGTCATAAGTCACCCTATGACCCCGTTTGACCCATATGAACGATTTGAATATGTCTGTAGGGGTCCTTGGACCCTTAGGAACATATGTCATCATTTAATGGGTCAAAGGGGTTTATAGGTCACCCTATGACCCATATGGCCCATTCGAATTTGACCTTCTGGGTCCTTAGACCCCTAAGAACATATGTCGTATTTAATGGGTCAAAGGGGTCATAGGTCACCTTATGACCCTCTTTGACTTGTATGAACGATTCAAATATGTCCATAGGGGTCTTAGGGACATATGTCATCATTTAATAAGTTAACGGGGGTCATAGGTCACCCTAACACCCTCTTTGACCCATATGAACGATTCGAATATGTCCTTAGGGGTCCTAGAACCACTAGGGACATATGTTGTCATTCAATGGGTCAAAGGGAGTCATAAGTCACCCTATGACCCCCATTGACCCATATGAATGATTCGAATATGTCCTTAGGGGTCTTAGGACCTTTAGGGACATCTGTCATCATTTAATGATTCAACAGGAGTCATAGGTCACCCTATGACCTCCTTTGACCCATATGAACGATTCAAATATGTCCTTAGGGGTCTTAGTACCCCTAGGGACATATGTCACTATTCAATGGGTCAAAGGGGGTCATAGGTAAACCTATAACCTGCTTTGACCCATATGAACGACACGACTATGTCCCTAGGGGTCTTAGGACTGTTTGGGACATATGTCATCATTTAATTTGTCAAAGGGGGTCATAGGTCACCCTATGACCTCCTTTGACCAATATGGCCCATTGGAATTTGTCCCTAGGTGTACTAGGACCCATAAGGACATATGTCGTCATTTAATGGGTCAAAGAGACTCATAGGTCACCCTATGACCCCCTTTGACCCATATGAACGATTTGAATATGTCCCTAGGGGTCTTAGGACCCATAAGAACATAAATCATCATTTAATAGGTCAAAGAGGATCATCATTACCCATTCGAATATGTCCCTAGTTGTCCTAGGACTGCTAAGGACATATATTATCGTTTAATAGGTAAAAAAGGGTCATAGGGTGACCTATGACCCCCTTTGACCCATATGAATGATTCGAATATGACCTTAGGGGTCTTAGGACTCCAAAGGACATATTTTATCATTTAATGGGTCGAAGGACCTATGACCCCCTTTGACTCATATGAACGATTCAAATATGTCCCCACGGATCTTAAGACCCTTATGGACATATGTCATCATTTAATAGGTCAGAGGGGGTCATAGATCACCCTATGACCCCCTTTGACTCATATAAACGATTTGAATATGTCCATAGGGGTCCTAGGACCTCTGGGAAAATATGTCGTCGTTTAATGGGTCAAAATGGGTCACAGGTCACCCTATGACCCCTTTTGATTCATATGAACGATTTGAATATGTCCCTAGGGGTCTTAAGACCCCTAAGGACATATGTTGTCATTTAATGAGTCAAATGGGGTCATAAGTCACCCTATCACCCCCTTTGTCCCATATCAAGGATTCGAATATGTCCCTATGGATCCTTGAACCCTTAGGGACATATGTCATCATTTAATGGGTCAAAGGGTGTCATAGGTCACCCTATGACCCCTTTGACCCATATGAACGATTCGAATATGTCCCTAGGGGTTTTAGGACCCCTAGAGACATATGTCGTTGTTTAATGAGTCTAATGGGGTTATAAGTCACCCTATGACTCCCTTTGACCCATATGAATGATTCGAATATGTCCTTAGGGGTCTTAGGACCCTTAGGGACATATGTCGTCATTTAATGGGTCCTATGACCATCTTTGATCCATATGACACATTAAAATTTGTCCCTAAGGGTCCTCAGACCCCTAAGGACATATGTCATATTTAATGAGTCAAAAGGGGTCATAGGTCACCCTATGACCCCCTTTGACCCATATGAATGATTCGAATATGTCCCTAGGGGTCCTAAGACTCCTAAGGACATATGTAATCGTTTAATGGGTCAAAGACGGTTATAGCCCCTTTTGACCCATATTATCCATTAAAATATGTTCTTAGAGTTCTTAGGACCCCTATGGACATATGTCGTCGTTTAATGGGTCAATCCTATGACCCCCTTTGACCAATATGAACGATTTGAATATGTCCCTAAGGGTTGTAGGACCCCTAGGGACAAATTTCATCATTTAATGGGTCAAAGGGGGTCATAGGGTGACCTATGACCCCCTTTGACAGATATGAATGATTTGAATATGTCCCTAGGGGTCCTAGTACCCATAGGGACATATGTCATCATTTAACGCGTCAAAAGAGACCTATGACCCCTTTGACACATATGAACAATTTGAATATGTCCCTAGGGGCCCTAAGACCCTTAGGGACATATGTTGTCATTTGATGGGTCAAAGAGAGTCATAGGGATCTTTGTCCCATATTACCCATTCGAATATGTTCCAAGGTGTCCTAAGACCTCTACAAACATATATCTTTGTTTAATGGGTCAAAGGGGGTCACAGGTCACCGTATGACCCCCTTTGACCCATATGGAAAATTCAAATTTGTCCCTAGTTTCCCTAGGATGCCTAGGGACATATGTTGTCGTTTAATGGATCAAAAAGAGTCACAAGGTGACCTATGGCCCCCTTTGTCTCATATGAACGATTTGAATATGTCCGTAGGGGTCCTAGGACCCCTAGGGACATATTTTATCATTTAATGGGTATAAGAGGGTCATAGGTCACCCTGTGACGCCCTTTGACCTATATGAATGTTTCGAATAGGTTACTAGGGGTCTTAGAACCCCTAGGGACATATGTCATTGTTTAATGAGTCAAAAGGGGTCATAAGTCACCCTATGACACCCTTTGATCCATATGAACGATTTAAATATGTAACTAGGGGTCCTAAGACCCCTAGGGACATATGTCATCGTTTAATGGGTCAAAAGGGGTCATAAGTCACCCTATGACCCCCTTTGACTCATATGAATGATTCGAATATGTTCCTAGTGGTCCTAGGACCCCTAGGGACATATGTAGTCATTTAATGGATTAAAGGGGGTCATAGGGTAATGGTCACCCTATGACCCCCTTTGACCCATATGAACGATTTGAATATGTTCTTAGGGGTCTTAGGACCCCTAGGGACATATGTCATTTATTGGGTCAAAAGGGGTTATAAGTAGCCCTATGACCCCTTTTGACCAATATGAAAGATTTGAATATGTCCCTAGGGGTCCTAGTACCCCTAGGGACATAGGTCCCCCTATGACCCTTTTTGAACCATATGAACGATTCGAATACGTCCCTAGGGACATATGTCGTTGTTTAATAGGTCAAAAGACCTATGACCCCCTTTGACCCATATTACCTATTCAAATATGTCCTTAGGGGTTGTAGGACCCCTAGAGAGATATGTCATCATTTAATGGGTCAAAGAGGGTCATAGATCACCCTATGACCTCCTTTGAATCATATAAACAATTAAAATATGTCCTTAGGGGTCCTTGGACCCTTAGGGACATATGTCATCGTTTAATGGGTCAAAGAGGGTCGTAGGGCCCTTTGACCAATATTACCCATTCGAATATGTCCCTAGCGATCTTAGGACCCCTAGGGACATATGTCATCATTTAATGGGTCAAACGGGTTCATAATTCAGTGTATGACCCATTTTGACCCATATGAATGATTTGAATATGTCCCTCAGGGTCTTAGGATCCTTAGGCACATTTTTCATCGTTTAATATGTTAAAGTGGGTCATAGGGTGAACTATGAGCCCCTTTTACTCATATGAACGATTTGAATATGTCCCTAGGGGTCATATGACCCCTAGTGACATATGTCGTTGTTTAATGGGTGACCTATGACCTCCTTTGACCCATATTACCCATTCCAATATGTCCCTAGGGACATATGTCATCATTTAATGGGTCAAATGGGATCATAGGTCACCCTATGACCCCCTTTGATCCATATGAACTATTCGAATATGTCCCTAGGGGTTTTAGGATGCCTATGGACATATGTCGTCATCTAATAGGTCAAAGCGGGTCATAGGTCACCCTATGACCCCCTTTGACTCATATTACCCATTCGAATATGTTCGTAGGGGTTCGAGGACCCCTAGAGACATATGTCATTGTTTAATGGGTAAAAAAAGGTCATAGGTCACCCTCTGACCCCATTTGACCAAAATGAATGATTTGAATATGTTCCTAGGGGTCCTAGGACCTCTAGGGACATATGTCATCATTTAATGGGTCAAAGGAGGTCATAGGTCACCCTATGAACCCCTTTGACCCATATGAACGATTTGAATATGTCTCTAGGAGTTTTAGGACCCCTAGAGACATACATCATTGTTTAATGGGTTAAAAGGAGTCATAGGTCACCCTATGATCCCGTTGTACACATATGAACGATTTGAATATGTAACTAAGAGTTGTAAGACCCATAGGGACATATGTCGTTGTTTAATGGGTTAAAGGGGGTCATAGGTCACCTGTGACCCCCTTTGACCCATATGAATGATTCAAATATGTCCATAGGAGTCGTAGGACCCCTAAACACATATGTCATCGTTTAATGTGTCAAAGTTGGTCATAGGTCACCCTATGACCCCCTTTGACCCATATGAACGATTTGCACATGTCCCTAGGGGTCCTAAGACCCCTAGGAACATATGTCATTGTTTAATGGGTCAAAGGGGGTCATAGGTCACCCTATGACCCCTTTTGACACATATGAAAGATTTGAATATGTTTCTAGGTGTCCTAAGACCCTTAGGGACATATGTCATCGTTTAATGGGTCAAAGAGGGTCCTAGGTCACCTTACAACCCCCTTTGACCCATATGGCTCATTTAAATTTGTCCCAAGGGGTCTCAAGACACCTAGGGACATATGTCGTCATTTAATGGGTTAAAGGGGGTCATAGGTCACCCTATGACCCCCTTTGAGCCATATTAGGCATTCAAATATGTCCCTAAGGGTCCTAGGACCCCTAGAGACATATGTCGTCATGTAATGGATCAAAAAGGTTTATAGGTCACCCTATGACCCCCTTTGACCCATATGAACGATTCGAATATATCCCTAGAGGTCCTAGGACCCCTAGGGACATATGTCATCATTTAATGTGTCAAAGAGGGTCATAGGACCCTTTTACCCATATTACCCATTCGAATATCTAGGATCCCTAGGGACAAATGTCGTTATTTAATGGGTCAAAGGGGGTCATAAGTCACCCTATGACCCCCTTTGACTCATATGAGAAATTCAAATATGTCCCTAGTGGTCTTAGGACCCCAAAGGACATATGTCATCATTTAATGGGTCAAAGGGGGTCATAGGGTGACCTAAGACCCCTTTTGACCTATTGAACGATTCGAATATGTCCCTCAGGGTCATAGGACCCCAAGGACATATGTCATCTTTTAATGGGTTAAAGGGGGTCATAGGGTGACTTATGACCCCCTTTGACTCATATGAATGATTCGAATATGTTACTAGGGGTCCTAGGACCCCTAGGGACATATGTCGTTGTTTAGTAGGTTAAAAGGGGCCATAGGTCACCCTATGACCCCCTTTGACCCATATTACCTATTCGAATATGTCCCTAGGGGTCCTAGGAGCCCTAGGGACATATGTCATCGTTTAATGAGTCAAAGGGGGTCATATTTCACCTTATGACCCCCTTTGACCCATATGAACCATTCAAATATGTTCTTAGGGTTCCTAGGACCCCTAGGGACATATGTTATCGTTAATGGGTCAAAGGTGGTCATAGGTCACCCTATGACCCCATTTGACCCATATTACCCATTTGAAATGTCCCTAGGGTCTGAGGATGCCTAGAGACATATGTCAATATTTAATGGGTCAAAGAGGGCCATAAGTCACCCTATGACCCCTTTTAACCCATATGAACGGTTCGAATATGTCCCTAGGGGTGCTAGGACCCCTAGAGACATATGTCATCATTTAATGGGTCAAAGGGGGTCACAGGTCACCCTATGAACCCCTTTGACCCATATGAACGATTTGAATATGTCCTTAGGGGTTCTAGGACCGCTAGCGACATATGTCATCGTTTAATGGGTCAAAAGGAGTCATATATCACCCTATCAGCCTCTTTCACCCATATGAATGATTCGAATATGTTCCTAGGAGTTCTAGGACCCTTAGAGACATATGTTATTGTTTAATGTGTCAAAGGGGGCCAATGGTCACCTATGACCTCTTTGAACCCATATGAATGATTCGAATATGTCCCTAGGGGTCCTAGGACCCCTAGCGACATATGTCATCATTTAATGGGTGAAAGGGGGTCACAGGTCACCCTATGACCCCTTTTGACCCATATGAATGATTCGAATATGTCCCTAAGGGTGCTAGGACCCCTAAGGATATATGTCGTCGTTTAATGGGTGAAAGGTGGTCATACATTTAATGGGTTAAAGGGGGTCATAGGTCACCCTATGACCTCCTTTGACTCATATTACCCATTCGAAATGTCCCTTGGGGTCCAAAGATCCCTAGAGACATATGTCATCGTTTAATGAGTCAAAGCGGGTCATAGGTCACCCTGCAACCCCTTTTGACCCATATGAACGATTCAAATATGTCCTTAGGGGTCCTAGGACCCCTAAGGACATATGTCATCATTTAATGGGTCAAAGGGGGTCATAGGTCACCCTATGAACCCCTTTGAACCATATGAATGATTCAAATATTTTCCTAAGAGTTTTAAGACTTCTAGAGACATATGTCATCGTTTAATAGGTCAAAGGGAGTCATAGGTCACCCTATGACCCCTTTTGACCCATATGAACGATTCAAATATGTCCATAAGGGTTCTAGGACCCTTAGAGACATATGTTGTTTAATTGGTCAAAGACCTATAACCCCCTTTGACCCATATGAATGATTCGAATATGTCCCTAGGGGTCCTAGGACTCTTAAAGACATATGTCATCATTTAATGGGTGAAAGCAGGTCATAGGTCACCCTATGACCCCCTTTGACCCATATGAATGATTCGAATATGTCCGATCATTTAATGGGTGAAAGGTGGTCATAGGTCACCGTATGACCCCCTTTGACCCATATGGCCTATTCAAATTTGTCGCTAAGGGTCCTCTATAGGGAGATATGTCATCGTTTAATGGGTCAAAGGGGGTCATAGGTCACCGTATGACCCCCTTTGACCCATGTGGCCCATTCGAATTTGTCCTTAGGGGTCCTAAGACCCCTGGGAACATATGTCGTCGTTTAATAGATCAAAGGTGGTCATAGGTCACCCTATGACCCCCTTTGACCCGTATGAACGATTCGAATATGTCCTTAGTGGTCCTAGGACCACTAAGGGCATATGTCATCATTTAATGGGTCAAAGGGGGTCATAGGTCACCCTATGACCCCATTTGACCCATATTACCCATTGAAATATGTTCCTAGGGGTCCTAGGACCCCTAGATACATAAGTCATCATTTAAATGGTCAAGGAGGGTCATAAGTCACCCTATGACCGCCTTTGACCCATATGAACAATTCGAATATGGCGCTAGGGGTCCTAAGACCCCTAGGGACATATGTCATCATTTAATGGGTCAAAGAGGGTCATAGGGCTCTTTGACCCATATTACCCATTCAAATATTTCTCTAGGTGTCCTAGGATCCCTAGGGACATATGTGATCTTTTAATGGGCGAAAGGGGGTTATAGGTCACCCTATGACTCGGTTTGACACATGAACAATTCAAATATGTTCATGGGGGTCCTAGGACTGCTAGGGACCTATGTCATCATTTAATGGGTGAAAGGTGGTCATAGGTCACCCTTAGACCCCCTTTGACCCATATGCATGATTCAAATATGTCCCTAGGGGTCCTAGGACCCTTAGGACATTTGTCATCTTTTAATGGGTCAAAGAGGGTCATAGGGCCCTTTGACCCATATTACCCATTCGAATATATCCGTAGGTGTCCTAGGACCTATAGGAACATATGTCATCATTTAATGGGTCAAAGGGGGTCATAAATCACCCTATGACCCCCTTTGACACATATGAATGATTCGAATATGTCCATAGGGGTCCTAAGACTGCTAGGGACATATGTCGTCATTTAACGGGTCAAAGGGGATCATAGGTCACCCTATGATCCCCTTTGACTCATATGAATGATTCGAATATATCCCTAGGGGTCCTACGCTATGACCCCCTTTGACCCATATGAACGATTCGAATATGTCCCTAAGGGTTCTAGGACCCCTAGGGACATTTGTCGTTATTTTATCGCTGAAAGGGGGTCATAAGTCACCCTATGACCCCCTTTGACCCATATGAATGATTTGAATATGTCCCTAGGGGTCCTAGGACCCCTAGAGACATATGTCATCGTTTAATGGGTCAAAGGGGGTCATAGGTCAGCCTATGACCCCCTTTGACCCATATGAATGATTTGAATATGTCCTTAGCGGTCCTAGGACCCCTAGGGACATATGTCATCATTTAATGGGTCAAAGGGGGTCCTAGGTCACCCTATGACCCCCTTTGACCCATATTACCCATTCAAATATGTCCCTAGGGGTCCTAGGACCCCTAGAGACATATGTCATCATTTAATGGGTCAAAGAGGCTCATAGGTCACCCTATGACCCCCTTTGACCCATATGAATGATTCGAATATGTCCCTAAGGATCATAGGACCCCAAGAGAAATATGTCATCATTTAATGGGTCAAAGGGTGTCATAAGGTGACCTATGACCCCTTTTGACCCATATGAACGATTTGAATATGTCCCTAGGGGTCCTAGGGCCCGTAAGGACATATGTCGTCCTTTAATGTGTCAAAGTGAGTCATAGGGTTGACCTATGACCCCCTTTGACCCATATGAACTATTCGAATATATCCCTAGGGGTCCTAGGAGCCTAGGGACATATGTCGTTGTTTAATAGGTTAAAGGGTGTCATAGGTCACGCTATGACCCCCTTTGACCCACATTACCCATTTGAATATGTCCGTAGGGTTCATAGGACCCCTTGGAACATATGTCATCATTTAATGGGTCAAAGGGGGTCATAGGTCACCGTATGAGCCCCTTTGATCCATATTACCCATTCGAATATGTCCCTAGGGGTCTGAGGACCCTTAGAGACATATGTCATCCTTTAATGGTGACCTATGACCGCCTTTGACCCATATGAATGATTTGAATATGTCCTTAGGGGTCCTACAACCCCTAGGGACATATGTCATCATTTAATGGGTCAAAGGGGGTCATAGGTCACCCTATTAATTTCTTTGACCCATATGAACAATTCAAATATGTCCTTAGGGGTTTTAGGACCCTTAGAGACATATGTCATCGTTTAATGGGTCAAAGGGAGTCATAGGTCACCCTATGACCCCTTTTGACGCATATGAATGATTCAAATATGTCCCTGGGAGTTCTAGGACCCTTAAAGACACATGTTATTGTTTAATGGGTCAAAGGGGATCATAGGTCACCTATGACCCTCTTTGACCCATATGAATGATTCGAATATGTCCCTAGGGGTCTTAGGATCCCTAGAGACATATGTCATTGTTTAATGGTTCAAAGGGGGTCATAGGTCACCCTATGACCCCCTTTGACCCATATAACCCATTCAAATATGTCCCTAGTTGTCATTTAATGAGTGATAGAGTGAGCTATGACCCCCTTTGCCCATATTACCCATTTCAATATGTCTCTAGGGGTTCTAGGACCCCTAGAGACATGTCGTCATTTAATGGGTCAAAGAGAGTCATAGGTCACCTTATGACTCCCTTTGACCCATATTACCCATTAGAATATTTCTTTAGGGGTCATAGGACCCCTAGAGACATATGTCATCATTTAATGGGTCAAAGGGGGTCACAGGTCACCCTATGACCCTCTTTGACCCATATGAACGATTCAAATATTTCCCTTGGAGTCGTACGATGTGTAGGGACATATGTCATCATTTAATGGTTCAAAAGGGGTCATAGGTCACCGTGTGACCCTGTTTGACCCATATTAACCATTGTAATATGTCCCTAGGGGTCCTAGGACCCCTAGGGACATATGTCATATTTTAATGCGTCAAAAGTGGTCAATGGTTGACCTATGACCCCCTTTGACTTAGATATATTAATAACATACATATTAATGTTATATATATGTGTGTGTGTGTGTGTGTGTGTGTGTGTGTGTATGTATTACATTATTATATTTAATGAAATTATTACTTTATTTTATATATATTTATATATATTAATAACATACATATTAATATAATAATATATAATACATATTATATTTAATAAAAATATTACCTTATTATATATATTAATAACATACATATTAATATAATAATATATATTATATATTTATATTTAATATATTACGTTATTATATATATATAATATTATTATACATATTAATATAATAATATATAATACATATTATATTTAATGAAATATTACGTTATTATATATATATATTAATAACATACATATTAATATAATAATATATAATAGGTATTTTATACATATATAAATTACGTTATTATATTTAGTAAAAATAATAATATAATAAATTATATTTGTAGATTGTAATAAGATTAACATAATATATTATTATATATTACTAGATTATATCTTATATCTTTACATTATATATATATATATATATATATATATATATATATATATATATATATATTATAATACGTCTTTACCTAGTAATATAAGTGAAATAATTTATAAATCATAAGCTAGAACGTTTAAACTCAATTTTTCCTCCAAAATGGGTTGGAATTTGAAATTTTCCAATCGTAGCATATCGGATGATCGAGTTCAAATCGGATATCCGATTTGGCTTGGTATTTATCAAGCCTACCCGGTCAACCCAAAAGATGTGTTTGAAGAGGGTTTTAGTGATACTTAGACTTCAAGTAGCCATCTAACAACGTTATTTTGATCGAAATTGAATAAAGCGAAAAGGGTTTTTTAATATCGCTCTCTAGATTCCATCAATATAATTTCTATCAAATTCTGAGTTCGATAATTATTTATTAGTTAATTATCAATGAAGATTATTGTAAAGTGCTGATTGACATACTGATTGAAAAATAGCTATAACTTTCAAACGGTATAACATTTTTTAAATCTAAAAGTTGCGTCACATTCTATACTTTGCCTAGTATAAGAAAAAAAAATTAAAATTAAAATTTGGTAAAATTTTCTATTAGTTAGGGTGGTCAGACACGAGACTTTTTTTTTTTCCAGAAAAAATTTTGGTAGAAAATTCATATTTAATTATTTATTTGGAATAAAAATATCAAAAAATATTCTTCATATCAGGGCATGAGTCTACTTTTAATATCTATAATTATATTAAAAAAATATTATGATTTGATTTTGATTAAGGTGGTCAGACATACACCTACTTTTTATTTTTGCCCTGATATTTTCTTAGTACTGCATTAAAATTCAAACTTTTGACCAAATAATTATTTTTTTCTCCTCATAAGGCCTAGTAGTTTAGAAACTACATTCAATTTCCTACATATTATTTTCTTACAACTTTTTGATATAAAGTCCATAACTACTTCAAAATTATGTGTCAAGTTGACATAAACCTAATTTGCTGATTTTTCATTGCCACTTAAGGCCATAGTTTGGTACACCATGATTCTGCACATACCTGAATGCAACATATCAATACTCTCCAATGCTCAAGATACTCCCCTAATGTAGTATCATCAACATTTATGTTAACAACCTAATGCACTGAGAATCCAAGGGTACCCCTATTGGAGGTAAACTAGATCCCTGAAAACAATCACACAATGAAAATGCAAAAAGAAATCACCAACAAAGCAAGATCTGATACCAAATCAAAACTCTTTATTCCTAGAATAATTGATTACATGTAATATTCTTGACTATAAGGCCTTTCAAGTTAGGGTCAAATACAAAAAAAATTGCAATAATAGTTCTAAAAGATCCCACAAGATCCAACTCCCAATCCTAATCCTAGCTAGTCCAGATCTACACTCTAGAAGGGAACCCCAAAGAAATATTAACTTGTTCTCACAAGACCACCAAGTAATCTCCTATTTTTAAAGCCGCAACTACTAGCTCTTCAAAATTTTGAATCCTCTTACCCAAGATGGATCACAACTCTTAATAAATAAAGAGTCCACATTATCCCCTACTTATACCTAACTAAGCCATAAGTCATCCCAAATCGTTACAAATTAAGTACCTTAAATTAAATGTATGTTGATACATAAGTTAGCTCTAACACAAATTAAATACCCAAAGTTGGCTCACAGAAAACTTGGCACCTATAGTAACCAAGACCAGACTAAGTATCAGAGAGACCAAGCCGAGCATCAGCTAAAATACCTACATTGTTGAGCTCCTAGTGCATGCTAAGAAACCAACATATGCCAAGCACTATAGTGAATTCTAGGTGTGCCAAAAAAATCTATATCTACCAAGCTCCTTCAGCAATTGAATCCCTTCAATAATAAAGCTCCTTGGCCACAACTACACCCTTCAGCGATCGAGAACCATAGTTTGGTGACTGAGTCCACAATGCTTAGCCAAAATACCTCCAACATGTAAGATTACTCAAAACCCTAAGATGCTCTTGCATTACTGCCATAGGAGCTATTATAGGAAATGAAGTCCCTGTTGTAGAAATATATCAAACAAAACTTAAAGAGTCTCAGTTAGCAATCATAAAAAGTGTAATGCCCCACCTAAAGATCCTTGGAAATAAGGATTAACTAAGATAAACATATTTTTTCTAAAAGATAAAACATATGAACATGCAATAAAAAATGTACAAGAGATTGGAATGGAATTTTTTTTTAGCATGAATGCTAATAATACTACATTAGAGGAGTATCCTAAGTATTGGAGAGTATTGACATATTACATTCATGACTATGATTTTCATTGATGTCAACATAGAAGTAAGTTTTTGGAGACTGGAAAAGTTGAAGACAAAGATCTTAGTTGTATGAATAATGTTTTGATTTCCTAGTGATGTGCATTCATAGATATGTTTGATACTGTGTCCTAATGTTAAGTTTCGATCCATAGTACCTAAGTTGAAGATGTATGGAAGATATGACTGATATAATCTAGAGATGCATGGTCAACCACTAAAATAAGATAGTCTAATCATCATGTCAAAAAATGAAAAACCCCTAGTGTCACATGAATGAGAAGTTGCATGATTGTAAGCTAATAGTGCTATTGTAATTATGAATTAATTAATTATCTTATTATAATTAATTGGAAAGACCTCAAGGCTAACTCAATGAATTATTTTGAAGATACAATATAAAGAAAATATGTTTTCCTTGTTTGTGAGTAGTGTTGTGATCATTGTATTGAGTGACGAGTGAAAAAGGAGCATAGTGTTTGGTGAATGTGAGTAACTGATCCAAGGGATTATTGGATGCAAGATTTATGATCTGGTTACAAGATTAGGAGTAAAATTCTAGTTGATAGGATAGAGGAAGAGGAAGGAGCGATACTATTCATTTCTATTATTCTACAAGGATTAATATAGACTTCATTTAGATAGTGGGTTCATTGGTCTTTCCCCTAAAGCTATTTAGATAGTGGGTCCATCTATCTTGTACAACTCTCAATAGGGTTGGAATCTCCTAACAAGTATTCAAATTCTCCTAATTGGGATTGATATGTAATGAATTTTGTTATATACTCCTAACAGGGTCCATACTCTAACAAGGAGTATTTGTATTAGTACATTATCTTGTGGGTACCATTCCCACTAGGGTTTACCCTCTGATCAAGGGTTTTGCTAGTTAACATATCTGTTGTTATTGTGTATGAGTATCTTGTTGTGGTTTTTGATTATATTGCTTATATGGTTAAAGTTTAATAAGGTTAATAACTATAATATTAGTTGGATAACTGATTCACCCACCCCCCCCCCCCCCCCCCCCCTAGTTATATTGGTGGACTATATATTCTAATAGAATTAACTAGCTAGCTAACTAAATATCCCCAAGTGTTCATCACTTACTACCACATTCATTTCTATCAATATGAGTTAAACATGCAAGGTTCATTCCATTAATATAATAACCAAGTGATGATTTTCATTTTAAATCTCAAACACAAATTACTAAATGATTAAACATACATGTCCATTTACCAATGCATAGAGCATGAATGAATTCATGAATAGTCATCCTAAAATTAGGCAAAGTTTGAATCTTGAAGCACTGGAATTTTCTAGAATCTTAATCTTAGCTCCTAGAGGGCTAGAACCTATCTCAAATGAATCATTACATATATATTAAATTTATATTTAGTATAAGTTGGCATTCTCTTCTTCCTTTTTCTTCTTCCTTATTCGATAAGTTGGCATTAGAATGCCAACTTATAGTTGAATGATATATTTTATATATAGGAAGAAAGATCCCCCAAAGGGTACCCAAATAATCTTGAGAAGTTATGTGATACTTCCCTAGTATCATATGATACTTCCTCCAACTATGGGTGACACTTTAACAATATTGTATGATAATTTACCAATAACGTATGGTACTTCCTCTAATTGAGGGTGATACTTTATTGGTATCATATGAGATGTTGTCCTAGTGTCACCCAAGAATAAAAGTAAGGTTAAAAGGCTAAACTAGGATGAAAATAAATTTAGAACCTAAAAACTAAGGAGTACTAGAACCACCAAACTTGAGGGGAAAATAATTGAGAGAATCAATTTAATAGAGAAGATCTAGATAACTCACATAAAAAAAATGCTACACTAAACCATGATAAATAACATTGCAATGAAATAAAACAAGAACCACACAAATACATGGACACAAGAAACATCTCAAGAATGAAAGAAAAAGCATATGATGAAACCAAGTCCAATCAACCATTCACATTTCCTCGCTACCATAATGACATCATGAGAGATCAAGGGCCCTAACCATATCCCCAAGCATGAATCTCAAACTGCCAACATATAGTTGGAGTTGTCTCATGTGATCTATAAGAATCTGGCTTAGGCTAGAATTCAACCAAGACTAAGAAACTCAAACACAAGAATAATAGTAGACCAAAATAGAGAGTATGATTAGAATGATGATATTCGTTCAATATGTCAACTTAAGTGTACACTAGGAGTGCCTATATATAAAGGCCACAGGAGAGCTTCTAGAATGCATAGAAGTCAGCAACATGATAAACTATACAACTAGGCACATGTCCACCAGATATGGGTTATACTCTATTAAGCACAGGATTAAGTGTGATGATGTGAGGATAATCCTACAATGGTGTAGCATGCAAATTAGTGGTGTAGACAACATGTGCTAAATGAGGAGTGCGAATAACTGTGTTGCTAACATGACAACTTAGTGAATGATGCAAACTCTTGTGTTGTAGACACCATGTGCATAATTAGAGTTGCATAACTCATGAGAGTACACAAACTCCTAAGTGTCTCACCTAAATAAATTATAAAATAATGCGAAATAATTAAATAATGCATTAACCTAAGTAAACTTAAGTAAGTGTAACAAGTAAATACTTATTTACACCAACACCCCCCTTTAAGTGCAACTTAGGGGAATGTCCTCAAGCTTACGGAATCTAGGATGATATGCATAATGGGTCCTAGCTACTAGGCCAAGTTAGGTACCCATGTACATAATAAAAATGCAATCTCTCATAAAGTGGAGAAAGAGGAAAAACCTCATGGGAAAAACCTTCCCCCAAAAAGAGAGATGAATAGGGATGCATGGATGGATGGAGTAATCAAGACCCCCCATTATGACATACATCTAGTATATACATAAGAGAATGATAAAAAGAGAAAGAGTGACATGATAGGCTCCCCCCACAAAGAAGAATGCCAAATAGTGATTGCTTTGATGAAGAAGTTGATCCAAGAATGTAGAATGGTGTTCCTCACCTTAGGAAGAAACAATGGAAAATGTACAAATGAGATGCTTCTGCTATGCATGGAAAGAATCCCATGGATAAGTGATGTCTTTGAAACTTGCTCAACTGGCTAAAGAGCCTATACCAAAAAACTTTCTGTCTCTGCAACTGATGAAGAACCCTGCTACAACTGCTGATCATAAGTATAGACAATCACTTCAACCTATGACGATTGATCATGTAGAGAATGAACAAGAGAGTTTGATGGAGCTCTCATAACAACTAAAGAAGGTATTGCATCAAGAAGAAGAGGCAGATCATCAATACTGTCCCCCAAATCTATCACTAAACCTGTACCTTGAAGACTAGATGTACCCTTCTATTTTGGACCTATCACTATGGCTATGTATGCATGTGGACTGAACGAATGTAGTGACCTCTCGCCACAACTATCAATATAACCCCACATGCCTGAATCTGTTGAAGCACTATCATAGGTGTCACTATCAGTTTCCACACTATATGATGTGTGAAGAGGAGTAGAGGAAAAGCTTGGTGAAATTTCCTCAAAGTATACATCCTTCCCCACAAAAATTTAATGTGTTTTAGGATCTAGAAGTCTATATGCCTTCACACCATCTTCATAGCCAATGAAGGTACAAGGCCGAGATAACTATGCCTTGCATCCCCTGGAAGATTTTTTTGCCCATGTAGGAAAACCAAAGACTCTGAAGTGTGTCACAATAGATTTTCTACTGCACCATGCCTCAAAAGGAGTTTTCCCATCTAAGGTTGGATGAGGAGAACAATTAAGAATGTGAGTGGCACTAGAGATTGCTTTGACTTCTAATGATGGATTGAGAGACTTAGCTTATATCATGCAACTTGTCATAGACTTAAGAATGTGGATCCTCAATGCTGCAACATTGGTCTTATGTGGACTGAATGTTGGTGGAGTCTAAATATCAATGCCCTTGAGTCTGCAAAAGTCCATAAGTCTTCTATTCGCATACATGCTTCCCTTGTCCATTTGAAGAACTTTAATGGCTTTCCTAGATTTTTGCTCTACATGAGTCTTGAAGGGTAGAAAATTTTTGAACAATTCATTCTTATTATGAAGAAAATAGACCCAAGTGAACCTTGAAAAGTCATCAACAAAGGTAAGTATGTAGTGGCCTTGGCTAAATGCAAAAGGACCTACTAATACCATGTGAACCATCTATAGAACACCTATTTCTCTTGAAGGCTTCCCTCTCTGTAACTTCCCCTTTGGATGCATATCCACTGAATCTATTCAACATTCACCCTTAGAAAAGTTTATTTTAGGTAGACCTTTGACCATTCTATATGTGCAAAGTTGCTAAAGATAGCAAAAGTCAAGATGACCATACTGCTCATGCCATAATTACATGTTTTGAATTGGATTGTGTTAACAAGGACTTTGAAGGAGACTAGGGCACAAAATGAGAGAAAGAGTATAACCTTTTGTTATGATTCACTTTCCCCACTACAACCAAGGAATCATCTTTAAGACTATGCACTATTACTAAGTCTGGAAGGAATTCAACTCTATGTCCATCTTCAAGGTGTGTGATTTGGTAGATTGATAGGAGATTTGAACTTAGGTTTGGAACATAGAGAACATCTTGAAACTCTCCATTTTCCATTTCTATGTTTTCTTTTCCTTCAACTTCCATTTTGCTATTATTTTGCATGAAGATGTGTGGTACCTTGGACTGCTTCATTGAAGAAAAATCCTCCTTTGAAGAACCCATATGATAAGAGGCACTGAGTCAAATATCCATTCCTTTAAAGAGTTTGCATTTGCCATGAATGCTTGCCCTTTGAATCAGAAGATGATCCTTTATCCTTATAAGAATTAGGCAATGGAACATTATATTTCTTCATGATGTTGGTCAATTCATCAATCTTCTTAAGATAACACTCATGCTCTTCATGACCTGATTTCTTGCAATAAGTGCACTTCTTCTTCTCCTTATTATTGTCCCCCTTCCTATTGGAATTTGAGGACTTGCCTTGTTGATTGGATTGTGGTGTTGTCTTTTCTGCATCCTCAAATTTGTTCTTCCACTTCTTCTTACCCTTTCCTTTGTTTGAAGATTGCCCAACTAAATGTTGAGAACCCTCATTGTTGGCCACCAATGCTTTAGATTGAGGTGATTTGAGAATCCCTATTGATTTCAACTTCTTTTCTTCATCATCCAACAATTTAGCATATTCATCAAAAGTGACTTTCTTATAGGTGGACCCTAAGGTAGTCTTTGAGGTGTTAAAAGAAGATACAAACATGGAATACTCTGATGGAAACTTCTTATGTATGAGATAGATCAATCTTTCATCTTTGATAGAACTCCCACAATTAGTAAGCTTCATCCTTAGTTCATTCACCTTGATGATGAAATCATGTATTGAATCATATGACTTAGGATCTAAGGAGACAAGCTCATCTTCAATTTTGAAAACATCCTTTTTAGAAACTTTACCATAAAGGTTTTCAAGGGTATCCCAACCTTCCTTGGATGTAGAATACTTCTTGATTTGATACATGATCTTATCATCTACCCCCAAACATATATCACCTAGGGCTTTCCTATCCATTGTTACCCAAGCTGAAATATCACTTGCTAAAACTTTATCACCTGCTAGTTTAGGAAGAGTACCATCTACATATTGTGAAACTCCATTAAGCATTAAGTGATACCACATTTTAATGGACCATGTAGCATAGTTATGAGGAGTTAATTGAAGAAATTTAAAGTTGCCCATAATGAAGAAAATGAAAGAAAAGTGCAGAAAAGAGAGAACACAACACCAAGAACACCCCCCCTTTTCACTAAATCAAGAAACCCCCCAAAATAGATGCTTTGGGCACTTTATCAATAGTGCGATGACAATGGGCCACTTACCAATTTTGGTGATGTAACCCTAATATCATAAAACAATAAATTTGAATTTGACACATGATAAGTGTTTCAAAATAACATAGCTCTTTATTTAAAAAAAGTTTTACAACTCTACTCCCCTCCAAAATGAAAACAAATACCTCCTTATTGCAAATCCAAAAATTACCATATTTGGCAAATTTTCAAGAAAAATAGAAATTTCTATTTTTTGTAATTTTTAAAACCCATTCTATGAATCTCAATTTTTCCCAAGAAAAGCCCCCAACTAAGGCAAGATACGATTTCGGTCGAAACCCACATCAGAGTAAAAAATTATGACCCCTGAAAGTAAATCTCGACTAAAACCCACATCTAAGTTAATAGCCTTGACCCTTGGATGCCCCTGCATCATTTGGCCTTTGTAGAATTCTCATTTTGCTTGTTACAACTTCTTAATGGATTACAAATCTAGAACTTTACAATGTGCTACAATTCTAAAGCATTAAAAAGCAAAGAAAGGTCCCATTGCTGAAAGCTAAACTTTTGTCCACACAACCTTATAATTTGATACTAGATCTAGAAAGTAGATGAAAAATAATGCACTTTAAAAAAAAAAAATTGTTTTCAACTCCAGATGTGCCTGCATGGAGCGTTTGAAGTTGCAAAATGTAGGATTATGCAGGTACAGTTGCCAAAAAATGCAATTTTTGAAGAATCCATGCACCAAAACTAGAAAGTAGCTGGACCACTAAAATTTTTAGGAAATTCTACCCAATTTCAAAAAAAATTTCTTGCAAAAAGGAGTCCGTATGAGGAAGATATTGCTATTTGAAAATTGTTGTTGTTAATATTTTTCTTGAATCCCTTCCACGGCTCTAAAAATCAAAAGACTCTAGATTTTGCCTTAGATGTCCGATTTGGATGAAACAATATCTAATTTGGGGTTTTTTTGACCTTTTGGATATGACACAAATATTAGATTTCCACCAGAAAGCTTCAATCTTCACCGCAAAAAATCTCTCCTATAGGCCTAATGGCCAGTTTTCTTAAAAAATAATGCAAATCCGATATTTTCTTTTGTAGAGATGCAGATGAGAAAAATGCAGATCTAAAAATTGAATGTACAAATATGAAATGATCATAACAATTTTGCCTCAATTTTGACTATTTCCCAACATAGGCAAATTTATAGCCAATTTACCAAATCGACGTTCCAGATGCAGTGGCGAGGTTCGCTTTGGCTCTAGACACTCCCAATATCTATGGATTCTCAGGATTTGAGTCAAGGTGCTGAAGCAACTATGGTCTCAAACGACTAGTGATGTTAATCTCCCCAAGATCTGATACCATGTAAGAATTTGGCTTAGGCCAAAATTCACCCAAGACTAAGAACTTAGACACAAGCACAATAGTAGACCAAAATAGAGAGTATGATCAGAATGATGATATTCATTCAATCTACCAACTTAAGAGTACACTAGGAGTGCTTGTATATAAAGGCCTTAGGAGAGCTTCTAGAATGCATAGAAGTCAGCAACATGATAAGTCATATAACCAGGCACATCTCCACCAGATATGGGTTATCCTCCATTAAGCACAGGATTAAGTGCTATGATGTGAGGATAAGCCTACAATGGTGTAGCATGCAAATTAGTGGCATAGAAAACACGTGTTAAATGAGGAGTGTAGATAACTATGTTGTTAACATGACAACTCAGTAAATGATGCAAACTACTGTGTTGTAGACACTATGTGTATAATTAGAGTTGCGTAACTCATGAGAGTAGAAAAACTCCTAAGTGTCTCACTTGTATAATTAATAAAATAATGCATTAGCCTAAGTAAAATACTTATTTACACCAACAAGACCTTTCTTACCAATAAACCATCCATATACATCACATGAAATAAGAAACATCTAGCATGATAATCTACCAATAACATTACTAATCCAAAGCAATGGTAAGAATTTTTTTTTATAGAAATATGATACAGGATCGTGATAAAGGAATGCATCAAGTAACATACTAGACATCATATAAAAATGATATTAATGCATCCAAAGTAAAACATAAATCACACAAGAACATATCTTAGATACACCAAAGTATAGAGTGAATATCTAGCACAAGCCTAAAACTAGAAGTATCTAGCACAAGCCTAAAACCAGAAATGGACCATCTTGGTACATTAGTCCCTAGAAATGGTATATGTAACTACACCTCCTAACCATGTGGTACCCATAGGTCCACAACCACCATGCTCATGGAGATAATGTCCCAACCAAAATCACATAAGACAATCATATAAGGTCAACATACACACCAATAAAGAACTTGATAAAACATCTATATGATCATGAAGACAATGTAGTAGATTAGGTCACTAGTCAGATCCACTAAGGATTACTATGTAGGAACTCAAGTAGAGTTTCATTACTTTCCATTAGGTAGCAAAAGTACTTTGAGCCTTTGATCAGCTCCTTGAGGAGGCCAAACTCAAAATGTATCTTTGATCAATTCCCTCAGGAGGTCAGATACTGTGCCTTCAATCAACTCCCTCAAGAGATCAGATACACATCTTTGATCAACTCCCTCAAGAGGCCAAGTGTTCCATAATATTATGCTTCATTAATTTTATTTTTCCATTAGTTAAATTGGTTTTCACTTATTAGAACCTCTTCATGTTACCTTTTCTTCCACTTTTGGGCTAGGGTACACAATAGAAGCTACTCTAGCACCTACTCTACATAGCCATAGTCATCACATGATGAGTTTTTGTATAGGAAATGAAAGTTCCCAACCCAAACCTCAAATAAAGAATCCCTCAACTAACCCATATTCAAGAATTTGGGTCTCGCGAGATCTTTTCAAATGCATGCACACATGCTCATGTGTGGGAAAAACTATTACAAGCTAGAGTAGTTGTTGAACCAAAAGATCAATCGATTAATGCCCAATACAACTACTAGACTTATAGAACACAGGAGGTGGTTAAGCGATGTCATGAATCCCAAAGGGGAATGTTGGTAGTTAGTCTAAGAATCTCCCCTTTAGTGTTACCCAAGGAGATTCAAACCTTTGACCAAGCTTTGATACCACTTGTTACAAGCTAGACTTTTTGTTGCACTAAAAGATCAACCTGTTAATACTTGATATAACTACTAGACTTATAGAATATACAAGGATGTTAAGCCATGTCACAAATCCAAAGGGGGAACACTGGTGGTTAGTCCAACAAAAATCAATTGCAAAAAATAATCAAGTAATACCATTGAAAGGGTTGGATATGTAGAAATGCAACAAATGATATGAATAAAATAATGTCACTCAACTAACCCGTCTTTGGGAGTACAAATTTGACATGAATCCCAATGAGGCAAAAAGACACCAATCATCATGAACTCACTCAACCAACCAAAATCTAAGAGTATAGATTCTACACGAATCCCATTGATGTAAGGTAAAACTAAGGTTGGCTTCAAAACATAATACACATTCCAAATCTATGACCAAAAAAAAGTCAAGAAATATCCTAGAAAACTACCTGGCACACAAATTGAGGATATGAATTTTTTTTTCAAAAATCAACTTTGTCAAAAATTGACACAATTAAAAATTGTTGGTGTAAATAAGTATTTACTTAGTACACTTTACTTAAGTTCACTTAGGTCAATACGTTACTTTATTATTTCTTAGGTTGACACTTAGGAGTTTACGTACTCTTATGAGTTGTCATGTTGACAACACTAGAGTAAGAAACTCTAATATAACATATGGTTTCTACAACACTTGAGTTTGCATAATTAACTGAGTTTTCATGTAGACAACATAGTTATTCGCACTCTTATTCAAGCATATGGTGTCTACAACATAATTTTTCATGCTACACTTTTGTAGGCTTATCCTCTCATCATCACACTTACTCCTATGCTTAATGGAGGGTAATCCACTCTTGGTGGACATGTGACTTGTTGTAAGACTTATCAGTATGCTGATTCTTAGGTATTCTAGAAGCATTCCAGAGGCCTTTATGTTCAAACACTCCTAGTGTGTATGTACTAGACTTGAATAGAACATTGAATGACAATAAATCAATTTTGGATATTGTTATTCTGATCATACATTGTTGGTCTACTATTGTGCTTGTGCTTGAGTTCCTTGATCTTGGGTGATTTTTCCCTAAGGTAAATTCTTATTTGGTATCATAGCTATACCAAATTCTTAGATGGTATTAGAGCTAAGGGAAATTCTCTTCACATAGCCATTGGAGACCAATCTTGCTTCACCTCTCTAAGGAAACCTTGACCCAAATCTAGAGTATCATAATCATTGGGAGCGTCTGGAGCTAAAGAGGACCTCACCATTGCATCCAAAATGTTGATTCAATGAAAATTGACTATAAGTTCACCTACCCTAGGCCATAGTTTAATTTTAGGCCAAAAAAATTCAAACCAACACCTGAAGGCCCAATTTGCAAGTACGATATGATCGTCATTTAGATCTACAAATTTTATTTTTAGATTGGTATTTTAATTTTCTCTACACTTTGTCAGAATTTTTCCACAAATTTTTTGAATTTTTTAAACTTATTCAGCCTATAAAGATTTTTTTTTTGCAGGAACTGGGTGGTGAAACCCCGGCCACTGTAGGGAATATTTATAGGGAATATTCATTTTTATTTGACAATTTATAGTCTAGCTCACACATCTCCAGTGACGAATTAAATTCTTTCCAACACCAAGGAGAACACAACATCATCTACTGGAAAACAGTCAAGCCAAAGTCCAACCACCAAAATATAACTGACGACTTGTTTATTTTACTTTAGTGGAAAAGTATTTTAAAACACTTTAGCAACCCTACACCATGGCAATGTGAGATTAAAAACCCAATGCTTTCCACCTATTAAAAGTTGTTGACCACTGCAAAGAGTTTTCAGGCTGATGAAGAACATCTGGCCTACTGTATTCATTTCTTTGGCATTAGAAACTACAACCCACCAAGACACCCTCTAGTTTTTTAACGTGTCTTCCCAATGGCTCCAACGTTTATCTTGCCCTATGTAGTCAGCCACTACACATCCCAATAAAAACTCCACCACCTATCATAACCAATGAGGAGCCTAGCTACCACATAGTATGGGAAAAATGCACTACCTCAGTGATAGTCTATGACATAATGCTGACTCAACAAACCACATGTATCAGAGATGTAAGCCATCGATAGAGCACAACCATGTTATCCTTTCACTAGCTCAACAACACCTCAATTGACTCATATTCTCGCATAATATATTTGTATAGATACATGTGAGTACACATCACCTGCCACCTCAGTGACCATATGATCTGTACTATATGGCTCTAGCATGTCACCAGGATGGCTATTTTTTGCTGATGTCATCTTTTTACTAACTTAGATTTGATGTTCATTTGACCATCATTTCTAGACCAAATAACACTGCTACAATTGCCATTTGACCATCAAATTTAACCTAGTGTTTTGCTGCCTAGACCCCTCTCCAAATTTAGATTCAATTTGACAGTCTGATTTTGGGAGACCATAACTTAGTCATCTAGACTCCAAAGTAGATGCATTTAAAAAAAAAAATTTGGGTAGAATTTATTGAACTTTTTAGTGGTGCCATTCTTTTCTAGTTTTTGGTGCATAGATTTGTTAGAAATTGCATCTTTCAGTGACTATACTTGTCGAATCTTGCATTTTGCAACTTCAAACACTTCGTACAGGCTCATCTAGACACATTTTTAGGTTCTATTTTTTTTTAAGGTGCTAAATATTTCATCTACTTTCCAAATCTACAATTAGATTATAGGGTTGTGTGGAAAAATATACCACTTGCAAACTTAGGGCATTTTCTGCATTATATTGCTTTGATTAATTTTAAAAATTGTTTTACATTGGAGCTATAATGCTTAGTGACAGATTTGAGTCTCAAAAAGTAGTTGTAACTAGCAAAATTAGAAGTCCACTTTGTACATTTTGACAAGTGGCCTATTGTACATACACTATCTATAAAGCAACAAATAATACATTGGGGGGAGTTGTTATTTTTTGCATTTTGGGTGATACATTGATTAGTACATCATGGATGAGGGAGATTTAATTACGTTGACAACACAAAACTATAAGCAGCAGAGTGAACTGGTTCTCACTTATCTTAGTCAGCATAATGCATTTCCATATGTGAAAGGACTTTCAGACAATGGTGACACTAGTTCCATCATTTTTCATGCACTTTTTCTACATATGGATATGGAGGTTATAGATTTACTTGATGACATGAATTCAACTAGTTTTTATGATATTTGGATCTATCTTTGGGAGATGTATGGAGATCCACATGTTCCTCCATTCCCAAAAGATATTTTACCTCTAGTTGTAGTTGCATCCTCTCTAGATGAGATCTCACCTCCTCATGCTCCTATTGCTACTATTGATCCAGCTATAGTCACAGATGCTTCTAATTCAATGTAGCAGGAAACACTATGTCTTCCTACTTTAGCTTCATGGAACAACTTCCTTCCAGATATTGCAGGTCTGTTCATGGAGTCTCAGATTGAAGATATGGGAGACATCATCAATGATATTCATCTTATCTTTGTTGATGTGACTACTTCATCCATTTCCATAGTGATATGTTCATGTACTTTAGCATAGCAGGGTACACCTTGTCTTCCATCTCCAAAATTAGTGGATGAATTCTTGAGAGATATTTTTGGTTTGTTTGTGGAGTCACAAATAGCAGATTTGGGAGACATCTTTGATGATCTACATCTTCTCTTTGATGAAGTAGAATTTTCTTTAGTTATCACAAGGGCTCACTCTAACCCTCTTGTCTATTCTCTACATGATCAATCTTCATAGGTTGATATGATTGTGGATCCTTATGTACGATAGTTCTAAGAGGTCTCTTTATCATTTGAGGAGACAATTGGTTCTTTGGAACACATTCTACATTCATCCTTGCTAGATCTACACTTCTCCTTTTTAGTTGTATTGGAAGGGATGATTATTAGTATCAATACAGGGATAGTTGAGCAAGTTTTAGAGGCACCATTCATTTTTGGGATTCTTTCTACACATAGGGAAAGCATCTCAACTGTACCTCTACCATTATTTTTTTCAAAGGGGAGGAACGTTATTCAGTAGTCATGGATCAACTTCTACATTGGAGCAACTCTCATTGATTGACACTCTACATTTAGGGGGGGGACTACCTTGTCTCCTTCTTCTTCTTTTTTATGGGGGGGACATTTCCCTCTTATGGGGTTTTGTCCTTCTACTTCTCTTTTGTATATACTTGATGTATTTCATAATGAGGGGGTCTTGATTACTCCATCCATCCACGCATCTTTTTTTTTCGTCTTTCTTTTTGGGGGAGGGTTTTTTCCATGAGGTTTTCCCTCTTTCTCTACTTCATGAGAGATTGCATTGCATTTGTATATGGGTACCTAACATGGCCTAGTAGCTGGGACCCATCATGCATTTCCATCCTACCTTTCATAAGCTTAAGTGCATTCCCCTAAGTTACACTTAAGGGGGGGTGTTGACATAGATAAGTATTTACTTAGGTCAATGCATTATTTTATTATTTCTTAGGTTGACACTTAGGAGTTTGCATACACTTATGAGTTTTCATGTTGATAACACTAGAGTAAGCTACTCTAATTCAGCACATGGTATGTACAACACTAGATTTTGCATAATTAACTAATTTTTCATGTAGACAACACAATTATTCACACTCTCATTCAAGCACATGGTGTCTACAACATAATTTTTCATGCTACACCTTTGTAGGCTTATCCCCTCATCATCACACTTACTCCTGTGCTTAATAGAGGATAATCCACTCCTGGTGGACATGTGCCTTGTTGTAAGACTTATCAATATGCTGATTCATAGGCATACTAGAGGCTTTTATATTTAGGAACTCCTAGTGCGTATGTACTAGACTTGAACAAAACATTGAATGACGATAAATCAATTATGGATATTGTTATTCTGATCATACCTTGTTGGTCTAGTATTGTGCTTGTGCTTGAGTTCTTTGATCTTGGGTGATTTTTCCCTAAGGAAAATTCTTATTTGGTATCATAGCTATACCAAATTCTTACAAAAACCATTGGTCTATATCCATTGAACATTACACTTTTCAAATAAAAACATGGATCTAGACATTTCAAAAAAATCCAATAGTATAACAATACAAAATCTACCAAACCCACATGTTGAAAACATAAAACACTCACACCCATCCAACTAGGTGTTGGAATTGCATAAAAATAGAAGGGAACACTAGTTCTCCACTCCCTAACATTTAACAATTGAAAGAATGGATTAAAATAGTCTAAAAACACTTTGACCAAAAAGCCCTACCTCACACATTTGGTAAAAACCAAGAATTGAGAGAAATAAATGAATACCATGTCAAATCGGTTGAAACCTTTGGCAAAGAGGAAAATTCTCGATATGAATCAAATGAGACTAATCTCCCAAAGATTTTTTATGCCAAACTCCTACAACCAAAAAATTCTTCATGTCAACCCTAAGAGGGTTTCCACATTTTACTTTTCAAAACATGAAATTCTAAGTGAAAAGTGAACAATAAAGCTCATTTTTGCAAATATAAGCCCTTTTCCAAAGTGACTTATAAATTAGGTTATTAAATTAACTTAATAACCGACTGGCTCCTTAACACCATTAAATCAAACAATTCCAATTGCTTGAAATTTAACTATGATAAATCAAGAAGGAATAAAATGAAGAATAAATCAAATTAATTAAAATTCCCCTTAAACTATTAAATCACAATAATTAAATAACTTCCATGACCATTGTGGATTCCTAAATGCACAGACATGCTCACATGTTTAATAAAAAATGCATATTAAATCCAAATTTTAACAATTAACCAAATGGTTTATTATTTTAAATAATAGGATACATCATCCATACAAGGACCACATTGTCTTAGTATGAAGAGTCAAATTACTAACTCCACATGCCACTACTAGGGATATAAGTCATACATAACAAACAACCTAATCAAGTGTAGATACATGATAATAAGATAACAAAATCAATAGGGACTGAAATCCCATAAATAATCATTTAAATTTCAATAAAATAATCTATTCAAATCATTTATTTGTGTCATAATTAGATTTTACTACAAAAATGATATAAATTTTGGTAGTACAAATACTTCAACCGTAATGCCATAATACATCCATAAACAAATAAGTCAACATGGTCAGACACATGAGTAAACACTATTGTAGGAACCTAGTCTAGTGTAGCATGACCATAATAGACATAGTAATCATTTCATGCATCTCATAGTAATAATGGAACAACATTGTGATACCTATCTATCTAGGGAACCACTAACACAACCTTAGTGAAACAATCTAAAACACCATAATCTCATAAATTAGGAAAAAGTATAAATTAATTTGGTTGATACAATAACATAAAAAATCACCCCAAGAGTATAGACCACTCATGGGCTCAATCATGATCACTCACAAAATAAGATCATCAAGGTAGCATCCATCAAGATGACTTACCAAAATCAAATGGGAGAGGCACTACATCATCCCCCCTAAAGACAAGGCTTACTCTTGGAAACTTGCAATCCAATTATAGAAACCAAGCACCCCAAGTGCCCAAACACAATCCAACGAATCACAAAACCTCATGTAGCCACAACTCAACACTATAAGGTAAGACAAAGCACTCAGAATCAAGGTTAACAAAGAATGTAAAAAGAAAATGTTCATAACTGCACAAGAGGAGGAATCTTGACATATACCATACATCTAGATAAGCAAGTAAAATCACATTCTCAATCCATATAATCTCATTTTATATAGCCAACATTAAATCACCCATCATACAAGTAGTTAAGAAAAATTAAGACCAAAGAGTTTAACAAGTAACAACAAGAATAAATAACCATTTAACAAGTACACATTTTTGTTAACTTTATTTCTCTTTCATAAAAAAATGTATTTATCAGTATTGAACAAAACAAAATTTTCATTACAACTTAATATCTATTAACAAATGCACCAGTATGTTCTCCACAATGTTATCCATTGTACATACTTTTAGTGGTCTAAAATGGACATGATAGAGTCATAACACACAACTGGGTAGCACTAAAAGTCATTCAAAATAGTCACCATGAAACAAAATGAAAAATCCCAAGTTGGGGAATTATCAATTCTAACAATAATTTTCAAAATGTGCATAGGTCAACAATAAGTCAAGTATGACAATAGTCACAAAGAGAGTGATAGAGAAATTTTGATGACTAGTCCATGCAAGAAAAAAAATACCAAAAACCAATGCTACGCCAAGCAACATGTAGAATGTTCCACCATCTAGAAATAAAATAAGGCATCGACTAGATCACATTACATGTGATGACTAAGAACAATCAGACAAGAGAGATTAATTTCCATATAGTCTAATGAATATATCTTCCTAGAATTGATAGAGAACACACTCACACATATCAGACAATATATCATCAATAAACTAATGCATATGCATAACTATATTTTCTCTAATTCTTTTCCATTCAATGCAGCCTTTTTGATCTGATGTAGGGAGGTCCCCTTAATACCATAAACTCATAATAGAATTATAGAAACAAATATAAAATGTGAGAAAAAAAATGGACTTCTTATTTGCACCACAAATGTGGAATTACAGAATTTATAAGTACAATATGCTAACCCACATGGGTGCCTTTAGTACAATAATCTGAAAGAAAAGCTGTAAATTATCACCCAGAGCTGTCCTAGACAATGTTTGGGCCTTTTCTTAAATAAGCAGTTTTATGTTGCCTAAGAAGGTTTTAGATGCTCAAACTTAATAACTAGGGCCAATAGACCATAACAATACACATAGTGTCAGCCAAATACATCTTTGGCAAATTATTTTAGAAATTTTGGTAGTCCAACTTCCGAAGACCATAACTCACAAACTGTTGCTCCAATTGGCTATTATAATCACTTTCTAGAAATGACAGCTCTTGATCTATAGGCTCAAAACCACGCTAGCACCCTTCCATCGAGTTTTCAGACCTCATCTGAGCACTCTAAGGCCTCCGAAAATGAGCCTAAAATTTTTTCTATAATTTTTTTCACTAGAAATCTGCAATAACTTTTATGATACTAATGCTTGAGCAATGAGATTTTTATGGTAGGCTTACAACTCTAAAATGAATCTTGCTATAAAAAATGAAAACATTCCAAGATCATATGATAAACTTACTAAAAATAGTAAGTTTCCATAAATAGTAATCACCCTGTCTACTAGTCCTTATTAAAATAGAAAAGACTGAAAATACAATATTTTTGGGTGATGCAAGATTACCCTTGCACCTAGGATGCTCCTGTATTAGACACCCAGGGTAAATTTAGAAGTGATCCCATCATGTCTTAGGTGTTTAGAGGCAAACCAAGATGGTTAACCTCCTCCTTTGCTAGCCGTGATGAATCCTCAACTAGTCTCCCTTTCCTTTTGACTAGATATTTCTCATAAGTTCTTTTTTTGGTACATTTTCCAAGACAACTGTCTACTACCTCCTCAATCTCCTTTGTAGCTGAACTAGCTACTGGAATGCTCCATTGTGCTTTTGCAACTTATCTCCATCACCTCCTTCATAATGCTCTATCAAATATAAAATATTAAATACTAGTGAAATATTCAATTTAGCAGAGGCAACTCCACTTCATACACATTTCCAAAATCATGCCTCTTCACTGTCTTGCATGGTCCAAACTTCTTCATCTTCAACTTATTATATATACCCACTAGAAAATGCCCATTTCTCAAATGAACCATGACTTCATCTCCACTCTAAAATTCATTATATCTCCTTTTCACATATGTCTTAGCCTTATACTATGTATTCATCTTTATGATGTTCTTCCTCACCTCCTCATGGATGTTCTTCAAATGTTCAGCAAAATCTTCTTCTTCAACACTACTTATCTCTCCTTTATCCAACTACCTCAGTTCAAAAGCATTTTTGGGACTACTCTTATATACAACCTAGAATGATGATTTACCAGTACTCCTATTGACATAATTATTATTTGCAAATTTGTGCCTGTGGTAATATCATATCCCATCCTTTTGGTTTATCTCCAACCAAGCATCTTAGCAAATTTCCCAAACTATGATTCATAGCTTCTATCTATCCATCAATTATGGATGATGTGATGAACTAAACTTCAAATATTTCTTCAACTTCTTCCACATTGTATGCCAAAAATACCAAACAAATTTGGTATCTTGATCTAAAACTATACTCTTTGGTAAATGATGTAATATCACCACTTCTCTAAAAAACAACTTTGCTACATGAACAACATCACTAGTCTTCTTGCAAGGAATAAAATGTGTCATCTTTGAAAACTTGTCATCCGCCACAAAAATAGAATCATGCCCATGCTATGTCCTTGGTAATCTAAGAACAAAATCCATTTTGATATCCTCCCATGGCTTCTTTGATATAGGTAATCGCTGATACAACCTTGTATTTTGCTTCACTCCTTTCACCATCTGACATACTTTGCAACTTTGTAAAAACTTCATCACATATTGCTGTAACTATGGCCAATAGTAATTTTTAGCAACCAAAGCTATGGTTTTAATTCTGCAAAAATGTCTAGCCAATCCTCCATTATGCTTCTCCTTGATGAGATTCTCTCTCATTGAACTTTTAGGAATGCACAACTAGCTTTCTTTGAACAACATATTCTCCTAGATCATGAAATCCAACCACTTTGTCTTGTCAAGTATAATAGGTTCTATACAAGCCTTACATGCTTCACCAAAATTAGGATCATCTGGATACAATGTACTAAGTTCCTTGAACCCAACCACCTCTATTTGCATTTCTATTAGAAAAAGTTGTCTTCTACTAAGAGCATGTACAACTTTGTTAGACTTTCCACTCCTATGTTTCAAAAGAAATGTATAACTCTACAAAAACTCAACCCACTTTAAATGCCTTTGGTTTAGTTTTCCTTGTCTATCCAAATATTGCAAATCATGATAATCAGTATACAAAACAAACTCCTTAGGAAGAAGATAGTGTCTCCACTTCTTCAATGCTTGAACTATAGTATAAAATTCTTGATCATAAACAAAATATTTTATTTTTTCATAATTCAACTTCTCACTGAAATAAAAAATAGGTCTACCTTCTTGGCTCAAAACAACTTGTATTGTAGTACCACTAGCATTACAGTCTACTTGAAACACCTTCTTAAATTCAAGAAGTGCTAAAATAGGTTACTCAGTAACTTTCTATTTCAATATATTAAAACTCTTATGTGCTCCTATAGTCCACTTAAACTCTTTCCTGTCCCCTCTCATTGTTTCAGTAAAGGGTCCAAAAATACTGCTAAAACTTCTTATAAAATTTCTATAAAATGTAGCCAATCCATGAAAGTATCTTACCCCTGTTGCACTCCTTGGAGTAGGCCATTCAAGGATAGCCTTCACTTTCTCTGGGTCCATTTTTAGACCTTCTCCTGAGACTACAAATCCTAGGTACACCAACTCTTTCTTTACAAAACTACACTTCTTCAATTTTATCAACAATTTTTCTTGCCTCAACTTGTCAAACACCTTAGGAATATGAATCAAATGCTCCTCTAATGTCTTACTAAAGATCAATATATCATCTAGGTAAACAATGAAAAACTTACCTCAAAACTCCTTCAGTACCTCATTCATGAGCCTCATGAAAGTTCTTGGTGCATTGGTTAGCCCAAAAGCCATGACTAACCACTCATATAGTCATTCCCTTATCTCAAAAGTAATCTTCCACTCATCACCTTCACTTATATGAATCTGATGGTACCCACTCTTCAGATCTATCTTTGTGAAATACATAGCTCCACTCAAACAATCCATAATATCATCTATCCTTGAAAATGAAAATCTATATTTTATTGTGATCTTGTTGATAGTGGAAGAATTTGTGTACATCCTCCATTCTCCATTCTTCTTTCGTGCTAATATTTATGGTACAACATATGGACTCAAACTCTCTTGAATCAACCCCTTCTATAGTAACTCATGAACTTGCCTATTCAACTCTTCACTTTTTGCTAGTGTCATTTTGTGCACTACCTTATTTGGTAAACTAGCTCCTAGAACCAAATCCATCTGACGACTGATCTTCCTCATTGGGGGCAATCCATCAGGTACATTGTCTAATACAATATCAAAGAACTCTTCCAACATATTTGCTACTTTTGTAGCTACCTCCTCTACTTCTTCGTAACTATCTTTAGGAATTATAGAAAAACACATATGGTCATGTTTCATACCTTTAAGAAACTCATTTCCATCAACAAAAAATATTTTGGTAGCACTACATACCTTTTCTTCTTTATCCTTGAAAGGCTTCAAATTATGCTTCACTCTATCCTTAGTTAGAGTGTAGGTATTTTCTTGCCCATCATGCACAACATGCCTATCAAATTACCATGACCTACCAAACAACACATGACATATGTCCGTAAGTATGATATCACATAGTACCTCATCCTGGTAGCTTCCAATCTTGAACTCCACTGAGCACTACTCATTGTCCATGACCTTGTGGTCATCTTGCACACAAGCAATATGATATGGATGTGGGTGTTTTTGCCTCTTCAACTTCAACTTGGAGACCATCATTTATGAGAGCAGATTTTTAGTACTTCCACCATCAATGATCACATCACAACACTTATCTTCACATCTATATCTTGTGTGAAACAAGCTCCTTCTTTGCTTAGGTTCATTCTTACCACTCAATAGGACTCTTTGGTTAACTAGGACTTCTCCTCTTTTAGCATCTTTAGAATGTGAGGATCTAGCATCTACATCAACATATATAACTCTTACCTAACCTTCTATTCTTTGATCTATCCTTTCTTGGCACTAGGTATATTCAAATACTCCATGCCCTTCTTCACCATAGTGAAAACATTTCCATGAAAGAATCCCCTTCTAAATCCTTGTCCTCTACCTCTTCCTCTCTGATCTCTATTATTTTGATCATGGAAATGATTGAAATTTTTTCCCCTCTGGTTCTGACTACTACTTCCAGCCTCATCTTTGTTCTTTTGATTATCTTTATGACCACCATAATATCGTCCACCAGATCTTCCACCATAACCTCTTCCACTATTCTTATTGTCAAACTTCTTGCTCAGTTTCTAAACTCTTAGGAAAAATTGGTATACCTCCTCAATACTACTCATTTGAACTAGACTTAGCTCATCCTAAATTTTGGGCCTTAACCCATTAAGATAACAGGTGACTTTCTCCTTATCAACTTCTACATGGCTGGTTCTAATGAGAACTCGGTAGAACTCTACTATATATTCTTGAACAGATTTTCCTACTTGCTTCAACCCTTGGATCTTATTCAAAAAATCAAGCTCATAATCCACAAGAATTAATTGTTGCTTTAGTTTATCCTTCATCAGATCCCATTTGGTGAATTTGTCCTTTCCCTTTCTATTTCACTCCAACTGAACCTGCTATCACCAAATCTTTGCATGTCCCTTTAGTTTTGCCTTAGTAAACATGACCCTATCAAGATAATTAATATCTTCATACTCAAAGTGCTCCTCTAGTTCTTTGATGCAATCAATTAGCTCCTCTGGGTTAAGATTTCCCAAAAATGTGGGAACCTCAAACTTAGGTCTTTTTCTACTTTTGGAGATGGCCCTAAAAAGCCTCTCTTCCTCTGGATTTAGAATTGACTCTGCTTCAGCATTTTCTTCTACTTCATCCTCATCCTTTCTTTCATCTCTTATGGGAAGATTCATTCCTCTATGCATTTGTTCTTCTAAAGCTTGCATTTTTTTTTTGAGGGCTCAGAAACTCTCAGGTGTAACACCTACAACTCTTCTACCATGCTCTCTTTGTGGAGGCATTTTTGTGCTTCTTTTGAAACCATAGTGAAAACTACTTCACAATCAATTATCTATCTACATGCTTAGCCTAAACCATGGTCCTAGTGTGAATTTCCTCATAGTCAACAATTTGTCTATACACTCAAGAACTCTAGCTCTAATACCACTTGATGCAGGGAGCTCCCCTTAATACCATAAACTCATAATAGAAACTTAGAAGTAAATAGAAAATGCAAGAACAAAATTGGACTACAAATGCTGAATTATAGAATTCATTAGTTCAATATGCTAACCCACATGGGCACCTTTAGTACAATAATCTACAAGACAAGCTGCAAACTATCACCTAGACTTGTCCTAGACAATGTTCGAGCCTTTTCTTAAATAGGTAGTTTTATGCCACCCAGGAAGGTTCTAGATGCTCAAACTTAATACCTAGGGCCAATAGACCCTAACAATACACATAGAGCCTACCAAATACATCTTTGACAAATTATTTTTAAAATTTTGGTAGTCCAACTTTTGAAGGCCATAACTCATGAACTATTGCTTGATTGGCTATTATAACCACTTTTTTGAAATGCTAGCTCTTGATCTATAGGCTTAGAGCCATGCTAGCACCCTTCCATAAAGTTTTTGAACCTTATCTAGGCACTCTAAGGCCTCCAATAGTGAGCTTGCAAATTTTTTTACAAATTTTTCCACCAAAAATCTGCAATAACTTCTTTGATGCTAATGCTTGAGCAATGAGATTTTTATGGTAGGATTTCAACTCTAAAATGAACATTCCTATAGAAAATGAGAATATTCTAAGCTCGTATGTCAAACTAAAAATAGTAAGTTCCCATAAATAGTAACCACCCTCTCTACTAGTTCTTATTAAAATAGAAAAGACTAAAAATAAAATATTTTTGGGTGATGCAAGATTTCCCTTGCACCCAAGATGCTCTTGTATCATGATCTACAATAATATCATTATAACTTTAGTTGGCTTAAGAAACACACAATCTGGGGATGTAAGTCATTTACTAAAATAATCTAATACAAAAACTACTTTTTAAATGATTACATAATATACACTCATTCATTTCAACAACAAGGAACCATTTCATCACTATGATGAATTAATAATTAATTGTAATTAGATTTCATTTTTTACTTTCAATAGGATAATCACAAGGAAAACAATGCACCTTAATCCACAAGGAGAAATAAAATAGATGCTCAAAGACAACACATGGAAACCAATCAATGGCTCCATCTAAGAGGATCACACAAGAAACTAGCCATGATAAGGCACATTTATTCCATCTACATAACAAGGAAAGACTCACTTCCTTCTTCTCACATTACTTGAGTCACATTTACTAGATAAGGAAGTTCATGCCAAGTATGTACCCAAACAAAAAGAAACCACAAGCTCACAAAGAAACAATCATAACCATATGTAACACATATACATCAAGATCTTAATGTATGAACATGGGCTCTAATGCTAGATGTAATGCCTTGCTTGGAGATCTTTGGAACAAGGATTAACAAAAAAAAGCATATTAAAAAAAAAGATAAGGCATAGGAACATGTAATAACAAACATACAAGAGATTTTAATGGATGACTTAACTAAATGGCCAACCAAAGATCCCTAAGCATTCATCACTTACTACCACATTCATTTCCATCAATATGAGTTAAACATACAAGGTTCATTCTATTAATATAATAATGGTATAGGAGCACCTAGGCATGCAAATAGGTTGAACCATGGATCTAAGGGTAAGAAAGGATCAATGCCATCCTTGAAAGTAGATTGACATGTATTAAAGCTAATAATGACAAAATGTAATGAACAATATAATCAATTTGTTGAAAATGTAAAAAGTCCTAAAAGTATTGATATTGGAATTAGGCACAAAATTGATGTAAGGATGGCCAATAGTGCCAAAAAGGGATTTAGTTGGCTTAAAGGGTCCAAATAGTTCCTAGAAGGGTTTAGGAACAAGTCCTAAGAAATAGGAATCTTTAAAATGCAAAATAAAGCATTAAAACAAGTTTAAAATTCAAAATTTTGAAATGTAACTACTAGTTGCCATTTAGGAGGGAAACTTGTTTTTAAGAATCTAAACATGTTGTAAATGGCTTCAACTAATGGAATTTTATGAGAGAAGTCAAAATGGATCCTATAAATCTAGGACAAGAAAAAGGATCTGGTAGAGAAGGTATATTGTACAGACTTACAAGTTTTGGCATGAAAATGCAATAAAAAGCTCCATATTGTAAGCCTTTGCTACTTTATCTCTTGATTTGATTTTGTTTTTAGTGTTGTAATGGTTCAATAATACTCTTCTCATATTGTTCAATCTACTTTTGATGCATTAAGACCATATCAAATCTCCTTTATTGAAGTTATTGTTACCAAGCAAGAAATTACATTGAAATAGGGAGGTTTTAGTTGTCTATGGAAAATTAGATCATTCCATTAATGTAAGAACATTATTCCCATGGAATGATCCTTTATATTTATGTAAACAATTTTTTTCACTAAGTTACGTAGGAGCTTTCATGTGTGATGGCCTCAAATGGCATGAATGTGGCTACAAATTACTTGGAATACATGTCATGGGAGCAACAGTAGGAGTCTACCCATTGGAGTGCATGATTTGATGGTTGGATATGTTTAGATAGATCTTTGAAATGGTGAATCGACCCTTGGTTTATTGAAATTTTATTGGGAAGACCCACATTAAGAAAGCCCTAGGTTTGAGGGTTTGTGTCAAGCCATTTTGGGGGTTTCATAGTTGCAGTGGTTGGAGAATCAAATAAATTAAATAGTCCTTGGATTGGAATCATTTTGGAGGACTATTGAGAACCTTGAGTGCTAGAGATAAGTAGATGACATGGTTGATTTGTAAAATGACTCTATTTTATGCCTAAAAAGGAGACACAGTTGCAAGATTTGTATTTTGGTCCAAAACAACCTATGTCAAGGTTGAGATATGTTGATGTATGATGAAATGAGTGTCTAAATCCACTTTTGGATTTTGGGGTTCTTTGGGAAGTTTGAGAGAAAACTTGTCATTTTTCTCACTACAGACCTAGTTGAGGGTAATTAGGCCTACTAGACATTTTGGATAATTTTGAGTGATTGGGTTTGGTTGGGAGTCTAAACCCACCTAAAAATTATTGAAACCACCCTATATAGATGAAATAACCTACTCTTTGGGAGGGTGTTGGAGTTGTGAAGCATGAAGTTGTTGTCTTGTGGGTTTGGGGGAAACATAATATTTCCTTGAATAGTTTCACCATTTGAAACTTGGTTCAAAGCCCATCACACTTGGTGTTGCATCAAATAACTAGGTGATGATGTTAATTTTAAATCTCAAACACAAATTCCTAAATGATTAAACATACATGTCCATTCACCAATGAATAGATAATGAATAAATTTGTGAATAGTCATCTTGAAATTGGGTGAAGTTTAAATCTTGAACTCCTAAAATAAGACTAAGTCAAAAAATTTGAAGCCCTAAAATTTTCTAGAATCTTAATCTTAACTTGATGACGGATGGAACCTATCTCAAATGAATCATTGCATAGATATAAAATATATATTAAGTATAAGATATAATAAGGAAGAAGAATAAGGATGAAGAGAATGATATATTATATATATAGGAAGCAAGAACCCCCAAAAGTGTACCCAAATAACCTTAAGAAGTTGTGTTATAGTTCACACAACTATTGTGCAATAATTCTCATTAATATGATCTGATACTTCACTAGTATCGTATGATATTTCATATAACTATGGTGTGATACTTTTTTTAGAAATACATAATACTGAGAGGGGGGTTGTGAATCAGTACTCTATAAAATTTTGCCCATAATTGGATATTATTATTTAATTTGCAATATGCATAAGAAATTAAACCGTTAATTTTTACCATTAAATATAACCATACAAAAAGAGAACTCTTAACACCATTATTTGTTGACTAGGGAAACCCTAGCCAAGGGAAAACCCTAGTGGGGATGGCACCCACTGACTGATCCACTAAAAAAAAGATTGTGGTTAAGGATATTGACCATGTTAGGTGTCTATTAAGTACATATAGTGTCTTGAGACCTTGTTGGAGGACTAGGCCTTGTTAAAATCCTCAACCTTGTTAGGAGTTGGTAGTACAATTATAATGTATGCAAGAAGAGCCCACTACCCTAACATGCAATATACAATTAAGCTTCTTTAAAAAAGTAGATATACATACAATACTGTCTCACTATTGTAATTCTCAGTTCATCTAATCATACACTAGATTTTTCATTACACAAGGCTCACATATCACATACACTCTCCTTCAGAATAGTTCACATGTCATCTCATTTCATAATTGGCTACACAAGATATGATCTTTACTTGTACCTTCCAATTTATCAAAACTTTGATTAGTCAGTCTTGATAGTTCCACATGTTTTGCTAATTATAAAATTAACTCAAGGTTAACATCTAGGATGTCATCCCAACATAGTTAAGTAATTTTTTTGTTACCAAAACAATTCTTAAGCTATACATATAATTTTACTATAGTTCTCTATTATGCTCTATTAATTACCTATACCGACAATTCCTCTATAACTAATTCTATTTTAGACATATAGATCTATGAACTAACATATGTCACTATGGAATTGTCTAAAATCAGTCCTCAACTATGTATGTGGAAACTAAAACTCTCTCATCCATACATATCAAATCTATCTCCATGCTGCTACAAACTATTCAATACTTGGACAAATTTATGTCTCTAATTTCACAATGAAATACCAAAATATACATGTCATAAATGAAAAAACTAACTCATCTACCTAGCCATATTTCCAACAATATCCCCCTTTGGCATAGATGGAAACATATGGGAAAATTGGCTAAGTCCCAAAATGTTGTCATACAAACAACAATAATATAAAAAGAAACTACTCAAAATTGGCCTAAAAACTTCAAAATTCTATTCATGTCTTGATGGATCATTACATTTCTTATATCTCCATTTAAAATTATTTCCTATACACATAGCTAAGCTCTCCCTTACACACAAACACACACACACATGTGCACACGCGTGCACACACACACACACACACTTTATACAATTTTCCTTTAAAGTCTTCTCCCCCTTTGACATCAATTAAAAAGGTGTCTAAAATAATATGTACAAGATGAAATTATGTTACCTTTCTTTGTTTTAACTCAAAATTCTTGATATAAAATCTGCAAAACCAAGTTTCAACTTTTCAAGCTTCTTCTTCCAATTATCTTTTACTCTATCAAATATGTTGATAAGTGTGCATAGTGCATATGATGAAACTTTTACTATGCTCAAGTCTGTATAGGAAAATTTTCATAGGATGTATTTGCTGCAAGACACTCCTCCAATTTCCTCTAAAAAATGCTAACATGAGGAGATAAATATTCTCTAAAGATAGAGAATTCTTTATTACCTTCTCCTTTTCAAATTCAATGCCTCTAATAGCATTGTGAAATTTCTCCATTTGTGCTTCAATTTATTCAATGCTCACATTTGGTTGTTGTAATTTGATAGTGAGTGTTTGAAGCTCACTCATTCTTCCTTTGACTAGGTCATCAAATTATGATAAGTAATTTTATGACATTATGCATTATCTGTACAATTTTTTTTCTTCATCTATGCTCTTCCTGAATTCCTTTATGCAAACATTCAATGTCTGCAAATCACTTTTAACATTTGTGCATATAGTGTCAAAGAGTGATGCATCATGCTTAGTCTAAGCTTGTATTGAAGCAATATTAGATACACTAGTGAACTCCGCATCAAATATTCTCATCATTTATTTATCCTTCTCCTAAATGTATGGCTCTACAACAATAGTTTGCACTATCCTTTGTATCCTTTCTATAACTTCTACCAAAGTTCTCTCTAAAGTCTTGATAAACTTGTTCTTCTTAAACAATTTTCTCGATGAGCTCATTAGATCCTTCTGATCATCATCCTTGTCAAATAGTATAGGAAATATAGTAAGCATTTTTTCTAGGGTTAATTGTGGAATAGGTGTGACTACTTATAGTTTAGTGACTTTACTCTCTTTCTCCTTTTCCTCTTCTTTCATTCTTTCTTCTTCTTTTCTTTCATCTTCCTCTTTTCTTTTCTCATATTAATTCTTCCTCTTTTAATAATTTATCTTCTCCTCTTCCTCATTATCCTCTTCATTAGAGCTAGTGTAGGTAGAGATATTGCCAATAATGTTGCTTCCATACTCTGTAAAGGGATTTTCTTTATCATCTATTTTTATATGAGTACTATCTACTTGCATGGATTTAGTCCCAGTAACTATATGTGGAGGTGAGTTAATTTTTTGAGTTTCCTCAACCTCTTCCTCACAAACACTAGGCATACTAGCCTCAACATACATAGGGCTTGCTTGTTCTGATTATGCACTCTCCTTAGTGGCTTTAGGCATAAAAGTCGTGTATCTAACTATGGCTTCTTCAATTTCCTTATTTACCACTTCATAGTTTCCTCCCATAAGAATAATTGCTCTTCTCTTATTTCTCAACAAAGGCTCAATACCTTTTAAAGTACTCTCTATATCACCATCAGTTCTTACTTCACACAAATTCTTAATTATATTTTCTCTTAAATTTGTATCTTCTTATACTACTCTTCTCTTCCTATTCAGTAGTCTATTAGACAAGTCTTCAAGGATCTTTTTTGAATGCAATCAAACCTTTTATTTCTTAGAATCATATTCCTTACTATAGCATTCTCTAACTACCTTCTATTCATATTACTATGAAAACTATAATATTTATTCAATTTAACAAAACTATCATTCTTAATGTTTTGTATATTCAGATTTTCAATCTTAGATTTCTAGGATTTCTTACTAGTTGATGTTTTGGCTTCACCAACTACATGTTCTACTATCTTCTCCTCAGTCTCTTCCTTAAATTCATCAGATTCACTTATGTTTATTTCTTTTTCTTCCTTTTCTTGGACCACTGGTGGTCTTCTTGGTTATCTTTCGAGGAGATGGTGTAGGTTCTTTCTTTACCTTCACCAATATTTATAATTTCCTCTGCACAGATGCTATTACTACCACATCTTCATCAGGTTCCTTTTCTTCTATCAAGATTTCCCTTTAGTAGGTTACACATGTTCAACTATGGCTTAGGGAATAGTAGCTATTTGAGAACTAGATCCTACTACTATCACTCCCTTTGAAGGTGCCACAACAACAATATGAGTAGCTTCCAATACCTCAAATTTATCACTAACCTTCATCTCCAAGGCTATACCCTTGATCTCATTGAATTCCTACCTTGTCATTCCTAATTTTTTGAGAATAGACTTTATCTTCATCCTAACATTCTTCTTGATTTCCTTGTTGTGAAGTTTAAAGTAAACTTCCTTTATATTTTCTTCATAGCCCTCCATCTAGGACATTCAATATCTCTATCTAATTGTAGTATTATCTTTGGATAACCTTTAGCAATTTCCTCACTCATTTCATAACCCATAGGTTCTATGAATTTAACTCTAGCCTCCACTACCTCCATAAAAGTTGTATCGGTTTCTACCATAAAATACATTTCATCTTTGTACTTCTTTAGCATAGAAGAAGGGATTTTGTATTTTGACTTCATTTCAAACTAAAAATTCTTCATCATCTTGTCAGTGTCTTTATCTCTAATAGCTTCACATTTGGCCCAATAACACTAGGTGATTAGCTTCATGGTGCATTAATTACTATTCAAACTTGTCATACTAGTAAATTTATTAGTTGCATGAAAAACCAAATAGCTCAGTAAAGATTCAAATAGAAAAACTGCATTCTTAGATTTCTTTAGCTTTTCTATGTTGTCCAACAACTACACTCTGAGAATCTCGCACATATTTACCTTTTTATTTCAAGAACCATCACATATGTTATATGTAGAAATCCTGCTAGCACAAAATTTACTCTAGAACTATGATTGAGTTTATATCGAATAATCTTTCTCAAAAATCTAACTCTAGTATCCTCAATTAGCTCAACTTCCATTATTTTGCCATCAATTTTTTTCTTTAGATTTACTTCAACAATCTTCTTGACATTCCTACCATTTATTGGGTTACATTCTTCATTGCTCAAGTTTGTGACCTTATGAATTAGGTTATTATCAATTACAAAAGGTATATCTCCTACCCAAAACATCTCTTTATGTACTCTACTAAAGATTTTCCTACTCCATTCATGATTATCAAATTCTGTATAAAACATATACTTGATCAAGTTCAACTCATTCAAGTATGTGAACTCAAGTTTTAAGGTTAGGTTTCTATTACACATAATACCTAAATCCTTATGAATGTCTATATCTCCAATACTCTCAAATTTATAGTGAATGCAACTTCAAAAATCTCCTATGTGAAGTACATTATGTGGGATTTGTGAAAATGCTCCCAAGGGATCATCAATTAAAGAAACAAATGGGTGTTTCTTAAATTTACACCTTGGTATGTCACTGGCCATGTGGTGTTTTTACACATGGTAAGATCAATATGGATATCAAATTTGCAATTTTTTCACATGGTTTTTGATCCTTCATATGATCGATATGTATTAACATTAGGTGAATATTTATTATCATGTACGGGTACTATGAAGATATTTTCTTTTGTTTTTATAAAAGGTGATAGTGGCTTAATTAGCTTCATGCATTGATGGAGTTGAGTGATTTTTGATATACCTTGATCAAAAATTTCTTTGCATTTGGAGTTATATGTTAGGTATAAATCCTGCAAACAATTTCACTAGTCTCTGCTACCCAAAAATTATCATATATGGATTAACCCCAGTTTTAATGAAGTTGTTCTGCCCTTGTGTATTGATGATAAGGCCATGGAAATGATTTTTTGCATCAAGTCTCCTCCAATTCATTGGGGTCTTTGGCAAGTAATTGGTGAATTAATTCTATGCCCTTCTATGAAACATTTCCTATACCCATCAAATGTTGTGTCGATTTTTCTTTCAAATGCCATGGACTTGTTACAATCGGTTCATTTGCTAGAAATTTTGGTGGTGAAAGTGCTTCTTCCTCAATTTTGGAATGAAAATAAACTTGTTAATTCCATGAAGCAGTATGATCTTTGGTCTAGGCATGCATTAGTGGGTGATCTCTTCCAAAGATCTTAGTTATTAAGGTGACATGAATACATGGTCATGTTTGAGGCTCTTTAGAAAGCCTTTGAAAAATAGAATCCCCACATTATGAAATCTGCTCTCCAAACTACCACAAGGGCTTTGGGTCACCAATTGGAAGATAGAGTTAGGCACAATAGTTTTGCTATATTAGATTCACTAAGCCTATCCAACTTTGATTATCAAATTCATGATGGGCCTCCTTCAGGTGCACTCCAAGATTTAGGTCCTGATTTGCAAGATGACATAGTGATTGCTAATCAGGTGCATTGGCTTGGTACTCTATCTGAGACTACATTTCATGAACTAGGACATGTTCAAGAGGAGGCATGCATTATTATGGAGGAGCCTCCTATCACAGATACTATAGATAATGTTGTTGCTAGTTTGAGTTTAGGTTGGGAGGTGGCTCTAGTGACAAGTTTAGATTCCAAGTGGGGACACTCTCTACAAATTGGTTCAACCTCAACTTTTGCTAAAGTTTTTTCATGTGGAGATATGGAGGAATGAAAATTTAAAGGTTTTAAGGTATTCTGTTTTGGGGGATTTTTTGACAAATGACATTTTTTTAACCATTTTGTATTTTTTGGTCAAATTTGGGACCTTCATGCCTATTTTGTAGAAATGTTTTTGAAATTTTAATTACTTGATAAGTTTCAAACTCTGATGGGAATATCCCTTCACTTTGTATTTTTGATTATGTTCATCGATATAAAATGTTGTAAATATTGATGTTTAAGTATTGTACATATTGCAATGATGTTGGGTTTTCTTTCTAGTTCTTTACCAGTTGAGCTCTTGAACCAATTTTAGTAAAAATAATATATTCAATGGTTCTCCCACTTTTTCCAAAAAAGAGAGAAAAATTTTCTTCCTTCTATACAACTTACTGTGATCATAAAAATTCTTGCGCACTTAACCATAACTTCCTTATTATGTCGTCTATATACTATTGACTGCGCAAATTCTAATTCAACTTCAAACTTCAGTCTGATCAACTGATGCTCTATCTTTTGTGGAAATGCTTAATCAAAATTAGATGAGACACAAAAAATTATTGACTTCAATTTTCCATCAAGTGCATCCAATAATTCTTCTTCTAATATTGTAAGTTAACTTGATGGTTTCTTTACTTTGACAAATACCTCCTTGAATTCTTCTATATGTCCTTTAAGTGTTTCCTTTTGATTAAGGTTGCTACCATTATCATTCCTTCTATCATTTCTATTATTCTTCCTTCTTTAGTTAGGATTCCTATTTAAATTTCTTTGTTCCATTCTACAAAATCTTGCTATTTGTCCAAAGTTATTGCATAACTGACATATAGGTGCATTCCTTCTCTGATTGGTTGCATTCTGATAATTTGGTACTCTAAAATTCCTTGAAATGTGTCCAGGGTTGTTACATTTGTAACATAAAATCTATTTCCTTCCCCATAAGGTCTTTCTCCTTCATTGGATCTTCTTGGTCATCTCCTTCTTTCATTTCCTATAGGGTGAGTATCCCTAAACATCCTACTATTTGCATTATTACTATAAAACTTAGGTTTCTTGCAATCTATTGCTTTATGTCCAAAACCATGACAATTATAACAATAGAAATTAGTAAAAGGTTTGAAAAACTTACTTGTGTAATCTCACTTCATATGACCAACTTCATTGTATATAAAACATCTACCTCTAAATTCATGTCTAGCCTCTTTAGGTGATTGAACTTTCTCTATTTTATTAGCTTCATCATGTTTCTCATATAGATCAATGTACTCAACTTCTTTAGATACATGTGTAGATATTGTTTATTCAATTCTACTCTTATCAATTACTTTAGGTTTAAGGGTTTCAACAACTGGATCTTGTTCCTTCCTAGCTTTAGTTTTCTTGGTTGATTTCTCTTCAATAAGATATCCAAGGCATGTCTTATCATAAGACCTTTGAAAAAGTAAATTTTCATCAATTTTCTCACCAATAGAATAAAGCTTCTCTAACTATTTTTTAGCTTGTATTAATTATCCTTTTACAATGGTATTGTACTTTTATGATCTTGCATAATTTGTTCTCATAGAATCTAATTCAAATGCTACTTGATGTAAGAATCATTATTGTTTCACATAAAATTCCTCAAACTTGGGCTATAAAATTTTGTCAAATAGTTGGTTTGTAATCCTAGCATTACACTAATTTCACTAAAATATTTTTAACTCCAATAATGTAGCAAGGATGAATCAAGAATCCATATAATGTGAAAGGAAACATTCTTAATAATGGTGCTTAAAAAATAACATTAGATTTAATCTCATAAGTAGACCTTGTTTGAGTGTGAAGTAAAGAAAGTGGAATACATTCATATATTATTACATGTGATTTGAATCATATAATGATAGCTTTTCAAATTGTAAACAAGGAAATGGTGAAACTTGGAACCATGCAGATGTCTATATGTCAACCGGATCTCTTGGACCACTCCAATGTATCACTCCCACATATACCAGCTTGACTCACTATTATGACATGATTGGTGATGTCTTAGGCTTAGCTGTGTTTGGTGATTGTAGGTATGAAACTATCTACATCATTTTTATGGCCAATGTAATATGGTGATAGTTAGTAATAGTATTACTTCACCCCCACTTATGACTTGTGTTCTCCTTGTCTCGACACCCAACTGATAGCCATCAAACCGGAGCTCATCCTAGCAATATGAATATTTTTGTAAGTGTTGATAGGAAACTGATAGAATAATGGACATATCATTCTTGGTCTAGTACTAATACCTATCTAGAAAAGTCTACTCCCAAACTCCCACCATTTCCTTCAAGATGATATGATTATTATTGTAGGTTATTACTACTACTCTCACATTCATTCAATAGACTTTGAATCTATGGGATATATGTCCATATGATTTTTCCAAGTGTTATAACCAAAAATTCAAATGTAATTATATTAAATTGAAGTCCACATGCTCAAAGTAGGTCTATTGAGCTCATGTGTTTTTCTATAGTCTTCTTACTTGAAACTTGTTGAAATCGCTAGGAGGGATGGGGATACATCTAGCTTCTCTAAATATTCTTAAGGTTTTTTTTTTCCTTAGAAGGCACAGTCACATTTAAGAAACTATTCAAGATTTGAATGATAACATATATTCATGGTGTCAATCCCTGTGCAACTGCTTTCTTTTATAACCTTGAAATAAGGGGAGAGATGCATACAACTTAGCAATGTGGGATAAAAGACTATTTTATATTTTAGTCACTTAAATCATTTTTTCATAAAGTGACTTTAAATAATAAAGTACTTTATAAATTGACTTAATAAAGAAATGTAACTTTAACCTTAGAATTTCTCACTTAAATATCTCTTCTACTGAAACCAAAAGACTTTTGTGACTGGCTTGCATCCTAAAAAGAATGCCATTAGCCTATCTAGATGGAATGATAGACCAACTAGGAGACAATAAGTCTAGTGTGGAGAAGGGAACATTACATTGAGTCAAATGGGATCTTAGGTCTTCATTCTCAAATTCTAGATGTGGTTCAGTCTTGTTGTCATCCTTCTTAAGATACAACTTAAGTTCAACAATATTCAACTCATGTTTCAAGATCTCATTTTCTTTCTTGAGGGTTCCTACTTCATCATTATCACTAATATTATATTTTGATTCCTTCCTAGATCTTAGATAATCAATCTTATCTTTTAGTTTACCAATGTAATTTTTTTCATCTTCAGACCTATCTTTCAAGTTGTATCTTTCTTCTGTAAGAAGATTAATTTTCTCAAGGGCTTCTTCAATATATATCTTTGACTATTCCATATCCATAGGGATCTTACTCAAGTTTTTAAGCCTTTTTTCAGGAACTGTTCTTTGATAACAATTATTAGAAATAAATAATATTGAAGAGGGGGAGGGGGGTGAATCAATATTCTACAAAAATTTGCCCACAACTAGATATTATTAATTACTTTGTAACATGCATAAGTAAACCAATAATGCTGAACTATAAATATAACCATACATAAAGAGAGCTCATAAGACCATTATTTGTTAGATAGGGAAACCTTGGCAAAGAGAAAACCCTAGTGGGGATAGAACCCATTGAATAATCCACTAAACAAAAGAATTTGGTTAAGGATATTGATTTTGTTAGGAGTCTATTAAGTACATATAGTGTCTTGAGTCCTTGTTAGAGGAATAAGCCCTACTAAAAGCCTCAACTCTATTAGGAGTTGGTAGTATAATTACGATGTGAATAGGGTAAAAATGGATCTATAACAATGAATAGGATATTCACCACTATGCATTTATTTATTTTACAATTGATATGAAATAAGTACTAGAAACTAATTGAAATTTAATAGGATAAGATACATACCTTGAAATGGAACCAATTTGAAATACCTATTTTTCGATGCTTGTGCATAGTTTATAGAAAATCTACAATCTGTTTCAAACTAAAATGTCAAAATAAAGAAAATATAGAAATATTTTGTCTATTTGAAAGGAGGTCAACCTTGACCCTATTGATGGGGTGCAATTGTGCCCCAGGATACACGTATGCTCTAGAAAGTTGACCTTGACCTTTTATGCTCTGCAAAATTTTTTGATTGTGAATATCCAAAGTTTGTCGAAAAGGGTATCCAAATTTTTACTCTAATCCTCAAAGCGACACATGCATATATCTAAAAAATAGTATTTTGGGGTGGATATATAGTGTTTTTCCTTAGTCAAACCCCCATTTTGATGATTTCCACCTCCACAACTAGCCAAATATAATAGAATGTGTCTGTGTATTGAACGTGTAATGCTAAGATGTAATCTACTAGACTAAAACCCTAGCATGAATATATATATGTATATTAATGAGAAAGAAATGCATATATTTGAATAAGATAAGAAATCATATCAAGCCCCCAAGGCTAAAGTACTCCTACCAAAATCATATTCTGTAATTGCTACCCCATGATTCTATTTTTGAATGCTTGAATATCGATAATGGCAGATCAAGGAAGATCAAATCTCTCTTGCTCCCAAATAAATGTCCACAAAGGTATTAAAATTATTGATATCCACTATATCTTTATCTTCTATATTTTTCTCTTGCAATATTTCATCTTCATAAACTCATCTCTTAATTGTAGCTATCGCATTGATGTTCTCTCTTCTCTAGTTCCAGTCTCTAGTTGTAAAAAGATGGAAATGAGAGTCTTTACATAGAGGCTTCAAGGTGAGGCTCCTAGAGTAATTCAAGGACCCATAATTCAAATTTCACCTCAAATTATGGTCCAATCAACATAACCAAGGAGGGAAAAGAATTAAATGAATCTCAAATTAACCCCTTCCATATTCAAATATGAAAGCTTGACACTAATTTTAGAGCCCTCCGGGACCAAAAATGAAAAAGGGAATCAAATTCCTAGAGATATCAAGGATGACCTTGACCCTAACCTAGGTCAAGGTCAACCTTGATGTTTCCCTAGGTTAGGGTCAACCTAGGAATCATCGTTATGCAAACTAGAAAAAGGGAGATTTCAAGGATAATCAAAAACCTATAAATGATGCCGGAACAAGTTTAAATGCTTCAAATAGATACAAATTCCTATAAAAAATATGATAAAGGCTAGTAGGACCTATTCTTAATTCCTACCCAAAAAATAGAGCCATAGAGGAGGGAAATTAAGGAGAATCTTTGAGATCCTAACCCTCATTTCACCTAAAATGAAGGAATCAAGTGTATAATGCATCCTAGATGTAAATATATCATGATAAATGTAAGTTCAAATAATGAAAAAAAATCATACTTATTCTTACCATTTTGTAGGTTCAAAATGAGGAAGAAAGATTAGAAGGAGAGAAGGCCTTCAAGTGACACTTGTGGAGATATTGTGATAGTGCCTAGCTACTAGACATTCACTTCCTAAGGCAAGTTTGTTGTTTTTTTGATTCTATACTTTCCAAACATGTGATTTTTGTAGGAAAGGTCAACCTTGACCCTTAAAGGTTGACCTTGTCCTAAAAATGTTGACATAGACTATTAGATTTCCGCTCATTTTGGGATGTGGTCAACCTTAACCCAATAAGGTTGATCTTGACCTAGGTGAGGTCGACCTTGACCTAGTCAATTTTAGTTTATGGCTTTGTTGACACTAAGTAGTGATATGATATTTATCTTTTCTTGCAAGACATGTTTTGTCTCTGAGAGAATTCCTTTAGAGAGTTTCTTGTTACCATCAGATAGAGATTATTTGAGCTTAATGGGGAGGATATAAAGCTACTAAGAGATGTAGTTCTATACTGGGTAGCAGTCCTACCATAGGTTAGACTACATTAAGAAATCTTGTCGGCTCTTATAGAGAGGTGGGATGAGGATACATTCTCCTTTAATCTTCCCTCAAGAGAGATCATAGTTACATTAGAGGATGTCTGCAAGATCCTATGGCTTCCAGTCTAAGGTAAGATCATCAGACCTAGAACCCATCAAGTTTATAAGGAGATCCTAGCAGATGAGGAGTACTAATTGGGACATGTTCCACATATAAAAACCCAATAAGATCATGTCCTAATCCTCCAATACATAGGGTGATTCTTGGTATAGTATCCTTGGTTGTATTACCCAACTCAAAGGATACCATATTTTCACACCACTTACTCACATTACACAGAGGATGGAGAGTGAGAGGACTACATTCTCAAGGGTTCATAGCATGCTAGCTTAGTTATACCATGAGCTATGTTAGTTGGTGAGATATCAGAGAGAGAGCTATCTATATGCACTCTTCTATAGATTTGGTTGCTTGAGCATTTTAAATTTAGATGTCCATAGGGTATCCTAGTGATGGTAGTGTTGCAATATGATTTAAAAGATCATTTGAGTAGAAAGATTGTTATTATCGTAAGAAGTGTTTTCAATCATTATTTTGTCACTGATGTCAAACCTACTATATTTTGGTAAGATAACTACTTATATGTTTCAAGCACTATCACTAAGTTGATTGATAAAGAGGATTTGACAAACAAGATGTAACAAAAGTACCTAGAGGAAAGGTTGAGTTATAATTATGCATTGAAGTGTAAGAATCAATTAAGATAGTGATAACATAATGTATTGATGATCTAATTGTGGTTACAAAAATGATTGGCTACACTTAGAAAGTTTAGATGAAAAAGGTTGGACAAAGTTCATTTGCTAAGCTTGACCAAGTTAATAAAAGGTCTCAATTAAAGTTACTGCAAGCTAAGAAAAAAGTTAGTTGGAGCTGAGTGAAAGAAATTTCTAGTGGATGCCAAGCAAGTTAGTAGATGCCGAGTGATTTTCACTATGTGCCAAGCACTAGTAAAATCTATTTGATGTCGAGTGATTTTATAGTAGATGTCAAGTAACATAGTATGTGTTGAGCATTAGTAAATTGATAATGCCAAGCTGATGCATTATGAATAAGATTGATGATTCACCAAATGAAAGCTGACAAGTTTGTTTCCTTGGAACTTGTGAATCAAGAGGAAGATAAGATTGATGAGCTGGAGGCACAAAATCTTATGTAAATCATTTTGGAGGTGAATTCAAATGGATTATAGGAGAAGTTTCTAAAGAGGACAAGATATCAGGTAGATACATTGTATCCTACCTGATCCATGCAAAACCCTAAATTTTGAGATGAATAATGAGTGGGAAAAAGAGTTCTAATTCACTATATCTAGAGATGCCTGGTCATGAAGCAAAGGTTGAGAGGTTAGAGAGTTTTTCGATGAAAAAATTTGACAAGGTGAAGGAAGAGGGTTTTCTTCACCAAGTGACCCAAGAGGAGAGGTCTACAATGGCAAGCTAAGAAAGAAGGCTAGAGAAGAATGAATGCTTAAAGGGTGAACAAGCTATCAGAACTATAAAGATAGGAAACCAAGAAGAGTTGAGGACTGAATAGTGATCTGTAATCTGCAAGTAAGGTTGTAAGTTGTATCAAATCAAAACTCCACTATTACTCTCTAACAATTGTATCATATTAGGGTAAATCCTTTGGAGAAAGGTTAACTTAAGAGTCATTGGAAAATTCTTTAATAGGGTGGCATTCCAAGTGAATGACCTAAAGTCCTCTAACAAGGCTCACTTTTAATAGGGTGATTGAAATCCCTTAATTGGGTCACATATAATAGTGTGTGTTGTAACCTTTAATAGGGTTGGCCTTTAATAGGGCATCACCTCAGAAGAGTGAGAAAGGAGTAGCATGTTACTGGTGATTTATCCCATATTGGGTTTCCACGTTGAATCATTGTGTCAAGTGTACAGATGGATGTGTTATATTTTATGCTTTACATTTTTGCATGTTATTTTAACAATAATATATAAGTTTTGGTTTACACACAATGAATGCATGCATGGTTAGGAAAGCTTTATAGGTTTACTGAATTGTAAAATTTTTATTTGGACATCTAGACCTTGAAAAGTTGATTCACCCCCCCAATAAATTATTATAAAGAATTCCAATAATTGGTATTAGAGCATAGTTTCTTAAGAGGATTAGTTTCAAGGTACTAAAAGCATAAAGATCAAGATTTCAAAGAGAGAGGTACCCAAGCTAAATAGAGATAACTTTCCTGCATGGAAAAGCTTGATGAAGCTACATCTTGGAGGACTTGGAGATTATGCACAAGCTTGAATTATAGTAGAACATGTTAATCCAATAGGAGTCCTTACTACTGAAGATTTTAAGAAAAAGAAAGAGCTCAATTGGGCGATGTTGGAGATTGCCTCAGCCCTGAGCTATGTTTAAATACAAAGAAGATGTGGGATGCCCTAAAAACCATCAAGAGACAAAAATGTTCAAAGAGCCAAGTTAGAGAGCCTCAGAGGTAAGTTTGATGACATGAGAATGGGAGAAGGTGAAAATATTTCTCAATATGTTGCTAGAATAAAAGAAGTTGTTAGTGCAATAAAAGGTGCAACTGGTAAAATAGATGATGATACTATGCTAAGTAAATTCTTGAGAACACTATTTCCTATTTATGCCATTAGAGTGTTTGCAATCCATGAGCTAAGATGTATGCTAGGAAATGATCTAACCCTTGAAGGTCTAGTGGGAAGACTTATTGCATTTGAATTATCTAATTTTGACAACTACCATCTAGAAAGTATTGAATCATCTTTGAAAGAAAAATTGTTACTGAAGGATTTTGAGGAGGTAAAGCTAAAGAAGAATAAAAGAGAGATAAAGTATGCATCTAGTGATAGAAATATAGATGAGCAAGAAATTGAACAATTGGAAGCACTGCTGGCTAGAAGATTCCATAAAGGAAAAGGTAAATTCAAAGGTAAGCTACCTATCATTTGTTTTAATTGCAATGAAGTTTTCCATATTGTAGTAAGATGTACATAGAAGAAGAACTTCACAGAAGGGAATGAGTACAAAAACAAAAGAGAAGATGATGGAAGAGACTATAGAGATAAAGGCAAGAAGTCATGCTACATTGCTGATGAAAAAAAATTGATGAAAATGATGATGAAGTGGTATATGTTGCAATGAAGGATGAATCAGATGAGGATTAAGCTACTACACTTATGACTTGTGTGAACAAGAGTGACAAATGGATCATTGTTAGTGGATGCTCACATCACATGACTAGAGACAAAAGTAAGTTCATTACCTTAACTTGTTATGATGGAAATACTGTAAGATTTGGTAATGATGTATCATGTTCAATAAAATGAAAAAGGGTCTATTAAACTTACAGACAAGATCTCATGTGACAATGCTTATTATGTTGAAGGATTGAATTATAACTTGTTAAGTGTGTCACAATTGAATAATCTGGGGTGCAAAGTTGAGTTTGAAAACAAATCAGCCAAGATATATGATACAAATGGAAATATGATTGGAAAAGGTGATCAAACTAGGAGTAATTTATTCTATTTGGATATAGAAGATACTACTTGTCTTATTGCAAAATTTAATGATGTATGGCTTTGGCACAAGAGATTATGTCATGTTAACTTCGATAATCTGATTAGTATAAGTAATATGAAAAGAGTTAGAGGTTTGACTAAGTTGAAGAAACCAAAAAACATAATGTGCAAACAATGTTAGCTAGGCAAGATGACAAAGTCAAGATTTAAAAGAAAAGCTTATACCTCTAAGGAAATACTTTAAATTGTTCATACTGACTTGTGTGGACATATTAAAGTGCAAAGCCACAAAGGAGACAAGTATACAATGTTACTTGTTGTTGATTACTTTAGGATGATGACTGTCATGTTTCTAAAAAAAAAATTAGATGCTTTTCAAATGTTTAAATGGTATTTGGCAAGAGTTGAGAAAGAAATAGGTAAGAGCTTGAAATGGTTGAGATCAGACAGAGGAGGTGAATTCACTTCACATGAATTTGAAGTGTTCTACAATGATAGAGGAATTAAAAGATGAACATTAGTACGAAGGACCTCTTCAAAAAATGGAACTATTGAAAGAAGAAATAGATATGTAATGGACTATGCTAGAACACTCATGATGGAGAAAAAACTTCCCTAAAATACTAGAGAGAAGTTGTAAGTACTGTAGTATACACTCTGAACCATGTGCAAGTAAAGAAAGGTAATCACTCAACACCTTTTGAATTATGGTATGGTCATCCACCTAATGTGAAATACTTTAAGGTAATTGGAAGCAAATGCTATATTCTCAAAGATGTTAGAAGTGGAAAGTTTGATGCAAAGAGCAAAGAAGGTATATTCCTTGGTTACTCCACAAGAAGTAAAGCTTACAAGTGTTAATATACTAACACTAACAAAATTGTGGAAAGTGCAAATGTGAATTTTGATGAGTTTACAGAAGCACATGAAGTTGAACCTACAAAAGACCTAGAAGAATACAAGACATTTGCATACTACTATGAAGGAATGCCTACTGAAGAAGATGCTACAAATCATGCAAAAAATCAATAGCAAGTTTCAACAACTGTTGAGTCACATCTTGTGAATGCCAAGTTGCATTCAGATGCCAAGTTGCAAAATGAGGAGAATGCACAATTTGACTTTGAGATTGGCACACATGAAAGAGATTCTAATATACCTAATAGAGATGTACATAGTGATACTAAAGCTAAGAGACAAAATGCAGCCACAAGAACTCAACCTAGATTATCCAAATATATCAAAAGACACCATCCTGCAAATCAAATCATTGGAGACAAAGATGCAAGGCCAATGACAAGAAATAGGTTAAGAGATGAATCATGTTTGCTAAGCATGAAGGAACCTAAGATAGTAAAAGATGCATTGGAAGATGATGATTGGTACAAGGCTGCGGAAGAAGAAATTCAACAGATAGAAAAGAACAAGACTTGGAGCCTATTTCCTAGACTAGAGGACAAAAATGTAATTGGTACAAAATGGGTATTTAGGAACAAGTTAGATGAGAATGGTGAAGTAACAAGAAGAAAAGAAAAACTAGTTTGCAAAGGCTATGCACAAGAAGAAGGAATTGACTATGGTGAAACATTTTCCCCTATTGCAAGAATGGAAGGAGTAAGAATTTTGCTTGCTTATGTTACATACAAAGGTTTCAAATTTTACCAGATGAATGTGAAGTCTACATTTCTGAATGGAATATTAGAAGAGGAGGTCCACATAGAATAGCCAGAAGGATTTGTGGATAAAAACAATAACAATATGGTATATAGGCTACACAAAACCTTGTATGGATAGAAATAAGCACCAAGAGCATGGTATGAATGAATTCATACTTATCTTGTTAAGATTGGATTTGAAAGAATAGATGATAACAACAATTTGTACATGAAAATAGACAAAGAAAAAGGTATACTATTGTCTGAAATATTTGTTGATGACATTATATTTGGAGGACAAGATGCTTTGTGTAAAGATTTTGCAAATTAGATGAAGCAAGAGTTTGAAATGTCAATGTTTGGTAAGATCAAATTCTTTGTGGGACTACAATTATATCAAATGAAGTATGGTGTATATATTACTTAGTTAAAATATGTCAAGGATATATTGAAGACATTTGGACTTGAGGAATCAAAACTAGTAAGTACACCTATGGTAACAACACTCAAGCTATCAAAGAATGATGAATTAGTTGAGGTCAATCAAAAATTATACAGATCCATGATTAGAAAATTGAAATATGTAGTACATAGAAGACTTGATATTGCATTAGCTATGGGGATAGTTGCTATATTTTATGCTAACCTTAGAGAGAATCATCTAATGGTAGTGAAAAGGATAATGAGATACTTGAAAGAAACAAAAGAGTATGGTTTATACTATAAGAAGAATGAAAAGTTTGAACTGAAAACCTTCACTAATGTTGATTGGGCTAGAAATATTTATGACAAGAAGAGCACTAGTGGAGGAGCATTTTTATTAGGTAGAAGACTTGTTACATGGACAAGCAAGAAGCAAAGTTGTACTTCCCAATTCACTGCTAAAGCAGAGTATGTTGTTGCTTCTATCAATTGCACAAACATTGAATGGATCAAATAGTTGCTAAAAGGAATGAAGGAAGAAATCACTGAACTAATGAAACTTTATTGTTATAATATAAGTGCTATAAATATATCAAAGAATCATGTTATGCATACAAAGACAAAGCACATTTCAATAAAGTATCATCATGTAAGGGAGTTGGTTCAAGACAAAGAGGTGAAGATGGAATATATCAACACAAAAGAGAAAATTGTTGATATCTTCACCAAAGCATTATCTAAGGATTCTTATGAGTATTTGAGAGGTAAATTAGGGGTGATACCCCTATCAAAGGCTATGTAAAAGATAGAGGGAGTACCTTGCATCAAACAAGCTAACATTCATTTCATACAAATTGATGTAGTGGATCTTACTTTAGGAAATTGCCTAAAGTAATTATAGAGCTAGAATTTCAAAATAGTCACAAGCAAGGTGACAAAGGGAGAAAATTGAAGAGCCTGCAAAAGTCTATATTTTCTTATATTAAAATGCCAAGTGTTGAAGTACATATCTTGGGTATTGTTGTCAAAGAGGCAGAATGTTTAGTAAACTGATTAAGTGCATATTGATCAAAGAGGGAGATGATTAAAGTAGAAAATCAAGTCAGAGGGAAAAAGTATAGTGTAAAGAAGAAAAATCAAGTAAAGGTACATCATTAGAAGATCAAAAAATTGGAAGCAAGAAAGAGGGAGAAAGAAGAAAAACAAAAGAGGGAGATATTTTAATATTCTACTAATTAATGACAAAAGAGAATGTTATATTTTGTAACCTAAGAGGAAGTTACTAATAGAGGGAGAATTTTTATTCGTAAGCTTTCTTTTTGGTATTGCCTTATGATTTTAACCTAGTTAGTTCATCATTTGTTTGACTAGTTGATCAATTTGGTTTGCCATCAATGCCAAAGAGGGAGATTGTTGACATATGATTGAAAAGATCATTTGAGTAGAAATATTGCTATTGTTATAAGAAGTGTTTTCAATCATTGTTTTGTCACTGATGTCAAACCTGCTATATGTTGGTAAAACAATTTCTTATATGTTTCAAGCACTATACTTAGTTGATTGATGAAGAGGATTTGATCAACAAGATGTAACAAAAGTACCTAGAGGAAAGGTTGAGTTATGATTATGTATTGAAGCGTAAGAATCAATTAAGACACTAATAACATAATATATTGATGATCTACTTGTGGGTACAAAATGATTGTCCACACTTAGAAAGTTTAGATGAAAAAGGTTGGACAAAGGTCATTTGCTAAGCTTGACCAAGTTAATAGAAAGTGTCAAGTAAAGTTAGTGCAAGCTGAGCAAAAAGTTAGTTGGATCCAAGTGAAAGCAATTTCTAGTGGATGTCAAACAAACTAATAGGTGCCAAGAAAGTTAGTAGATGCCAAGTGATTTTTAGTATGTGTTGAGCACCAGTAAAATCTAGTTGATGCCGAGTGATTTTACAGTAGATGTTGAGTAACACAGTATGTGTCGAGCATGGTCAGTTTTATAGGTTTATTGAATTGTAAAAGTTTTATTTGGACATCTGGACCTTGAATAATTGATTCACCCACCTATCAGTTATTCTAAATAATTCCAACAGGTAGATGCAATCATAGCTAGAGTTTTAGCTTATCCACTGAAGAATGCCTAGCAGTTTGGAGATATCTTACTTTGGAGAGTATCTCTAGACCAAATTCCTAGTGTATATGTGATATGGAGAACCTACTGTTAGATGAAAGAGTGGTTGAATACATAATTCCAAATGAGATACTCACAAAAAAAAATACGCTAGAGAGTCATCTATATGATATAGTGGTGCCATACTACTATGATTGGGTGATGAGATACTTTGAGCTAGTACAGTGAGTCCCTAGAGTAGTACCTTTCTATTTACATCTAATGAGGTATTATCAGATGCCTAATGCCATACATTGAACATCACCAATAGATATAGAAGATAGTGATGCTGATGATATAGATGATATAGGGATACCCTTAGATGTGACCTACTTAGGCATGAGTTGAGACTACATTAGGTACTGGAGTCTATAGGGGTCCCATCCTATCTTCCCTTAGGATTATCCTACATGTGATCTAATTACTTCAGAGAGGACACACCAGGATGATAGTATAGTAGAGGAGGATGAGGACATCAGAGATGAGGAGGAGCACATCATTGAGGGAGAGCCCACAAAGGAGGAGAGAGTAGAGGAGATTCCCTAGTATAGATGTACACATTTATCACCTATCACCATTGAGATCCTGACGATACCCACATGCCCACAAAGAGACACCACCAGTGAGGCCTAGACACAACAAGCATGGAGAGAGTAGTTACTCCATGCCCCCACTAGCCAGACCTTTTAGTGACATCTAGGAGGGATATCTGGTTATGAAATATGAAATATGATTAAATATGTAATTTTATTTGGAAAAGTATGAAATTGATAAATATAACCTTTATTCTAAAGCTAGCATAGAAGAGTAGAGGAGTTTTGTATTTGAGGTTTTGAAGGATACATGTATATCCTAATGACTACTAGCAAGTGAGCAAGAGTCATCTCTTTGCTACAAAGATCCCAACAGACATGTTGATATCTTTGCATTTTTCCAATGAGAAGTTAAGGATGTAAAGGGAAAGGGATGATAAATTGATAACTAAGCTAAAAATTTCCCAAGACTACTCACATGGTATCAACATATCTAGGAGTCACACATGGACACATAGATCTAGTGCTTCCTATTATAGGCTAGAGAGATCTAATAACCATTGGCCATTAGAGCACTGTGATAGGTGTAGTGATAGATAGGGCCATTGGCCACATATTTATCAAAACCTAAATCACTTTGTGATGAATGAAAAAATTTGTTTACTATTTAGTTTTATGTTTGATATAAAACTTAATAGAAAGAAAGAAGATGCCTAAATATATTCAACATCTAATTTTGCTAAAACTACATAACCTATAAAACAAATTCTTTAAGGAATATATAAATGCATAAATTTAAAGATAGAATAAAATTAAGGATAATAACATTTAAGATGAATAATATTAAAAGGTTCCTTAAAAGAAACACCATCTATATCGGCAAGTTTATAAACAACTGAATCAAAATCTTCAATAACAAAAAAAGGTCCAAGCCAATTAGGGTTAAACTTTCCTTTTTCACTAGGTAAAGCATTCACATTTTATTGATTTTCATATAAAACTAAATCACCAATCGAAAATGTTCAATTAATTACCTTATGATTATATTGCTTCTATATAGATTTATGATAAGCTTTGATATGTTCTAATGCATGTAATCATTGTTCATATAACATTTCTAACTCTTGTAAACATTGTTCTTGAAAACAATCTTTGTCAATTATCCCATGAAATGAAACATGCAAAGAAGGCATTTCTAATTCCAAAGGCATAATAGCATCAGTAGCATAAATGAGATTGTAAGGAGAAGCACCATTCATAGTACGAGCACTTGTCCTATAAGCCCATAAAGCATATGTCAATTCAATATGCCAATATTTCCCATGCTTGTTGACTATTTTTCACAAAATCTATTCAATAATTTAATTTGATACTTTAGCTTGATCATTAGATTGAGGATAATAAGTAGTTGAAAATTTATGTTGAATTCAATATTTCTCCAAGAATGTTGCGACTTCTTTATTTTTGAAATAAGTAACATTATCCAAAACTATCACTGACGGTATACCAAATCTTGTATGATATTATTAAAGATGAAATCACAAATAACATCCTCAGTTATTGAATGAAGAAGAATAACTTCAACCCACTTCGTGAATAATCTATAGTGGTTAGAATGTAAGCTTAAGTCCTTGAGAAGAAGGTGGTGAGATTTTCCCAATAAGAACAAAACTCCAACTACTAAAGGCCATGGAGAAACTTGATTAAGAAGCTCATGAGTAGAAGCATGAATCAAATTACTATGTTGGTGACATTAAGGACATTTATTAACAAACATAAAACAATCTTACTCCATAATTTTCCAATAATATCTCATTCTAAGTAATTTATTAACCAAAGATTTTCCACCAAAATGTCCTCCACAAGAACCTAAATGAGCTTCTCCCAATGCTACTAAAATTTTGGTTCTGTTGAAATATCTTAATAATAATCCTTCATAAGAGCATTTGTAAAGCATATCTCCTAAAATGATGTAACATGTTGCAAGCTTCCTAATATGGTTACCTGTGTTTTGCATTGGCAATTCAAGAAAAGTACCATCTTTCAAAAAATGAAAAATGTGAGAATATCATTCATCCAAATGCAAGTTAAAATAAACAAAGATAATCTTTTTAGAAATGGCAGGGCTTTTAAGATTTTGTATAGTAAATTGAAAGTTCTCCATGTTATTTTCAAGACATGCCAAAGAAGCTAAACTTGCCATGGAATTTTCATGTTGATTATCTTTTCTAGGTAAGATTTGAATTGTGAAAGAACATCAAGAGCCAAATATATATATTGTGTCATTTTATCATTCTTAATTTGATATCCTCCTTTAACTTGTTCAAAAATCAATTGTGAATCTCTATATATTTGCAAGTGTTTGATGTTAAGGGATGAAGCTACTTGTAAACTAGCTATAAGAGCTTCATACTTCTCAATGTTACTAGTACAAGGAGAGGTTAATTTGTATGATAAAGAGATTGGAATTTTCATAGGAGGAATTAAGATAATACCAACACCAGATCTTATCTTACATTTAGATCCATCAAAATACATTTCTCAAATATCATCTTGTTGAATAGATAGAATATTATCATTAGGAAATTCCATTGAATTAGGACATGTTTCTGAATAAGGACAAGGAGCTTTAGCTAAATAATCCATTAAATCTTGTCCCTTAATAGATTTTTTTGAAATGAAATTAAGGTCAAATTTTGTAAGTAATATCACCCACTTTGCTAAATGGCTAGAGATATTATTTTTGAGAAAAATGTTTCGAAGGATCAAATTTAACATTCACATTGACTTCATCATTTATAAGATAATGCTTGAGTTTTTGACATGCATAAACAATAGCAAGACATTATCTTTTCAAATTTGTGTATCTTTTTTCATAATCAAGTGAAGTCTAACTAATGTAATACACAAGTCTTTCCTTACCATCATCATCATTTTGAGCTTACAAGGCATTTGCAACCTTCAAAGTTGTTGAAGTATATAAATGAAATGGATGATCAAATTTAGCTAGTTGCAAGATAGGAGGATTTGCAAGATACTCCTTAAATTTCTCAAAAAAAATTTGCACTCATCATTCCAAGAGAAAGTGGTATCCTTTGTAAGAAAGGAAGTAAAAGAAATTTTTAGATCAGATAACTTAGATAAAAAAGTGAAAAATAGCTTGTATCTTTCCTTGTAAACTATGTAATAGAGATATATTCTTAGGAGGAGGCATATTAACAATAGAATCAATCTTTTCAGTATCAACTTTCATGCCTCACTTAGAGATTATAAATCCTAATAATAACACATTTCTTAGGATTCAATCTCTTGTTGTAACTTCTAATCTGTTCAATTTTTTTTTTGCAAAGTAGTAACATGATCTTCTTTTTGTATAGACTTTGCTAAATTATCATCCACACAATTTTCAAGAATCTTATGGATGTAATCATGAAAAGTCAAATCATAACATGTTGAGAAGTTTCTCCTACATTCTTTAATCCAATAAGTATCATGACCTGGCAAAATGTTCCCCAAGGTGTTATAAATGCAGTTTTAAATTGACCTATAGGAGGAATAAATATTTGATTATATCCAGAAAAACCATCCATAAAAGATAATAAAGCATGACCCGTTGTTGAATCTAAAATCACATCAATATTGGGTAATGGGAAATCATTCTTTAAGGATGCTAAGTTTAAGTCTCTAAAATAGTACACATCCTTATCTTATTTTCTTCTTTTGAAAAAGGTACAATGTTTGAAATCCAATTGAAGTAATCAATAGAATGAATAAATCTAGAATCCAATAACTTTTTAATTTCACTTTTGATTATTAAAGCAATCTGAGGATTCATCTTCAAAATTTTCTGCTTCATAGGTTTCATATTTGGTTTTAAAACAATATTATGAGTAGCAATCTTAGAATCAATACCCAGCATATCCAAATATGTCCAAGAAAAAATATCATTAAATTCTAGTAAAAGAGAACTCAATTGATCATGCTCATCCTTATTAAAAAATTTCCTAATCTTAATTATCTTCTTGAGATTATTCTAATCCATTTGAATATCAATGGTCTTAGTTATTAACAAATCACTGTACACCAAAGAATCTATTAGTAAAGGAAGAATATCTTGATTATCATGTTCTCCAAAATAAATGTTTTTATTTAAATAATATGCATTTCTTTCTTTGTGATGGAACTTAGGTAAATCATCATAAGTACCAAAAAAATCCATTAAACTTTCATCTTTAGGAAAAATATCCAAAGTAGGTGCTTGATTTAAGTCAATGACCAATGGGTTAACCAATTTCAACTAACCACCACATATATGATTAACATTAAGAAGAAAAGTTGATGGTTGTTTATATAGATTAAACCCTAATCCATACGTATGATCATAAACTTCATTATCCAAAGGTACTTGTATACCTTGCTCATATTTACCTCATCCTTTTCCATTAAATCCTAATTTCTTAAGAAAATGATTACCAAAACCATAACAATCATCCATTCTAGATGGAGTCCAAGGAAAGGCATATGTCACCATATCAAAATAATCAAGTTTGATCATTTCAATCATTTCATTAATCAAAGAAGCAACAAAATTAATCTTTAATTCCTTAGAAAGTGGAGAAGAAATAAAAACATGTTTCTTAAATTTAGTTTATTGCTTCATAAATTCCAAATTAGAGACCTTGTATTCTCCAATAAGAGTTGGATTAAAATCCAACATCCCCCAATCATCCTTAGTCAAAAAAGAAGATGAAGCTTCTGGCTATTTAATCTCAAGTTTTTTTTTAATCTCTTTACTTGGTTGGAGAGGCTCAAATATGTTAACATTTTAGTACTTAAGAAAGGATTTGGTGCACCATCTGCATGCAATGTATACATTATGTTTTTATAGATAAATTGAACCTTATGATGAAGACTAGAAGGAACTGCATGCATGGTATGTAACCAAAGTCTTCCTAATGGAAGATTATAATTGTGAGGTCTAGGCATAACATGAATAGGTGTATTCAAAATGATTGGACCCACTTTAATAGGTAAAGTAATAATGTCCAAAGTTTTCTTCGCAATATTATCATGTCCATGTATAGGAACATTATTAGGTTGAATAGTAGTTAGATTAGCCTTAATTTCTTTAAGAATTTCCATGGTACAAACATTAAGTCTAGATCCATTATCAATTAATGTTCTTTAAATGATACTCTGATTAATAGAAACAACAACCATAAGAGCATCATATTGATTCTGCACCTCAAAAGAAGGTAAATCATTATCATAAAACACAATAGGAGGTAAAAAATTCATAGCATGCATGCAATCCAAAATATAATTGATTGTTATCAAGATTAGGAGGTGAAGTAGGAAGATTAGATAAAGCTTTTTGCAATGCCTCATAATATGTTGGAGAAGTTTGAGGTAACTCCAATAAAGATATCTTAGGAGGAGTAGCATGTAATTGATCAACCAAGTTATACTCCTTAAAGGTAGAAGAAAACTTAGGTTCATTAGGAAGGATAGGTTGATAAGGTGATAAAGATACCAAAATAGTATGCTAAGGATTATTTTGTGTGTGATAAGCATGTTAAATAAAATTAGTGCTATCAAAGAAATACAAAGGATCTATAGGTTTGCCTTTAATCATTATTTGAGGACATCCTTTAACCATCATCAAAGGTGTAGGATATATCATTTTAGGTTTATCAATGTTTCATATAGTGGAACATGAAGGTAACCATGTACACATCCTATGGTAAAGGTCAATTGAAGAGGTTTTGGAGGAGCCTGAAATAGGAATAGGATCAATGGAGATCTTATCTAGACCATTTTCAATATCACTTCCATGTACCTCATTAAGGGATCTATCTTTTTTTACAATAAAAACTTTGTCAAAGTATTCCAAATAAGAATCATACATATTGAAATATAATAAGCATGAGAACATAAATGTTTTTGTATTTTTAAAGATATTTTGCAATTTTTTTTTGAAACATATAAATAAAGGAAATCTAATTAACATGTAAGGTCTAACACAAGATGCAAATCTAACACCAAAAACAAAGAGTTGTCTATCACAAGTTCACCAAAATGTATAGGATTCTATAACAATACATAGGATAATCACCACTATTCATTTATTTGTTTCAGAGGTGATGTGAAATAAGTAATAGAAAATACTAGAAATTTAATAGGATAAGATACATACCTTGAAATGGAACCAATATGAAAATAATTATTTTTTGATGCATGTGTACAATTTCTAGAAAATCTACAATCTATTCCGAACTTGAAATGTCAAAACAAAGAAAACCCACAAATCTTTTGTCTATTTGAAGGGAGGTCAACCTTGACCTTGTTGGAGGGGTACAATTTAACCCTAGAAAGTTGACCTTGACCTTTTCTTCTCTGATGAAAATTTTGTTTGTGGATCTCAAAAGTTTTCCAAAAAGAGTATCCAAATCTACATCTTGATCCTCAAAACAACACCTACATATATTTGAAAATAGGGTTTTGTGGTGGCTATTTAGGGCTTTTTCTTAGTCAAACCCCCATTTTGGTGATTTGCACCTCCATAAATAGCTAGATATAATAGAATGTGTGTGTGTATTGAATGTGTAATTCCAAGATCTAATCTACTAGATTGAAGCCCTAGCATGAATATATATGTATATGTATGAGAAAGCAACACATAGATTTGAATAAGATAAGAAAGCATACCAAGCCACCAAGGCTAAAGTACTCCTACCAAAGAAATAATTTGTAATTGCTACCACATTATTGTATTTTTGAATGCTTGAATATCGATAATAATGAATCAAGGAAGATTGAATCTCGACTCTTGCTCTAAAATAGATGTCCATAGAGGTATAATTTTTTTTGATATCCACAATAGCTTGATCTTCTATATCATTCTCTTGCAATCTTGCATCTTTATAACATCATCTCTTGATTATAGTTATCATGTTCATGTTCTCTCTTCTCTAGTTCTAGTGTCTAGTTGTAGAAAGATGCAAATGGGAGTCATTATATAGAGGCTTTAAGGTAAGGCTCCTAGAGTAATGTGAGGACCCATAATTCAAATTTTACCTCAAATTATGATCCAATCAACAGAACCAATGAAGGATGGAAAATAATTAAATGAATCTCGAATTAACCCCTTCCATATTCAAATCTAAAATATTGACACTAATTTCGAAGCCCTCTAGGACCTACAATGAAAAAGGGGATCAAACTCCTAGAGAGATCAAGGAAGACCTCAACCATGACCTAGGTCAAGGTTGGCCTAGGAATCATCATCAGGTAGAGCAAAAAAGAGGGATTCTAAGGATACCTAGAAACCTATAAATGATGTCAAAATAGGATTAGATGACCAAACTAGACACCAATTCCTATAAAAAAAAAATGAAAAAGAATAGGAGGACCTATTTCTAATTCATACACAAAAAATAGAGCCAAAGAGAAGGGAAATTAAGGAGAATCTTTGAGATCCTAACCCTAATTTTACCTAAAATGAAGGAATCAACTGTAGAATGAGTCCTAAATGCAAATATATCATGGTAAATGTACTAAAAGAGGGTGCTAAACCTACCAAGATGGGTGTACTTCCATTTTAAGATGATACACAATGTACACAAGAAGATTTTACTACCCTAACATGCAATATACAATTAAGTTTCATTACAAAAGTAGATATACATACAACATAGTCTCACTACTATACTTCACAATTCATATGATCAGACAAAAAAATTTTGTATTACATAAGTCTTGCATATCACATCTACATTCCTTCACAATAGTTTGCATGTTATCTCATTTCACAATTCACTGTGCAAGATATGATCTTTTGTTATACCTTGCAATTTATCAAAACTCTGATTAGTCAACCTTGATACTTCCACAAGTTTGGCTAATTATAAAATTAACTTAGGGTTAACATATAGGATGCCATCCATAATAGTTAAGTAATTACTTTATTGCCAAAATTATTCCTTAAGCCTTACATATCATTTTACTATTGTTAGAAACAATAGTCCACCAAGATAAGTGAGCCAGGGGGGAGGGGGGTGAATCAGTTATCCAATAATTAAAATATTTATCAACCTTAAACAATCTTATCCATTCAACCAAAGTAAGAAACAACATAACAAGATGCACATAGATAATTACACTAGATATGTTAACTAGGGAAACCCTTGATTGCAGGGAAAACCCTGGAGGGAATGATGCCCACAAGATAATGTACTAATATAAATATTCCTTGTTAGAGGATGGACCCTATTAGGAGTCTATTACAATATATAGTACATATGAGTCCTTTTTAGGAGACTTTGAATCATTTTTAGAAGATTCTAACCCTAGTAGGAGTTGTAGAAGATAGAAGGACCCATTGTCCAAACAACTTCTAGGGAAAGACCACTGAACTCATTGTCCAATTGATCTCAAAACTAGTCCTTATAGAATAATTGTATGTACTATACTTTAACTTCTTTCCTCTATGTTTTCAACAAGACTAATCACTATCAAACCTTATAGACTAGGTCACAAACCTCAGATCCAAGTATCAAACTTTGGATCACACAATATAACCTCAATAATGAAGTTTACTTCACTTCCACTCTTCTCTACTTATCTTCACATTCTGATCATTTTGCTACTTACAATAATTCACATTCATATATACATGAAAAAGGAAAATGTCCTTCCTTTATACCAAAACCATAGAACAATTCCTTGAGTTGGCCATTATACCTTCTCAATTAATTATTAGAGGAACACATTAAGAACATGTTACACTTAGCAATCTAACATTAATCTTTTTCCTTGTAACTTGAATAACTTTCCATCCATGTAACATTATGATGATTGAGCTTAGCCATGTCATCACCAACATGTCTTCTTCACATCTTTAACTTTGGCTTCTCAAAATAACAAATCTACTAAGAGATATAACAAGTTTACTAAAATATGTCTCATAAACTCTATCTGAGAATAGTCTTCACAAAAACTTGAATAACTTCTTCTAGACTTAATATCTTATGCTTTTGAGGTTAGCTACATATACTAGACACATAGGATAATCTTCCTTTAACCTTGTTATTAAAAGTACTCAATGATTTGTTTGTACCAACTTGATATTTATCATTGTTCTTTTGTCAAATACTATAGAAAAATGTTGTGTTGACATTAGTGATAAACAGAGTCATGAATGTCATCATGATAATGATCTAATCATGTTTCTACAATACTCCCACATAGGAATGTCATTAGCATTCATGCTTCCAACAATCTCCCCCTTTGGCATTGATGGCAATATAGATGAAAAAATCTAGTTCCAAGAATACCAATTGAAAAAGACTATTAATCTTTCTTTTCAAATCCTCTTCATTAATAATTATCCCCTATTGGTATACCTCAATGTGCTTTACATAAAACTATTTTTCCATGCTATACTTCTCCTATTGTACTTCTTCCCAAATAATTTTTCCAAACATGTTGTATTGTTTTCCATACTTTCTTAACTATTTTTCCATGCTTTAATTTTTTTTCATGTTGTACTTCTCCCCCATTAAAATCAATGTCAAAGATTTTAGCAACCATCAAACTTTGCAAGAACTATTTGTAACTTGCTCAAGTGTCCAAAGACAATATTCAAAAACAACATCCAACAAGAGTCCTAGATGAATCTATCCATCATAGATACTCCCTCATATAGGAAGCATCAACATTCAATCTAGAAAAACAATAGTGCTTTTTTACACTAGACTTATGCACTCTTGCATGATCTACTCTGATGTAGGAAGGGGCATTAGACCTAGCATACCTCACAAATACTCAAAAATCTCTCTGGGAAGAGGCTTAGTGAAAATATCTACAATCTTCTCTTTGGTGTTTATATACTCCAATCTAATTTCCTTTTTTACAACTTTTTGTCTCAACATGTGATACTTGATAGAAATGTTCTTGGTCTTGGAATACAACACTGGATTCTTAGACATATTTGTTGTACTTTTGTTAACACAATGTATGACAATAGGTTCATTGAATTATATCTATATATCCTTGAGCATATACTTCATCCAAACAACTTAATTATAATTGTTTATTGTCGCAACATATTTTTCTTCCATTATACTTTGTGAAATACAACACTACTTCTTGCTTAGCTAAAAAACTAATCTTCCTCCAAGAAAGAAGGCTCCACCACTGGTGCTCTTTCTGGTCATCCATACTTCTTGCCCAATTAGCATCAATATAAGCATATAGAGTGAAATCATTAGATCTATCATACTAAAATCTAAACTTTGGTGTTACTTTTAGGTATCTAAATATCCTTTTAACTGCTGCATAATGTGCTTCTCTAGGATTAGCTTGGAATATTGCTAAAATTCCAACTGCATTTTGCTATATCCAACCTTGTTTGAGTTAGATATTGCAATCCTCTAATCATAGATATCTACTTCTTTTGCTCAATAGTAGGTGTATCATCTATTTAGATAGCTTATGTCTAGTTACCATCAGTGTTTCAATGGGTTTACATGTTTCCAAACCAAAACTTTTCAGTAAATATTTCAAATACTTAGTCTAAGAAACAAACATTCCTTCTTTGTCCTACATGATCTATATTCCTAGAAAATATTTCATTTCTCCTATCATGCTCATTTCAAATTCCTTCTTTGCTTCTTCTTTTCTATATCAAAATTTTTTCAAATGCTTTTCCAACCTTGTATACCAAGTTTTGGGTGCTTTCTTTAAGCCATACAATGCTTTCTTCAATCTGCATACAATGTCCTTGTCATCTATTGAAGGAAAACCTTTAGGTTGTTCTATGTATACCTCTTCTTCAATTTCTCCATTGAAAAATGCTAACTTGACATCTATTTGATATACTTTGAATTTCTTAAATGTTGTATATGCTAATAATAACCTTATTGCTCCAATTCTTGCCATAAAAGCATAGGTTTTCTCGTAGTCTATTCCTTTTTGACGTGAGTAACCTTTACATACCAAGCTTTCCTTGTTCCTTACAACTTCACCTTTTTCATTCATCTTGTTCCTGAATACCCATTTAGTTCCTATCACATTCTTTTCTACTAGTCTAGGGACCAATTACCATGTGTCATGATTTACTATCTGATGCAATTTCTCTTTCATAGCTCGCTTCCAATAGTCATATTTACATGCTTCATCTACATTCTTAGGTTCAACTTGAGATATCAAGCATTGTTCTTCATTGATTCTTCTTCTTGTAATTACACCTTTATCTCTTCTTCTAATGATCTTCTCAGGTGGATGATTCTTTATCATATTCTTACATGAAGTAGGAGTTGTTATCTCAACTCTTAGCTCTATTGAAGGTTTTAAGCTTTGTTGTTGCCTTAGCTCTTCTTTATTCTGCAAATCATTGTTAGTCTCAAAGAATACTTCATCATTCCTTCATTTAGTAACAACATCATCATTTTAATTGTAATCAATTACTCTTTCTTGTATCTTGAATTTCTCATCAACTCTTACATGTGCACTTTCCATAATATTCTTAGTTCTCAAATTATAACATCTATATGCATTTCTTTTCAATGAATAACCATGAAACATACCTTCATCACTTCTAGCATCAAACTTACCAACATCATCATCTCTTTTTATATAACACTTACTACCAAAAATTCTGAAATACTTAACTATAGGTGAGTGACCAAACCAATTTTCATGAGTCTTGTTTGTGTTTTTCCTCATTTTCACTTTGTTCATAGTGTAGACTATTGTATTCATAGCTTCTCTCCAAAACATCTTGGATACATCATTCTCAACTAACATAGCTCTTATTGTTTCTATTACTAACTTGTTTCTTTTCTTTGTAATGTCATTCTATTCAAGGGTTCTTAGAGCTGATAAATATCTTTTGATTCCATTAGCTTCACAAAAGATATTAAACTAATTTGAAGTAAACTCTCCTTCTCTATCTGATCTTAAACATTTAATCTTCGTACTTGATTCATTTTCAACTATATTCTTGAATATCATGAACTATCAAATGTCTCAAAATTTTCCTTAAGAAATGAAACCCACATCATTCTAGAAAAGTCATCAACTAAAATCATGAAATACCTTTCACCATAGAATTCTTTAGTCTTCACAGGACCATTGAGATCTATATGTACAATCTCCAATTTTGCTCTAGTAGTAAACTTATTTCTAGGAAAAGAAGTTCTGTTATTCTTTTCCAAAACACACTCCTTGCATATTGTGTTAGTAGGCTTTATAATTTTAAGCAAATCTCTAACTACAAACATACTACTAGTCTTCACAATACTATCAAAGTTTACATGACAAAATCTCTGATGCCATAACCAACTATCATCTACCTTTGCAATGAAACATTTCATTTTAGTAGGATTCAACTAAAATACATTACCTCTAGATCCAGTTCTTGTTCCAATTAATTTTCCATCTTTCTCTCTAATCATGCATGTCTTTTTTGTGAACTAAAACTAGTAACCTTTATCCACTAGTTGTCCAAAACTTAGAAGATTGTGCTTCAAACCATCAACAAAATATACATCCTCAGTGTTAGTTTTACCATCAAGAGTTATAGATCCAATACCTTTAACATGACATGTTGCATTGTTTCCAACTCTAACAATGCCTCCATCATGAATTTTGAAGTCAAAAAACTTGTTCATATCACCAGTCATATGATGTGAACCAACCACTACCAATTATCTAATCAAATTTCTTTTCAATCTATGATACCAAAGCTATTTTCTCTAGACTTTCTTCTTTAGTTTCTACAAATCCTATTTTATCATCACTAGCACTTGCTGCTTGTTCATCAGAATTATCTTCTTCATTTTTATATAGACACTCTCTATCTCTTCTAGGTTTGAAATTTCCTTTATACGTTTTCTCTCTTTTAGGACACTTCTAGATGCATAATGACCAAATTCATTACAAGTCCAACATTTAAAGATTTTCTTAGCATGCTTTTCTCTTCATACCAGAAGGGCTGCTCCTTCTTCAATCTTTCTATCCTCATTATATCTGCTACTACTACAAAAGTCACCTCTAGCACATGTACTCCATGATAAACTAGGTCAAATATTCAAGGCACTAAAAATTGTTTCTATTACAGTCAATTCTCTAGACTATCTTAGCTTATTCTCAACTACTTCAAGTCTCCCAAGAAATGTCTCCTTTATGAAATCTTTGGCACAAGATATTAACAATTGTATTATTTGAACTACTGATTTAAATAGTGGTGTTAAGCTCTTTAATATCTTTCATATTATCTCATCATCTTCTTTGGTTCCTCCTTGAGATCTAATATATACAATAATTTATGATATCTTTCCTACATATGTTGTAATAGATTCATCTTCCATCATTTTAACATCTTCACATGCACCAATCCAACTTTGTAGCCTCAATTGCTTAGAATTTTTATCACCTTCAAAACAATTTTCCAAAGCTTTCCAAATCAAATGAGAAGTTATCAAATAATTAAAACATCTATCAATCTTAAACAATCTTATCCATTCAATCAAAGTAAACAAAAAACATAAAAAGATGTGCATAGAAAATTACACCAGATATGTTAACTAGGGAAACTCTTGATCAAAGGGAAAACCCTGGTGGGAATGATGCCCATAAGATGATGTACTAATATAAATATTCCTTGCTAGAGGATGGACCCTGTTAGGAGTGTATTACAACATTTAGTACATAGGAGTCCCTATTAGGAGACTTTGAATCCTTGTTAGAAGATTCAAACCATGTTAGGAGTTGTAGAAGATAGAAGAACCCTCTGTCCAAATAGCTTTTGGGGAAAGACCACTAAACTCATTATCCAACTGATCTCTCAAATATTCTTTGCAAAATAATTGTATTTACTTTATTTTAACTTCTTTCCTCTATCCTTTCAACCTGACCAATCATTATCAGACCTTGTAGACTAGGTCACAAACCTCAGATCCAAATATCAAACTTTGGATCACACAATAAAACCTCGAAAATGAAGTTTCCTTCACTTCCACTCTACTTTGCTTATCTTCACATTCTTCTCTTTGTGTTTCTTACAATAATTCACATTCATCCATACATGATAAAGAAAAATGTCCTTCCTTTATACCAAAACCATAAAACAACTCCCTGAGTTGGTTGTTACACCTACTTAATTAATTATTATAGGACCACATTAAGAACACGTTACACTTAGTGATAACATTAATCTTTATCCTTGTAACTTGAATAAATTTATGTATACACAACATTATTATGAGAAATATTATCCATGTTATCACTAATATTCTTCACATCTTTAACTTTGGCTTCTCAGAATAACAACTCTACTAAGAGATATAACAAGTTTACCAAAATATGCCTTTATAAACTCTATCTCAAAATAGTCTTCATTGAAACTTGCATAAATTCTTCCAAATGTAATATCTTATACTAATTAGGTTAGTTACATGTACTAGACACATAGTATAATATCACTTTAACCTCACTATTGAAAGTTCTCAACAATCTATCTGTACCAACTTGATCTTTACCTCTATTCTTTTCTCAAATACCATAAAAAACTAGTACATTGACATCAATGAAAAAGATAGGCATGAATGTAACATATCTTCATCATAATGATCTAATCATGTTTCTATAATACTCCCCGATAGGAATATAATCAGCATTCATGCTTCCAACAACTATCATGCTCTATTTTTCTTTGTTAATTACATGTACTAGTAATTCCTCTCTAACTAATTTTGTATAGCCCGTATAGATTTACAAATTGACATAGACCACCATGACATCATCAATAATTAATCCTTAACTGCACATCTGCCAATTCAAAAATTTTCATCCATACATACCAAATCTCTGATTTCATAATGAAATACCAATATATACATGTTTCCATAAATGACAACACTAACTCATCTACCTAGCCATATTACCAACAACTTCACTAGTATTGTATGTTAATTCCTTCAATTAGGGGTGATACTTTACATGTATTGTATAATAAAATGTCCAATTGAGGGCAATATTTGACTAGGATTGTACAAGATGATCTCCTAGTGTCATCCAAGAACAACAACAAGGTTAAAAGACTAAACTAGGATGCAAATAAGTTTAGAACCTCCACATCGGGGAGTACCAAAACAACCAAACTCAAGGAAAGAACACTCAAGAGAATCAATTAAATAAAGAAGATCTAGATAACTCACATAAATAACATGCTACTCTAAACCATGATAAATAAAATTGCAATGAAATGAAACTACATCCACACAAATACATAGACATAAGAAACATCTCAAGAAGGAAAGTACAAGCATATGATGAAACCAAATCTAACCAACCATGCTTGTTTCCTACCTACCACAATGTCATCATGAGATCTTAAGGGCCCTAACCATACCCCTAAGCATGAATCTCAAATTGCCAATAGATAGTTGGAGTTGTCTCATGAGATCATTCTTACTAATAAACCACCGATCAAAATCACATGAAACAAGAAACATCTAGCATGTTAATCTACCAATAGCAATATTAATCCAAAGTAGTGGTAAGAAACATCATCTAGAAATATGATACAATACCATGATAAGGGAATGCATGGAGTAACATACTAAACATCATCTAAACATGATTTCAATACATCCAAAGTAAAACATTAATCACAAGAGAACATACCTTGGATACACTGAAGTACCAAGTGAATATCTAGCACCAACCTCAAACTAGAAGTAGAAAATCTCTATAAATTAGTCCCCAATAGTGGTATAGGTACCTATTCCTCCCAACCATGTGGTACCCATAGGTCCACACAAACCCAACCACAATAACATAAGTAATCACCCATGGCTAATATACATGCCAATTAAGAACATGATACCAACATCTATATGATCATGAAGATAATGTAGTACATAAAGTCACCAGTCCTATTCATTAAGGATAACTATGAAGGGACTTGAGTTGAGTGTCATTATTGTCCATTGGGTATCACAAGCACTTTGAGCCTTCGATCAACTCCCTTAGGAGGCTAGATTCAGAATGTATCTTCAATCAACTCCCTCAGAAGGCTATATATTGTACCTTCAATCAACTCCCTCAAGGGGAAAACCTTTGATCAAATCCCTTGGGAGGCTAGGTTTTCCATACTCTCACCTTTCATTAATATTATTTTCCCATTAGTTAAATTGGTTTTCACTTATTAGAACCTCTTTGCATTACCTTGTCAGCCACTTCCAAGCCAAGGTACATGAGAGAAGCCACTCTAGCACCTACCTTACATACCCATGGTCATCACATGATGAGCTTGAATAGTAAATTAAAGTGCCCAAACCAACCACCAAATGAATAATCCCTCAACCAGCCTATAACCAGGAGTTTGGGTCTCACAAAATCCCATGAAATGTATACACATGCTCATGTGTGGGCACAACAAAATGTATAAAATAATCAAGTAATACCAATGCAAGGTTTGGATATGAGAAATGCAACAATCGATATGAGTACAATAATTTGACTTAGCTAGCTCATATCTAAGATTACAGATTTGACATGAATCCCAATAAGAAAATGAAACACCAATCATCATGAACTCGCTCAACTAGCATAAATCTAGGGGTATGGATTCTACACGAGTCTCAATGATGCAAGGTAAAAATATGGTCACATTGGAAACCTAATACACATTCAAAATCTATGACCAAAACAAATATCAAGAAATATTTAGGAAATCCAGCTAGCACACAAAAAAGGTGATAGAAAATTGCTCAAAAATCAACATTGTTAAAAATTGAAAAAAATAAAAATGCATTGGTCTAAATCCAGCCAACATCACACTTTTCAAATAAAAACATGGATCTCAACACTTCATAGAAATCCAACAACATAATAAGAGTTAAACCCACAAACCCACATTCTGAAAGCATAAATTACTCACACCCCATCCAATTGGGTGTTGAAATTGTATGAAAATAGAGGGGAACACTAGTTCTCCCCTCCCTAACATTTAATATTTGAAAGAATGGACTAAAACAATCTAAAAGTAATTAAACTAGAAGGCCCTAACTCACAGGTTATATAAAAACCAAGAATATAGAGAAATAAATAAATAGCACACCAAATTAGTTAACCTTTGGAAAAGAGGAGCAATCTTGATATGAATTGAATGATAGTGATGTTGTGAAGATCCACCAAGTCAAACTCTCACAATGAACAAATTTTCATTTCAGCCCTAAGGGGTTGAGCATTTTGCTATTCAAATCATGATACTCCAAGTGAAAAGTGGACAATAAAGTTCCTTTTTTCCAATATAAGCACTTTTCCAAAGTGACTTATAAATTATGTTATTAAATTAAATTAATAACCAACTTGACCCTTAACTCCATTAAATTGGGCAATTCCAATTGCTTGGAATTCAACTATGGAAAATTAGCCAGGAATAAATAAAGATGAAATCAAATAATTAAAATACCCCTTAAACTATTAATTCACTATAATTAAATAACTTCCACAGCCACTACAGATTCCTAAATAATCGATGAAGGGTGAGAGAGGCCCTAGAGGCTTGGCTCACTTTAATCAGCATGCATTAGATACTTGTTATCCCCATAGACACGCTCATAGGTCTAATACAAAATGCATATTGAATCTAAATTTTATCAATTAACCATAAGGTTTATTATTTTAATTAATAGGCTACGTCGCCCATACATGGATGACATTGGCTTAGTATGCATAGTCAAATCACTAAATCTATGTACCATTCCTAGGGGTATAAGTCATGCACAATAAACAAACCAATCAAGTGTAGATGCACAATAATAAGACAGCCAAAGAAATAGTGAACAAAATTGCATAAATAATCATTTAAATAATTTCATTAAAATAATCTATTCAAATCATTTATTTGCATCATAATAAAAGTTTACTACAAAAATGATATAAATATCTGTAGTAAAAATTCTTTAACCATAATGAATAATTTTCATCATATATTCATAAAAAAATAAGTCAATATGATAAAACATATGAGTAAATACTATTGCAGGAACCTAGTCTAGTGTAGCAGGACACTAATGCATAATGTAATCATTGCAGACATCTCATGGTAATAATGGAACAAAATTGTGACACCTATCTATCCAAGAAACCACTAACACAACTTTAGTGAAACCATATAACACATCATAATCTCATAAATATGGAAAAAATATACATTATTCCAATTGATACAATAACATAAAAAATTCACCCCAAGGGTGTAGATCACTCATGGGCTTAATCATGATCATTGATGAAATAAGATCATCAAGGTAGTATCCATGGTATGATAGATATAATGTTTTACTTCTTATGCTTATACTAATGCAAATTGGGTAGGAAATATTGATGAAAACTAGTACAAGTGGAGGTGCATTCTTCATAGGTGAGATATTGGTTTGATGGCTAAGTATAAGCAAGATTGTATATCTCAATCTACTACAAAAGAAAATTATGTTGCTGTAGAAAATAATTGGACACAATTAGTTTGGATGAAACATATGTTGAAGGATATTGGTATATCCTTTATTGAAACTATTACTATGCATTATGATAATACATGTACTATAATCATTGCAAATAATTCTATTAAATAATATTTTCTAAGAGAAAGAATTATAGAGAAGGAAGTAAGATTGGCATATGTGAGTACAAAGGAACATGTTACATATATCTTTACTAGGCATTTTACTAAAGACATATTTGAGTATCTTGGGGGTATGCTTGAGGTGATGGACCTTACTTATTAAGACTATGTGATAAAGAAATGTATTAGTCTAGTATAAATCAAAGAACATTCATGCAACCAAACATGATTATTGCTACTTCTCCTAAGGGGAAATGGTTCATTGAGCATAATTAAATTTGAGAGATCTTTTGATAAGATTTTGATAACAAATTTCTTTGGTAGTTGACTTTTCTTTTGGTTGCAGATTGGCTTGATCCAACGCAGCTTATTAGAGATAAGATTTTTTTCATATCTTTCTTAAGGAAACATCCTTTTTTGACAAAGAGAGATATTAACATCATAGGGGAAGATACTATTTTTGGAAAAATACTTGACATTTTTTGGCACTATTTTCTATTGATATTAAAGGGGGAGAGATTCATGTCCAAAACCTTTCATTAGGGAAGTTATGTGTATGGGGAGATAAAATATTGTATATGACAAGGATATGCATAAATTTGTACTTAGATGACACTTTTGGGTTCATGGATTTTCTCCATATGTTTCCATAAATATCAAAGGGGTAGATTGTTGAGAGTAAATGAGATTTTGGCACTTGAGGAGATTGTTGACGTAGTAGGCATGTTGTTATGATGATAGGTTTTATCATTGATGTCAAAATATATTTTGAGGTTACAAATAAACTCATATTCTTTATGTTATATGTTATTGATCAATTTCATATAGATAATGATTGGAAATTTTGGATATGCAAGCATACTTTTTGACTTTAAGATGAGTGTAAACATTATATCTATGGTTGCAGTACTTTATGAGATACTTTGAATGAGTTAAAAATGATTTAGTGAAGATTAGTAGAAAACTAATAAGCAAAGAATTATGATAGAGCTAGTTCTAATATTTTGATTATAAATTGATTGTGAAGTGGAATTAATGTTGAAAATCATAAAAGATAATAGAAGACTCATTTGTGTGATTTTTTTTTGATTTTTGGATCATTTGGCTATTGTTGGAATGACTGGTGATGTATAATGTACCCTATATTTTATTGGCACTTGACTAGATAATGTAGTGTGTTAATTTTTTTGGCAACAATATATTATTTATTAATAAAAGGATAATTACAATGTCAAAGAGGTATACAACCAAATATCTAAAACTAATGGCATCATCTTTCCTACTAGCACCAACAACTATAAAAATACTATATGACTTTATTAGATTATACAATAAACAAAATAACTAGACATACCCTTTATTACAAATTAAACCTTCATATTGCTAGAAATGCTTTAGAATAAGTGAGAGGGGGGGTGAATTAGTTATTCAAGGTCCAAATGTCCTATTCAAACTTTTCACTAAGTATAGTGAGCCCATTCATTCATTCATTCATCCAAGCTTTAACTTTTATAACTATCAAGTTACTATAAATCATGCAAGCATAACACATAGAAGATCAACACATAACACACTGATTTACATGGAAACCCAATTTGAGAAAAACCACCAATAACATGCTACTCAATTCTCACTCTTCTAAAGTGATGCCCTATGAAAGGATTTCCCTATTAAAGACTTACAACACACTAGTAAATGTGACCTTGTTAGAGGATTTATCCACCCTATTAGAAGTGGGCCTGGTTAGAGGACTTTAGAACATTCACTTAGAATGCCACCTTGTTAAAGGATTTACAAATGGTTGTCAGGCCAACCTAAGTCCATAGGATTTCCATATCTAATACAATTGCTAGAAAGTATTATAAAATATTTGACCTAATTACAACATACAACTTAACTTGCAGATCTTAGATCACGTCTCATCTTATACCATTGCTTGGCCTTCAATCTCTGTAACTCTAACAACTTACCCTCCTTTCAAGCTTAGTCTCCTTGAGTCTCCATGCTCACTATACTAGTGCAATCATCTCTTCATGACCACTTGTAGAAGTAGATCCTCTATGCTCTTCCTTCTTCTAGATGTCTTCTCCTTGACACCCTTCTAACTACTTCACAATTTGGCTCTTTGGTAGCAACAGCATCAGCAACATTTACTTCTTAGTCTGTGACTCCTTAAATATAAGTTTAGGAGTTCCTTTTACTACTTGATTCTTCCATTCTTTAATTTCAATTCATATGGATTAGGTAGGATTCATTGCATCTAACCCATATTTTGTTTCCTTTAGAAACTTCTTGAATAATCCTCTTGAATTTACCTAAGAATGGTTTACATAGAATTCTGTGCCACCAGCTCATCATCCTTATCTTCCAACTAGTTCAAAAAATTCAAGGTAACCACTTTTTCAGCTCAGATTTGGCAAATCTTCATTATTTAAAATAATGCAGTAGCTTGGCACTATTGAAATACTGGCGCTTAGCACATACTGTGTTACTCGGCACATGAAGATCACTTAGCTCCAACTATGATTTTCCTAATTCTTGGCACTTGAACTTCACTTGGCACCTGAAGACCACTCAGCACACACTAGAATTTCTTGTTACTCAACTCCAATTGAGAATTTTCTCAGCTTCAACTAACTTGCTCGACACCCACTAATGATCTTAGTTTAAGCTTTGCAATCAACCTTGTTAAAACTTCTTCATCCAATGTTTCTAAGTGTGACCAACCTCTGTATCTTTAGGTATGTTATCAATACATCACTTAACCATTGTCTTAACTAATCCTTGCACTTCATTACAACATCATAACTCAACCTTTCCTTTAGGTGCTCTTGTTACATCTTATTGATCAAATCCTCTTCATCAATCAATTAAGTGATAGTACTTGGATCTTATAAGCAAATGTCATTCTTACAAATAGTAGGTTTGACATCAATGACAAAACAATGATTGAAAACATTCTTTTAACAACAATCTCCTCTTTTTGATCTTCAATAATGAGCTTTTCAATCAGATTTCCAACAATCTCCCTCTTTGGCATTGATGGCAAACCAAACTGATCAACCATCAGACTAAACTATTCAACCATAGACTAACCAGGCTAGATTAGTAAGTCAAATGCCAAAAAGTAAACTATGACTTCACTTCTCCCTTTATTAATCTGATTGCTTCATTTCTTCTTCTCCCTTTTTTCTATTGTAACCTTGTTATTTGTTTCTCCCTCTGTATTTCTCATCTTCTGCTATTCTAATCAACCTTTGATTATTTCTATCAACTTCTCCCTCTATCTTCATTTGATTAGTATCTCCCTCATACTTTTGATCACTAGATCATCAATATGTGATCAGTTTCTCACAACTTCTCCCTCTTTGACAACAATTCCAAAGACATAGTAGCATCTTAATACAGATGTAGCTTATGCAAGTTCATTCTATTTCTCCCTCTGTCACCTTGTTTGTGACTAATTTGGAATTTCAGAACTTCTACTACTTTAGGCATGAATCCTAAAGTAAACATCCTCTACATCAATGTGTAAAGTGTTCAACATTCAGCTCATTTGATTTAGGGAAGTCTTTCTTTTTCTTCAAGTAGCCTTGGCTAGGAGTATCACCCCTAACTTACCTCTAAGATACTCATAAGCATCTTTAGGTAGTGCTTTTGTGAAGATATTAATAATTTGTTCCTTTGAGCTAGTTACATATTCTATCTTCACTTGTTTGTCTTCCACCAACTCTCTTACATAGTGATACTTAATTGCAATATGCTTGGTTTTAGCATGCATTATAGGGTTCTTTGATATATTGATAGCACTTGAATTATCACAATAAAGTATCACAGGCTTAGTAACATCTTCCTTCATACTTTGCAGCAAATTTTTAATCCATACAATATTGGTGTAATTTATAGCAGGTGCAACATACTCAACTTCACCAGTGGATTGTGAGGTACAACTTTTCTTTTTGCTGGTCCATGTAATCAACCTTTTTCATAAGAAAAGTGCTCTTCCACTGGTGCTTTTCCTACCATCAATGTTACCTCCCCAATCTGCATCAGTGTAGGCTTCTAGTTCAAAATTTTCACTCCTCTTGTAGTACAAACCAAAGACATCAGTTTCTTTCAGGTATCTTAGTATTCTCTTTACTGCCATTAAGTGATTTTCTCTTACATTTGTAGAAAATCTTGCTAATATTCCAAAAACTAATGCAATTTCTGGTCTACTATGTATAACATATTGTAGCTTTCCAATCATTGATCTATACAATGTCTGATTCACTTCAGTAGACTCATCATTCTTAGATAGCTTATGTCCTATTGCCATTGGTGTGCTAACTGGTTTTGACTCTTCTAATCCAAATGTCTTGAGTATTTCTTTGATGTATTTGGATTGGGCCACAAATCTACCATGCTTCAATTGTTGTACTTGTAATCTAACAAAGAATTTGATTTCTCCAAACATTGACATCTCAAACTCATGTTTCATTTGATCAACAAAATCTTTGCATAGAACATCTTTTCCTCCAAATATTATATCATCAACAAATATTTTTGATATCCAAATATCTTTTCCTTTTTAAGCTTTGAGTACAAGTTGTTGTTGTCATCTGTTCTCTCAAATCCAATCTTCACAAGATATTTGTGTAGTCTCTCATGCCATGCTCTAGGTGCTTGCTTCAATCCATAAAGTGCCTTGTGTAGTTTACAAACCATGTCCTTGTTCTTCTCATCAACAAATACCTCTAGTTGTTCTATGTAGACTTCCTCTTCTAGTATACCATTTAGAAAAGAAGACTTAACATCCATTGGTAGACTTTGAAACCTTTGTATGAAACATATGTGAGCAATGTTCTTACTCCTTCCATTCTTGCAACAGGGGAAAATATTTCTCCATAATCTTGTCCTTCTTCTTGTGCATAGCCTTTGCAAACTAGTCTAGCTTTGTTCCTTGTCATCTCACCATTCTCATCAAGTTTGTTTCTAAACACCCATTTGGTACCAATCACATTCTTATCAATTGCTCTAGGAACTAGGGTCCATGTTTTTTTTTCACAATCTGATCTATCTCCTCTTCCATGGCTTTATACCAGTCATCATCTTGTAGTGCATCTTCACTATTTTAGGTTCAACCTTGCTCAATAGACATGATTCATTCCTCAGTATATTTCTTGTCATTGGTTTGGCATCCTTGTCACCAATGATTTGTGTTGTAGGGTGATGTCTTCTCACATGCTTGGCTAATCTTGGTTCTATCCTTCTTTCCATGTTTGATCCTTTAGCTTTAGACTCATTTTGTTCTTCTTAATCTAACACTTCATCATTCCTCTCATGTGTACTATTTTTAGAGCCAGAATGTGCATTTTCTACATTTTTAGCTCAGCTTCTAAATGTAGCTCGACATTCACTGGCTGACATTCAATTGATACTAATTTTTTTTGCTAATTCCCAACTTGATTTGCAGCATTGTCTTCAATAGTCATTCCTTCATAGAAGTATACAAAGGATCTACAATTCCTTGATTGCTTAGTTTCATCAACTTGTACTTCTGCATGCTCATCAAAATTTACATTTGCACTCTCCACAATCTTGTTAGTGTTAGTGTTCAAACACTTATATTCTTTGCTTCTAATGGAGTATCCAAGGAATATGCCTTCATCACTTTTTGCATCGAGCTTTCCATTTCTAGTATCCTTAAAAATATAACATTTACAACCAAATACTTTGAAATGTTTAATATTAGGTGAATGACCATACCATAGTTCAAAAGGTGTTGCATTTGTACCTTTCTTGACTTGAACTCTATTCAATGTGTAGACTACAATGCTTACAACTTCTCTCTAGTACTTTAGTTCAACATTTTTCTCCATGATCAAGGTTCTAGCATAGTCAATCACTGGCCTATTCCTCCTTTCAGAAATACCATTCTATGGTGGAGTTCTTGGTGCTGATGTTTTCCTTTTGATACCTTTGTCATTGTAGAATATTTCAAACTCTTTTGATGTAAACTCACCTCCTCTGTCTGACTTTAGGAATTTCAGGTTCTTTCCTATTTCCTTCTCAACTATGCCCAAATACCACTTGAGCATTTGAAATGCATCAGATTTTTTCTTTAAAAACATAGTAGTCATCATCCTAGAATAATCATTTACAAGTAGCATTATGTATCTATCTCCTAGGTAGCTTTGCACTTCTATTGGACCACATAAGTCTATATGGACTAACTCTAGTATTTCTTTGGAAGTGTATGTTTTAATTTTGAAACTAGACTTAGTCATCTTCCCTAGTTGACATTGTTTGCACATTGTATTTTCAGGTTTCTTCAATTTTGGCAATCCTCTAACTCTAATCTTTTTGCTAATGTTGATCAGATTATCAAAGTTAACATAACACAGCCTTTTATGCCACAACCACACATCATCAAGTCTAACAACAAGACATGTTGCATCCTCTATATCTAGGTAAAATAGATTACTCCTATTTTTTTCACCTGTTCATATTAGATTTTTATCAGTGTCATAGTTTTGTTTCCAAATTTAACTTTGAAACCTATATTGCCTAACTATGATACACTCAACAAGTTGTAGTTCAATCCTTCAACATAGTATGCATTATCACATGATATTTTCTCTCTAAGTTTAATAGAGCACTTTCCTTTGATTTGACATGAAGCATCATTACCAAATCTAACACTATTTCCATCATATTGAGTAAAAGTAATGAACTTACTTTTATTTCTTGTAATGTGATGTGAGCATCCACTGTCTATGATCCACTTGTCATTTTTGTTCACATAGGTAACCAATTCTATTGCTTCATCTTCATCTTTATTTGATTCATCCTTCATGGCCACATAGACTACTTCATCATCATTCTCATCAGAGTCTTCTTCAACAATGTAGCATCTTTTGCCTTTCTCCTTGTAGTCTTTGTTGTCACCTTCTCTCTTGCTCCTATACTTGTTTCCTTCTTTGTAGTTCTTCTTCTATGTACATCTTGCAGCAATATGACCTACTTCATCGCAATTGAAACATATGATAAGAAGCTTACCTTTGAATTTACCTTTGCCTCTATGGAATCTTCTAGCCAATAGTACTTCTAACTATTCCACATCTTCCTCATCTGCAATGCTATCACTGGATGCATGCTTTCCATTTCTTCTCTTCTTTCTTGATGTCTCCTCCTTAGTCTCTTTTATTATCATTTTGGCCTTGAAATTAGATTCAAGGTTCTTAGGTTTGTAGTTATCAAAATTGGATAATTCAAATGTAGTAAGTCTTCCCACTATTCCTTCAAAGGTTAGTGTGTTTCCTTGTACACACTTTAGCTCTTGAATGGCTGAAACTCTAATAGCATAGATAGGGAGTAGAGTTCTTAAGTATTTGATGATGACAGTTTCTTCTTCCAATTGACCACTTAGACTTCTTATTGCATTTACCACTTCTTTCATTCTTGTAGCATATTGAGCATCATTTTCACCTTCCTCCATTTTCATGTCATCAAACTTTCCTCTTAGGCTTTCTCTTTTTACTCTCTAGAAATTTTGATCTCCTCCATAGATATTTGATAAGGCTTTCCACATCTTGAATGCAGTATCACAATCTTTGATGTCATCATATTATGCATAACTAAGTGCAGAGGCAATTTCTAACATTACTTGATTGTGCTTCTTCTTTATATTCAAATCATCTATAGTAAGAGATCCTATTGGATTCACATGTTCTATTCCAATTGAGGTTTGTGCATAGTCACCTATTGATCCAAGGTGCAATTTCATCAGACTCTGCCATGCAACAAAGTTGTCTTTGTTGAGCTTGGGAACTTCTCTCTTGGACATCTTGATCTTCTTGCTTCTAGTACCTTGAAAATAAATCGGCAGATGGCTCTAATACAAATTTCTAGAAATGCTTTAGAATAATTGAGAGGGGGTGTGAATTAGTTATTCAAGGTCCAAATGTCCTATTCAAACTTTTCACTAAGTATAGTGAGCCCATTCATTCATTCATTCATCCAAGCTTTAATTTTTATAACTAGCAAGTTACTGTAAATCATGCAAGCATAACACATAGAAGATCAACACATAACACACTGATTTACGTGGAAACCTAATTTGGGAAAAATCATCAGTAAAATGCTACTCAATTCTAACTCTTTTAAAGTGATGCCATGTGAAAGGTTTTCCCTATTAAAGGCTTACAACACACTATTAAATGTGACCTTGTTAGAGGATTTATCCACCCCATCAGAAGTGGGCATGGTTAGAGAACTTTAGAACATTCACTTGGAATGCCACCTTATTAAAGGATTTACAAATGGCTATTAGGCCAACCTAAGTCCATAGGATTTCCATATCTAATAAAATTGCTAGAGATTATTATAAAATCTTTGACTTGATTACAACATACAACTTAACTTGTAGATCTCAGATCACTTCTTAGCTCATACCATTGCTTGGCCTTCAATCTTTGCAACTCTAACAACTTGCCCTCCTTTTAAGCTTAGTCTCCTTGAGTCTCCATGCTCACTGTACTAGTCTAATCATCTCTTCATGACCACTTGTAGAAGGAAAGCCTCTATGCTCTTCCTTCTTCTAGATGTCTTCTCCTTGACACCCTTCTAACTACTTCATAATTTGGATCTTTGGCAGCAGCAACATCAATAGTATTTACTTCTTGGTTTGTGACTCCTTAAATAGAATTTTTGGAGCTTCTTTTTTTGCTTGATTCTTCCATTCTTTAATTTCAATTCGTATGGATTAGGTAGGATTTATTGCATCTAACCCATATTTTGTTTCTTCTAGAAACTTCTTGAATAATCCTCTTGAATTCGTCTAAGAATAGTTTACATAGAATTCTGTGCCACCAAATCATCATCCCTATCTTCCACCTAGTTCACAAAATTCAAGGTAACCACTTTGTCAGCTTAGATTTGGTGAATCTTTGTTATTTAAAATAATGTAGTAGCTTGGCACTATTGAAATATTGGTGTTTGACACATACTGTGTTACTTGGCACCTGAAGATCACTCGGCACCAACTATGATTTTTTTGATGCTCGACACTTGAACTTCACTCGGCACCTGAAAATCACTCAGTAAAAACTAGAATTTCTTGTTACTTAGCTCCAACTAAGAATTTTATTAGCTTCAACTAACTTGCTAGGCACCCACTAATGATCTTAGTTTAAGCTTTGCAATCAACCTTGTTACAACTTCTTCATCCAATGTTTCTAAGTGTGGCCAACCTCTGTATCTTTGAGTATGTTATCAAGACATCATTTAACCATTTTCTTAACTGATCCTTGCACTTCATTAGTCCATCATATGTCAACCTTTCCCTTAGGTGCTCTTGTTACATTTTGTTGATCAAATCCTCTTCATCAATCAACTAAGTGATAGTAGTTGGATCTTATAAGAAAATGTCATTCCTACAAATAGTAGGTTTGACATCAATGACAAAATAATGATTGAAAACATTTTCTTTTAACAAAAATCTTCCTTCTCTGCAACAATCTCCTCTTTTTGATCTTCAACAATGAGCTTTTCAATTAGATTTTCAACACATATATCAACTAAGGCTTTGACCCAACCATCAAATTCCACCACAATAAATTCAACACTTTGGTTTTGAACCAAGACTATATAAATTGCATCCAATATCTCTTCAAAAAGTAGGTAATTGTTTCTTTTCTATCCACATTCGATGCCACACCACTACACATCCTCCCATAAGAATTATCATTTTTATCTTGAGGAACCAAAAAAACACAACCCTAAAACCATTCACTCCATTCCTAGATTTCATTCACCATGTTTGAGTCAAGAGACAAAATTAGGGCATAACCCTTTGATGATTTTAAAATTTCCCTTGCACATCTCACCTTCCTGTTACTACATTAGAAGATGACTAGGAATATCCATTAATAACTACTGATGTAGGAGCATCCTAGGTGTAAGAGTAATCTTGCATTAGCAAAAAATATTTTATTTTTAGTTTTTTCTATTTTAATAAGGACTAGTAGATAGGGTTGTTACTATTTATGGGAACTTACTATTTTTAGAAATTTTGTCATATGAGCTCAAAGTGTTCTCATTTTTTACAAGAAGGTTTGTTTTAGAGATATAAGCCTACCATAAAAATTCCATTGCTCCAGCTTATGTATCAGAGAAGTTATTAAGGATTTTTGGTGGAAAAAATTGCAGAAAAAATTTTAGGCTCACCATTGGAGGTCTTAGAGTGTTGGAATGAGGTCTAAAAAATTGACAGAAGGGCACTAGCATGGTTCCAAGCTTGTAGATCAGGAGTTGGCATTTCTAAAAAGTGGTTATAATAGCCAATCAGAGCAACGATTCATGAGTTATGGCCTTCAAAAGTTGGGCTACCAAAATTTGTAAAATAATTTGTCAAAGATGTATTCAACCGACTCTATGTGTATTGTTAGGGTCCATTGGCCCTAGGTATTAAGTTTGAGCATCTAGAACCTTCTCAGGTGGCATAAAATTGCCTATTTAAGAAAGGCTCAAACATTATCTAGGAGAGCAATGGGTGATAGTTCGTAGCTTTCTTGAAAATTATTGAACTAAAGGCACCCATATGGGTTAGCATATTGTATTTATGAATTCTATAATTTCACATTTGTGGCACAAATAAGAACTCCATATTTTCTTCTCACATTTTCTATTATTCCTTTTTTTTGTTATGAGATTATGGTATTAAGGGGAGCACCTTGCATCAAGTGGTATCAAAGCTAGAGTTCTTGAGTGTGTGGACAGATCGCTAACTATGAGGCAATTCGCACCAAGACCATGGTTTGGACTGAGCGTGTAGACAAATCACTGATTGTGAGGTAGTTTACACTAGGGTTTTAGTGGAAGTGCAAAAATGCCTCCACAAAGAGAGCGCGATGGAAGAGCTATAGCTGTTACACCTAAGGGTTTCTGAGCCCTCCAAAGGCAAATGCAAGCATTGGAAGAACAATACAAAGAGGGATAAATCTTCCTATAAGAGATGAAAGAAAGGATAAGGACAAAGTAGAAGAAAATGTTGAGTCAAAGGAAGTTCTAAATCCAGAGGAAGAGAGGCTTTTTAGGGCCATCTCCCAGTTTGGAAAAAGATCAAAGTTTGAAGTTCCCATATTACTGGGAAATCTTAACCCAGAGGAGCTGATCGATTAGATCAATGAACTGGAGGATTAATTTAAATATGATGATATTGAAGATCCTTATAGGGTAAGTTTACAAAGGCAAAAGTAAAGGGACATGCAAAGATTTGGTGGTAGGAGGTTCAGTTAGAGAGAAATAGAAAGGGAAAGGACAAAATCCCCAAATCGGATCGAATGGAAGATAAACTAAAGCAACAATTCATTCCCATGGATTATGAGCTTGATTTGTTGAAGAAAATGCAAGGGTTGAAGCAAGTGGGAAAAACTATTCAAGAGTATAATGAAGAGTTCTACTGAGTTCCCATTAGAACTGGTCATGTAGAAGTTAATAAGGAGAAAGTCACCCATTATCTTAATAGGTTAAGGCCTAGCATTCAAGATGAGCTAACTTTGGTTCAAATGAGTAGTATTGAGGAGGCATACCCGTTTTCCCCAAGAGTTGAGAAGAAATTGAGCAAGAAGTTTGACAATAAGAATAGGGGAAGAGGTCACATTGGAAGATTTGGTAGATGATCTTATGGTGGTCATAATGATGATCAAAAGAAAAAGGATGAGGTTGAAAGTAGCAATTAGAACTAGAGCAAAAAAAAATTCCAATCAATTTTGTAATCAAAACAATAGAGATCAGAGAGGAAGAGGCAAATGACAAGGATCTAGAAGAGGAGGCTTCTATGGAAAATGTTTTCACTGCAAAGAAGAAGGGCATAAAGCATTTGAATGTATCCAACACCAAGGAAGGATAGATCGAAGAAAAAAAGGTCAAGAAAGAGTTGCACATGTTGATGAAGATGCTAGATCCTCACATTCTAAAGATGTTGAAAGTGGAGAAGTCCTAGTTAACCGAAGAGTCCTGCTAAGTGGTGAGAATGAACCTAAGAAAAGGAGCTTTTTTTGCACAAGGTGCAGATGTGAAGATAAGTTATGTGATGTGATCATTGATGGTGGAAGTACTGAAAATCTAGTGTTAGAAATGATGATTACCAAGTTGAGGCTGAAGAGATAGAAACACCTATATCCATAATGTATTACTTGGGTGCAAGATGACCACAAGGTCATGGTTAATGAGCAGTTGTAAGTGAAGTTCAAGATTGGAAACTACTAGGATGGGGTACTATGTGATATCATACCTATCGACATATGTCATATGTTGTTGGGTAGGTTGTGGTATTTTGATAGGCATGTTATACATGATGGGCAAGAAAATACCTACACTCTAACTAAGGATGGAGTGAAACATAAGTTGAAGCTATTATCAAAGGATAAAGAAGAAAAGGTATGTAGTTCTACCAGAATATGTTTTGTCGATGGAAAAAAGTTTCTTAAAGGTATCAAACATGAGCATATGTGTTTTTCTATAATTCCTAAAGATGGTACAGAAGAAGTAAAGGAGGTACCTATAGAAGTTGCAGATATGTTGGAGGAGTTTTCTAATATTATATTAGATAATGTACTTGATGGATTACCCCCAATGAGGAAGATCAGTCACTAGATAGATTTGGTACCAGAAGCCAGTTTTCCAAAGAAGGCAGTGCACAGAATGACACTAGTAAAAAGTGAAGAGTTGAACAGGCAAGTTCATGAGTTGTTGTAGAAGGGGTTGATTCAAGAGAGTTTGAGTCCATGTGCTAGAACAGCAGTACTAGGACCAAAGAAGAATGGAGAATGGAGGATGTGCATAGATTCTCACGCTATCATCAAGATTACAATAAAGTATAGATTTCCATTGCCAAGGATGGATGATATTATGGACTATTTGAGTGGAGCTAATTATTTCACAAAGATAGATCTAAAGAATGGGTACCATCAAATTCATAATAGAGAAAGTGAAAAGTGGAAGACTACTTTCAAAAAAAGGCAAGGACTATATGAGTGGTTAGTCATGCCTTTTGGGCTAACCAATACACCAAGAACTTTCATGAGGCTAATGAATGAGGTACTAAAGGATTTTCTAGGTAAGTTTGTCATTGTTTACCTAGATGATATATTGATGTTTTGTAAGACATTAGAGGAGCATTTGATTCATATTTGCAAGGTGTTTGATAAGTTAAGGGAAGAAAAGTTGCAGATAAACCTGAAGAAGTGTAGTTTTGTAAAGAAAAAGTTGGTGTACCTAAGATTTGTAGTCTCAGGAGAAGGTCTAATAATGGAGCTAGAGAAAGTAAAGGCTATCCTTGAATGGACTACTCCAAGAAGTGTGACAAAGGTAAGATCTTTTCATGGACTGACCTTTTTACAAAAAGTTCATAAGTAGTTTTAGCAGTATTTGTGGACCCTTGAATAAAATAATGAGAGGGGATAGGAAAGAGTTTAAGTGGATTATAGGAGTAGGTAAGAGTTTTAATTTGTTGAAATAGAAAGTTACTGAGCAACCTATTTTAGCACTTCTTGATTGTAACAAGGTGTTTCAAGTAGACTGTGATGCTAGTGGTACTACAATAGGAGTTGTTTTGAGTCAAGAAGGTAGACTTGTTGCTTATTTTAGTGAGAAGTTGAATGATGTAAAAAGAAAATATTTAATTTATGATCAATAATTTTATGCTATAGTTTAAGCATTGAAGAAGTGGAGACACTATTTCTTGCTAAGGAGTTCCTTTTTTATACTGATCATCAAGCTTTGCAATATTTGAATAGTCAGGGAAAATTGAACCAAAGGCATTTAAAGTAGGTTGAGATTTGGCAAAGTTATACATTTTTTTTGAACACAGAAGTGGAAAGTCTAACAAACTTGTAGATCCTCTTAGTAGAAGACATCTTTTGCTGATAAAAATGCAGAATGAGGTGGTTGGGTTCAAGGAACTTAGTACTTTGTATCCAGATGATCTTGATTTTGGTGAAGTGTGGAAGGCTTGCATAGAACCTGTTACACTTGACAAGATAAAGTGGTTGGGTTTCATGATCTAGGTTAATATTTTGTTCAAAGGAAGCTAGTTGTGCCTTCCCAAAAGTTTAATGAGAGAGAATCTCATCAAGGAGAAGCATCGTGGAGGATTGGTTACACATTTTGGTAGAGATAAAAATATAGCCTTGGTTGTTAAAAATTATTACTAGTCATAGTTATAGTATAATGTGATGAAGTTTGTAAAAAGTTGTCGAGTATGTCAGATGGCAAAAGGAGTTAAGAAAAATACGAGGTTGTATCAGCCATTACCTATACCAAAGAACCTCTGGGAGGATATTAGCATGGATTTTGTTCTTGGATTACTAAAGACATAGTGTAGGCATGACTCTATTTTTGTGGTGGTTGACAGGTTTTTGAAGATGGTACATTTTATTCCTTGCAAGAAGACTAGTGATGTTGTTCATGTCATAGAGTCATTTTTTAGAGAAGTGGTAAGATTACATGGTCTGCCAAGGAGTATAGTTTTAGATCAAGATACTAAATTTTTTGGATAATTCTAATGTACATTATGGAAGAAGTTCAAGATAGATTTGAAGTTCAGTTCATTACATCAACCATAGACTGATGGATAGATAGAAGCTATGAATCATAGTTTGAGAAACTTTCTAAGATGCTTGCTTGGAGATAAACCAAAAGGATGAAATATGATTTTACCACAGGTAGAATTTGTATATAATAATTCTATCAATTGGAGTACTGGTAAATTACAATTCCAGAATGTATATTAGAGTAGTCTTAGAAATGTTTCTGAATTGAGGAAGTTGGATAAAGGAGAAATAAGTAGTGTTGAAGAAAAAGATTTTGTTGAATATTTGAAAAACATCTATGAGGAGGTGAGGAAGCACATAATAAAGATGAATATAAAGTATAAGTCTAAGGTAGATGTGAAAAGGAGCTATAAGAAATTTTAGATTGGAGATGAAGTCATTGTTCATTTGGGAAAGGAGATTTTTCCAGTGGGTACATATAATTAGTTGAAGATGAAGAAGTTTGGACCATGCAAGATAGTGAAAAGGCATGATTCTGAAAATGCATATGAAGTGGAGTTGCTTGTTGAATTGAATATTTCACCAGTATTTAATATTTTAGATTTGACATAGTATTATGAAGGAGGTGATGGAAATGAAGTTGCAAAAGTGCAGTGGAGCATTCTAGCAGCTAGTTCGGCTACAAAGGAGATTGAGGAGATACTAGAAAGTTGTGTTGGAAAAAGTAACATAAACAAAACTTATGAGGAATATCAAGTCAGATGGAAAGGGAGACCAATTGAGGATTCATTATGGCTAGCAAAGGAGGAGGTGAACCATCTTGGTTTTCCTTTGAACACTTGAGACTTGATGGGGTCACTTCTCAAATTACCCTAGGTGTTTGATGCAAGAGCATCTTGGGTGTAAGAGCAATCTTGCATCACCAAAAATTATTTTATTTTCAATATTTTCTATTTTAATAAGGACTAGTAGATAGGGTAGTTACTATTTATGAGAACTTTCTATTTTAAATAAGTTTGTCATATGAGCTTAGAATGTTCTCATTTTCTATAGGAAGGGTCATTTTAGAAATATAAGCCTACCATAAAAATCTCATAGCTCCATCTTAAGTATGAGAGAAGTTATTACAAATTTTTGGTGGAAAATTTTGTAGAAAAATCTTCAAGCTCGTTGTTAGAGGCCTTAGAGTGCCTAGATGAGGTCTCAAAACTTGATGGAAGGGCACTAGGATAGTTTCAACCCTGTAGATTAGGAGCTGGCATTTTTAAAAAGTGGTTATAATAGCCAATTAGAACAATGGTTTGTGAGTTATGGCCTTCGAAAGTTGGGCTACCAAAATTTCTAAACTAATTTGTCATAGATATATTTGGACATCTCTATGTGTATTGTTAGGGTTTTTTGGCCATAGGTATTAAGTTTGAGCATCTAGAACCTTCATGGGCAACATAAAACTATCTATTTAAGAAAGGCTTGAACATTGTCTAGGAAAGCGTTGGGTGATAGTTTGCAACTAATCTTGCAAATTATTGTACTAAAGGCACCCATGTGGGTTAATATATTATATTTATGAATTCTATAATTTTTCATTTGTGACACAAATAAGAAGTCCATATTTTTTTTTCACATTTGCTATTGTTCCTTTGTTTTTGTTATGAGTTTATGGTATTAAGGGAAGTACCCTGCATCAACCACCCATGATAATGCTCTAAATAATAACTCCTTAGGACCTGGGTTGAAAACTTTGAAGCCACCCCTTCTTCTCAATTCTACAACTCATATTTTAGCACTAACCAATATTCCCAATGCTCTTGTAGATAATCCTCAACTCCATTCTTTCCTTACCAATGCACAAAGGGAACATAACCATATTTCTTTGCATCTTCCTTCAAAGAAAAGCATTCATAGATATCTATTAACCAACTAGGAACTTTCCACTCCAAAATAGAATTGTAAGAATTTTCCTTAGGGGAAAATTCACCCAAGACCAAGGAACTCAAGCACAAGCACAAAAGTAGACCAAATAGAGTATGATCAGAATGATGATATATCTATTCAATATTGATTAAATTACACTAAGAGTGCATGTATATAAAGGCCACTGGAATGCTTCTAGAATGCATAGAAGTCAACAACATGATAAGTCATACAACCAGGCACATGTCCACTAGATATGGGTTATCCTCCATTAAGCACAAGAGTAAGTGTGATGATGAGAGGATAAGCCTAAAAAGATACAAAATAATGTTGTAGACACCATGTACTAAATTAGGAGTGTGAATAATTGTATTGTCTACATGATAACTTAGTTAATTATGAAAACTCCAGTGTTGTAGACATCATGTGTTGTATTAGAGTTGCTTACTCTAGTGTTGTCAACATGACAACTCATAAGAGTAGGCAAACCTAAGAAATAATAAATTAATGCAAAATAATAAAATAATATATTAACCTAAGTAAAGTAAAGTGAAAATAGTAAATAAGTATTTACACCAACACCCCTCCTTAAGTGAAACTTAGGGGAATGCACTTAAGCTTATGAAAGCTAGAATGAAATGTAAGATGGGTCCCGGCTACTAGGCCATGTTAGGTACCCATGTACATAATGAAATGCAATCTCTCATAAAGAAGAGAATCATGGCTTTTTGCCAAAAAGTACCCGCACGACTATTTTTGGTCTTTTCTCCTCTCCATAGTGATGTTTTAATTAATTAATTGATTGATTAATTAATCTTTTTAATTAATTGATTAATTGATTAATTGTTTAAGCATGACTATTGGTTTTCTTGGAAGTTGAGAAGTCCCCTCACTTCTATTTAAACCGTTTTATTGTATCTTTTATTGTAAGTCCACTGATGATGGGGTGAAATTCCCCAGAAACATGTCTGGACATCTTTTCAATAATTTCAATAAAATTTGTTCTTGCTTATTTCTGGATCTTTCTGATGCTGCAAGTGATACTTTTGTTAAATTTTAAATCCTAAAGTTCCTTCTTCACGCTGCCGTCAGATTTTTCCAGTTTTCCTGAAGCTTTGCTATCGGTGCTTAATGGCTTCTCCAGTTCACTTTTCTGTCCTGGTGCTTCGCTGTTGATGGCTTTTTTTGCTTCAGGTCTTGGCGGATGGTTCGTGGTTGGTTCCACCCTTGCTGTCCCCCTTTGCGATCTTCGATGGTGCCGGATTTTTGTGGGTTGATCCTCTTTCCTTCGCCTTCCTCTGGTTTCGGCGAAGGCCCGGGCTGTCATTTTTTATGCCCTTTAGGGCTTTGCGGCCGCTCTGCTGCTTTTTTGCAGCTTTTTGGCACTTTGTGCCCCTTGGCACTGGGTGCATTTTGCACCCCGTGCCACCTTGGATCCCTACTGGCGATGCCGTGGCCTCCTTCGTCGCGGGTTTGCGTTTTCGGCTGGGGGTTCTTCTGCTCCATGCTGCAGTTCTGGGCTTTGTTGCCCCTTCGGACGCCGCCTCTCTGCTGTCGCAGGATGCTGCCTCCTTGGATCCCCCTTGGCGATCCTCTTCTCTGCAACTGGTTCGTGTTTGGCCCCTGCCCTCTTCGTCGACTTCTGCATTTTTGGCGCTCGGTGTTTCCTCTCCCGGCCCCCATGGGCGGTTTCAATAGAAGTGAGGGGACTTCTCAACTTCCAAGAAAACCAACAGTCATGCTTAAACAATTAATCAATTAATCAATTAATTAAAAAGATTAATTAATCAATCAATTAATTAATTAAAACATCACTATGGAGAGGAGAAAAGACCAAAAATAGTCGTGCGGGTACTTTTTGGCAAAAATCCATGAAAAAACTAGATGCATGGATGGATGGAGTAATCAAGACCCCCCATTAAAACACACATCAAGTATGTACAATAGAGAAATGTGAGAGCACAATCCCAAAAGAGGAAAAGGTCACCCCCATAATAGAGAAAAAGAAGAGAGACAAGGTAGTTGTCCCCCCCCCCCCCCTGCCCCACAAGTGCCAATCAGTGATAGTTGCTTTGATGTAGAAGCTGATCTAAGATTGTTGAATAATGTTCCTCCCCTTTGGAAGAAACAATATCATAAGTACATAAGAGATGCTTCCTGTGTGTGTAGAAAGAATCCTGATAATCACTGATGACTCTGAAACTTGCTCAATTGTTGCTATCAAGGATGAATGTAGAACTTATCCCAAAGAATGTACTATCTCCTCAAATGATAAAGTGACATCTTGCAATCGTTATACATAAGTATCCACAATCACATCGACCTATGAAGATTGATCATGTAGAGAATGGACATGAGGGTTTGAGTGAGCCCTTGCAACAACTAAAGAAGGATCTTCTCCATCAAAGAGAAGATGTATATCATCAATGGTGTCTTCCAAATCCACTATGTATGACTGCACAAACAAACCTGAAATATCTTCTATGTAGTCATCCTCTATTGTTGGAGCTAGAAGACTAGGTGTACCCTACTATGTTGGACCTATCACTATTGCAATATATGCATGTGGAATATACTAATGCCATGACCTCTCACTACAACTGTAGGTAGAAACCCACATATTTGAATCTATTGAAACACTATTGCTAGTGTCACTATCAGTTTCCACAATGTATGATGTGTAGAGAGGATTAGAGGATAAGTTGGGTGAACTTTCCTCAAAGAGTACATCCTTCTCCACAAAAATCTCATGTGTCTCAAGATCCATAAGTTTTTATACCTTCACACCATCTTCATATTTGATGAAGGTACAAGGCTAAGGTGGTGGTGCCCTGTATCCCTTGGAAGATGTGTTTCCCCATGTTGGACAACTAAAGACTTTGAAGTGTGTCACTACTAGTTTTCTACTGCACCATGCCTCAAAAAGACTCTTTCTATCTAAGGTAGCATGAAGAGTCCTATTAATTATGTGATTGGCACTATTGATTGCTTTGACATCAAGTGATGGATCTAGAGACTTGGCTTGTATCATGCAACTTGCCATAGATTTAACAGTTTGGATCCTCAATGCTACATCATCTATCTTGTGCAGACTAAATGCTGGTGGATTCTGAACATCAATACCCTCAAGTTTGCAAAAGTCTTTTAAGTCTTTTATTCACATATCTACTTTCATTATCCATTCGAAGAACTTTGATGGCTTTTCTAGATTTCTATTCAACATGAGTCTTGAAGGCTATAAACTTGTCCAACACTTCATTCTTGTGATGAACAAAGTAGACCCGAATATATCGTAAGAAGTCATCAATGAAAGTAGGTATGTAGCAACCCTGGCTGGCTTATGTCACTACAAAAGGATCTGTTAGTATCATTTGAACCAACTAAAGAAAAACTGGTGCTCTTGAAGACTTCCCTTTATATAACTTCTCCTCTAGATGCATATCCATTGAACCTATTGAACATTCACCATGGGAAAATTTGATTGTAGGTAGACCTTCGACCATATTGTGTGAGAAAAATTGTTAAAGATAGTGGAAGGCTAGATGCCCATACTAATCATGCCATAATTTGATTTTAGAATTGGATTGAGTCAACAAGGCTTGTGAAGGAGACTTGGGCACAAAGTGGGAGAAAGAATACAACCTTGTGTCCTAGTTAACTTTTCCCACTGCAACCACTAAATCATCTTTTAGACTATGCACCTTTACCGAGTCAGGAAGGAACTCAAATTTATGACCATCTCCAAGATGAGTGATTTGGCAAATTGAGAGGAGATTAGAAATTAGGTTGAGAACATAGAGAACATCTTTGAACTCTTCATTTTCCATTTCCAAATTTTCTTTCCTTTCAACTTCCATTTTTGTATCATCTCCTACAAAGATGTGTGGTACCTTGGACTACTTCAATGAAGAAAAATCTCCTTTTAAAGAAACCATATGATATGAGGCACCTAAGTCAAGAATCCATTTCATTGAAGAAATTGAATTTTCCATGAGTGCTTGCCCATTGCCCTTTGAATCTAAAGAAGATCCCTTCTCCTTATAAGCATTAGGAAGTGGAACATTATGTTTCTTCATGATGGTTGTCAACTCATCAATCTTTTTACGATAATACTCATGTTCTTCATGACCCAGTTTCTCACAAAAAGAACACTTTTCTTGTCCTTATTATTGTCCCCCTTCTTGTTTGAATTCGAGGAAGACTTGCCTTGTTGATTTGATGATGGTGTTGTCTTTTTTGCATCCTCTAATTTGTTATTCTTCCACTTCTTATTCTTTCCCTTTCCTTTATTTGAAGATTGACTAGCTGAATTTTGAGAACCCTCATTATTTACTACCAATGTCTTATACTTTGACGAATTAAGAATCCCCATTGATTTTAACTTATTTTCTTCTTTATCCAACAGTTCAACATAATGATCAAAAGAGACTTTCTGATAGGCAGACCCTAATGTAGTCTTTGAGGTGTTATAAGTAGAAACAAATGTGGAGTACTCAGATGGTAGCTTATTATGAATGAGATAGATTAACCTGTCATCTTTAATAGGACTCCCACAATCATCGAGCTTCATTCTTAATTCATTGACCTTTATGATAAAATCCTATATGGCATCAAATGTCTTTGTATCTAAGGAGACAAGTTCATCTTCAATTTTGAAAACATCTTCCTCAAACACTTTACCATATAGGTTTTGGAGGGTATCACAACCTTTCTTGGATGTACAAGACTTCTGGATCTAATATATGATCTTGTATTTAACCCCCAAATAAATATCACCTAGGGCTTTCTTATTCATTGTTTGCTAATCAGTGATTTCACTAGCAGATACTTGATCACCTATTGGTTTAGGAAGGGTAACATCTACATATTGAGAAACTCCTTTATGCATTAAGTGACACCACATTTTAATGGACCATGTAGCATAGTTATGTGGAGTTAATTTTAGAAACTTAAAATTTTCCATGATGTAGAAAATGAAAGAAAATAGTAGAAAAAGAGGAACACAACACCAAGAACACCCCCCATTTTCACTCAATCAAGAAACCCCACCAAAAAAGATGCTTTTGGCACTTTATATGCAGTGCCTTTACATTAGCCACTTGCCAATTTTAACCTTAGTGGACTTTTGATTTTGCTTTTTTACAACCTCCTTATGGAGTTCAAAACTGGAACATTAAAATGTATCTTAGATATACAACAATTTTAAAGATATATCAAGTATTACAATGCAAAAAAGGTCCTAATTCTAAAAGTGTCACTTTTTTCCACACAACCCTATAATTTGATTGTAGGTCTAGAAAGTAGACAAAAAATAATGCACTTTCAAAAAAACAAAATTTGTTTTCATGTCTAGATGTATGAAGCATTTGAATTTGCAAAATGCAAGATTGGATAGGTAGTCACCAAAAGATACCATTTTTGACAAATTCATGCACCAAACCTAGAAAAGAACTACACCACCAAAAAGTTTGGGAAAATTTACCCAAAATAAAAAAAATTGCACTTAATTTGGAGTCCAAATGACTGAGATATGACCTCCCAAACTTGGACTGGAAAATTAAAAATCAAACTGGAGAGGGGTTGAATCAACAAAAGAAGGGGTTAAATTTGATGGTCATACAACCGTTGTAGTAGTTCAATTTTTCCCCTAGATTATAGTCAGACGATTATCAAATTTAGGTTGGCAAAATTGATGATGTCAATAATTTTGGCTTCCTAGATGACATCAAGCTGATATAAGCATGTATAGAAAAGTACAAATTTGTATAGAAAATATCAACATGTCAAGGCAAACATGTCAGACATACAATGTCTAACCTAGACCTAACTAGGATTTGTCCATTGTGGCTACCTTTGTGGAAAAATAGTAGGGTTGGCAGCATGGCCTTGTTGACATAGATGAACTTGATTGGGCCATGTGGCACTATGGTTGTCACTGAGGGAGCCAAGCTGGTACTTGCATCATAACTTTTACCTATAGACAGGGAATTGACATGTCTAGAGAAGAATGCCTATCTATTGTTGATGTGGGCTCTGTATAGGGATGATCGAAAGTGCAACAACCTAGGAGCAGTGACATTGGTGACCTATCATGGGGGTTCAGAGATCATTTTTCAGTGGTCAAAAATTTGGTTGATAATCCCACATTTGTGGGGATAACACTCTATGGAGTGTATAACAACACCAAGTCACAAAAAGAATTTCAAACAAGCTAGCAATGTTGAACATGGCCAAACTTTGATTGATCACCGAGAAATGGTGGATTGACCATTGAATTTGGATTGTTGAAGCCTAAAATTTGTAAAGTGCCTGCTGAAAAAAATGAAGAATATTTTGAATTCATAGGGAATATTCTCTATAGGATTTGGGGTGTCACTACCCAATTCCCAGGTTGTAAATTGCACCTTCAAGTGCTAGTTTGCAAATTTTTTTTGCCTCAAAATCAAATTTAGCCTAGCATAGGCAAATTTACAGCCAATTTTCACCAAATCAATGTTCTAGATGTAATGGCAAGGTCTGTTCTTCCTCTAGACACTCCTAATTTCTATGGATTCTCTAGATCTAGGTCGAGGTGCTAAAACAAGAATGGTATCAAATGGCTATGTGAAGAGAATTTCCTCGAGCTCTGATACCATGTAAGAATTTTCCTTAGGGAAAAATTCACCCAAGACCAAGGAACTCAAGCACAATAGTAGACCAAAGAGTGTATGATTAGAATGATGATATATTCATTCAATATTGATTAAATTACACTAGGATTGCCTGTATATAAAGGCCTTTGGAATGCTTCTAGAATGCATAGAAGTTAGCAACATGATAAGTCATACAAATCTGCACATGTCCACCAGATATGGGTTATCCTCCATTAAGTACAGGAGTAAGTGTGATGATGAGAGGATAAGCCTAAAAAGGTGTAGCATGCAAAATAATGTTGTAGACACCATGTGCTAAATTAGGAGTGTGAATAATTGTGTTGTCTACATGAAAACTCAATTAATTATGCAAACTCTAGTGTTGTAGACACCATGTGCTGAATTAGAGTTGCTTACTCCAATGTTGTCAATATGACAACTCAAAAGAGTACGCAAACTCCTAAGTGTCTCACCTAAGAAATAATAAAATAATGCAGAATAATAAAATAATACATTAACCTAAGTAAACTTAAGTAAAGTGTAAATAGTAAATACATATTTACACCAAAAAGAATCCATGTATAACATTAATTATTCATTAAATAGATTATATATTACCCATTTCATTATGTCCTCCTCTTATTCAAACTATGTCCCCCAAGCCAACACCATAGAGATGATTCGAGGTTGATTTTTCATTTCCAATGCTCCTAAAATTTTCTTCCTAGCACTCCTAAAACTGCATTCACTCTCTTCCTTATTTAAATTTTAAGAAAGCCCTTCAAATTCCTTTTGGACATTGGTCCATGCAAAAACTTCTATTGGAGCTTTGTTGACATAGTCAAGTTGGCTTTTATGGCTTCCAAATAACACACTAATACTTCTGTCAGAAACCCAAAACTTGAAGCCTACCTAAATAGAAATTCACACCTTGTTGAGTAATTATGACATGGCACATGGTTGATGATGTGGTAGAGCTACGTGTCTACACTGCATGTCACTGAGGGTGGTAGACTGTATACAAGGGTCTATTGTGTCCACATGAGTGCAGAGATGGTGGGTGATGAGTTGGATCTATGTGGTCTGTTATGGACATGGAAGGGTCTTCGACGCTAGTGGCCAGAAGTGTGATTAACTATGTCGACGAGGGATTTTTTGGGGGCTAGCAAAGCCATAGTGGGGGCCATGAAGAAGGTTGATGGAGAGGATTGATTGATCAACAAATGTCAACGTGGCAGTCACCATAGAAGGTCGACAACATCTACAAGAAACCTAATGGGAGATTCAGATCATCATGAAGTAGGAAGTTGTCACTTGTATTCAAAAGGTTGGTGGTTTGGTGTGGGTTTTATCCCACATTCACCCCAATACAATGTTTATGTTGTTTAAAACCCAAATCCATCCATTTGTTAGTGACTGTGAGGCCATTAGGTAATGTGAAGGTAGTCATCATGTGTTAAGTTGTCATCATTAGTTGGATTTGTTCACCAGTTTGGTTGAGACTGCAAATTTAAAATAGAATATGCCAAAATCACTGAGAATATTCCTTAGTAGGGGCTGAGATTTCACCACTCAGTTCCTTCAAAATAATTTATGTACAAGAAATTTTTTTCAAACAAAATAGTAAAAATTGCAAATCCAAAAATTCAAAAATATTGTAGAGAAAATACAAATCTGAAAAATAAATTATGCAAATCTAAAAATGATCATACCAAATTTGCAAATTGAGCCTTTGAGTTCTTGTTTACAAAAATAATTTGGCTCAATTTTGACTATTGCCCAATATAGGCAAATTTATAGTCAAAATTCTCCAAATTGGTGCTCTAGATGCAATGGTGAGGTCCACTTTGGCTCTAGACACTCCCAATTACTATAGATTCATTGGATCTAAATACATGGCCCTCTAAGAGGTGAAGTAAGAATAGTCTCCAATGGCTATGAAATGACGCTCCTATGGCTCTGATACCATGTAAGAACTTGTCTTAGTGAAAAATCACCCAAAATAAAGAAGCTCAAGAACTAGCACAAAATAGACCAATAGAGTATGATCATAATAACAATATGAGAGTGAATAATGTGCATGCACACTAGGCAATTCTAATTTTGATACTCACTAGTTGACCTAAGCATTAGATGTATCTAAAAACCCTAATCTGCATTAATCACACTTTTTATTTAATTCCTAAGTATCGACTCAAATTAACTACATTAAACCTAATTTAATTATAAGTGTTCATACTTTAATTAAATTTAATTAGTTCTTTAGCTAATGTACAAAGGATTTAAATGCATTCAATTTAATAATGTCCTGATTTTAATTATTCAATTAATTAAAGTTTATGCATTTATGAGGTCATATCTCATTTTATTAAATTAAATAATCTCTTCAAATCTTCTCTTCGGTTTTGAAATGGAAACTTTGAGTGAACTATCTCTCAAATTGGATTTTACTTAGTTAACTCTTGATAAACACTCAGATGTAAAATAGTTAACTTCACTTGCACAAGGAAGTTTCGATCTCAACTAAATCTCACCTTCAATTTCAACCATTCATCCAAATTGATCATGATCATTGATCAATTCTACAACTTTATTCAAGATGCCTTCAATTCCTCATTAAAAAAGATTGAATTAAAGGTGTGTCAAATTTGTTTTGAAATATCTACTCATTGTGCTCATATTTTCATAGTTTCATTACTTTCTAGCATCTTAGTATCATTTAGCTCAATATAATGTATACATATAGATCAAATGCTCTTTCTTATTCCTAGATTAATACTTGCATTTCATTTAGAGTAATTTTCATTCTCATATGGCTTGATAAAAATCCTTCTTATTAGCGGTCTGGTTGCTTGCTTCTCATTCTGAGACTAAAGGCAAAATCCTTTTAGTTAGGAGGCAACAAGTCGCACTATTGGATTACTCAGATAAACAATTCAATGTTTATTCTAGGAAGATCTCTCAAGTAATGACCTTGTTGAACTATATGTGAGGATTAGAGGCCCACATTTCACATATACATTTCTAGTGTCCATCGTGGGGCACAGAAATCAAATTTTCTGGCCTCATCTACTATATTTTCTGCATTTTTAATGATTATGTCACATTCATCTATACAATTTTCCAGATTTTCTAGTGAGAAATCTCATTTTTGCATGAAGAACTAAATATTTCACCTCTTTCCTTGCACTTCCTCATGTGAAAAAGTGCATAAATGCATGGATTCTCATGTGATGGACATCATTTTCTTGTACGGTCCTCTGTGTGATGTTGCTCAAAATTTTGCAACAGCATATGCAAAACATAGTTTTCTAGAATTCAGTTTATCATTATATTTGACTAATAATGATTTTTTGAAGCATTTTCATTTAGACTTTTTCTTTTTCTTTTTGTAGCTTAATAGTGGTTTGTAGGATGCTTGATGAAGACACCTTATCAAAATATTTGAAACATGTATAACTGTGTGATTGTAGGATATTTATCAAAGATACACATATCAAAGACTTATTTCAAACCCACTTAAATGTCATGTCTTCTTTATTTCTTTTCACACGTATTATAAATAGGTCTTATGAATTTTGTAGGGTGCAAGACAAGGGAATAGGGGAGTACACTCTTTACTACTTGGAAGGGTTTCCCAAGAATAAATAAGAAACCTAGAAGCCTCTAAAAGATGATACCCAAGGGAGGCAAGCAAGTTAGTGATTCTCCTATAGAAGTCTTTTCTATAAAGGGATGTGATTTCCTTTTAGGGAATTGAAATCTTGAGAAAGGATGAATTGGGATCGATTAAGCTAACTCATGATTAACATGTCTTGTGTGTTTAGGCAAGGTGATAAGGTAGAGGACTATGCTCTTTCCCCTTAAGGGAAATCAAAAACTTGGACCCTTAGATCTGAACCACCAGTCTAAGTCAACCTTTAGAGGGCCTACTAGAGTGATCCAACCTCTGGGAATGACCCAAGTAAGCATACTTTTTTCACTGAAGATTCCAGCTTACTATAATAAAGAAGATTTGTAGAGTGACAGACTCCAAATCCATGTTAATTTCTTCCTCTTGATTCTTGATATCGCATATCAAGAGGAGGCTCCATTTGTTACATTGGTCGGTGCCAGGCCTATTCTTGCTAGTCAAGTATGTGCACTTTCAGATGCGAGTGTGGGCTTTTGGTCTTAACTTCACTAGTGAATCCACTGGGGATTAATATGAACAAAGGCCAAGTAAAACCCTCTTAGTTAGTTGCTACTTGGTTCACCTCAGAAAGGGGGCATAATCTTTATGCAAGGAGTGGGATGAATCTCTCCTATAGATTACTCATCATAGGCATGTACCTAGGCATTGGAAGGTGATACACATGCTTGAACCCTATCACAAGGGTGTTCATTCAGTGTATATGATATCAAGCTCTTGGAATACACTAAAAACATGGGTGCCCTGTAGTGGGGTGACATGGGTGTGTGAGGTGAATGCATGCACATAAGTTTTGGGACAAAGGTTTTTCTTCCTCTACCATTTTTGGTTATAGGGATAAAGCATGTTTATTATTAAGTCTTTAAACTTGTTCAAATCTATCAAACAAACTGAAGATCAAGACTCCCCCATCCCTCTAAGTTGCTTTGTCCTTAATTGGATTGTTTACGACTACTATGTGTTTCCCATGTCTATCTAAAACCAAAATGTCTCTTTGAAAACACAATGTTATTCAAAACTTGAAAACCATCTTGCTACCTATTTGAAATCTATAAAAACAACCAATAATCTGTCCAAAATTGTCTAAAACTTACAAAATCTCTTCAAAATTCTATCTCAGTTGTCAGTCTGGTCCCCTTTCTTGCAACCATTTTTGTGCAATTTTTCTCGAGAACCTTTTTAAATAGCATTTCTTGATGCAACCCTATCGAATTCTTCATGCAGTCCTCTATAAATCTCCACAGAAGATCTTACAAATACTGCCCTTTTATGTCAAAATCTTTTCCTTTTGTCCATTTGTCAACTCCTTGTGTAGCTCTGAGCAAGTTCTTATGTGAGAAAATTGGTCCAAAATTGTTGTTCTAAATCTTTGCATCCTTCTTAGTACTTCCTCACACAGCTCCCTATGAATCTTCATGTGGTGTCTTGTCCTAAAAAATGTCAAATTGTTTTGTCAGATTTATTTGTGCTCTAAGTCTAGTCTGTACCTGCAACATTTTACCACTTTTCTATTTACAAACAGTGTCAAACAACAGCTTCTTACTTATCTAACAACTTGTGACCTACACACAAACTAGCCTCATCTCTTGTCTATCTTGTCTTTGTCCTTTCGTGTTTTTCATAATTTGTGTCATGATAGTCATAATCTTTGGTTGTTCTAGCCATTACTCAAACAACTTGTACCTTAGTACACAACACTCTTATCTTGCTTTTTTGAGACTATGTTCTAGTGTGGTCCTTTTCAAGGCTTTTTCTTTTTGTCCTTGTATATGACTATGGCGACAAGAAGTGGAAATGTGTTTTATCCCCTTAGACTTAGATGAGGTAGAGCTAGAGGTCATAATCGTGGCAAAGGCCACTTCTTGGTTTATACATGGTCTATCTCTAGTTCATCTAGTGAGGAGTCTTCACAATCTCCTTCACCTATTAGATCACCTCATGTTTAGAGAACATTCTATATAAACTTACAACAAGATAGGAACCCCTTGTATCAAGAGGATCCCAAAACTAGCAAAGGTCATAGATCTCCTATTGGTGTAAATAAGTATTTACTTATTACACTTTACTTAAGTTTACTTAGGTCAATGCATTATTTTATTATTTATTAGTTTGACAGCTAGGATTTTGTGTACTCTTATGAGTTTTCATGTTGACAACATAGAAGTAAGCAACTCTAATTCAACACATGGTGTCTACAACACTACAGTTTGCATAATTAACTAAGTTTTCATGTAGACAACACAATTATTCACACTCTTATTTTAGCACATAGTGTCTACAACATAAATTTGCATGCTACACCTTTGTAGGCTTATCCTCTCATCATTGCACTTACTCTTATGCTTAATGGAAGATAATTTTCTCTTGGTGGACATGTGTGCCTGGTTGTATGACTTATTAGTATGTTGATTCCTAGGTATTCTAGAAGCATTCCAGAGGCCTTTTTATACAGGTACTCCTAGTGTACTTAACATCAATTGAATACTATATTTTTATTCTGATCATACTTTGGTCTATTCTATGTTTGTGCTTGAGTTCCTTGATCTTGGGTGAATTTTTCCCTAAGAAAAATTCTTACATGGTATCAAAGCCAAGGGAGATTCTCTTCACATAGTTGTTTGAGACCATTCTTATTGCTTTAGCACCTAGACCCAGATCCAAAGTATCACAATCATTAGGAGCATCTAGAGCCAAAGAGGACCTCACTATTATGTCTAGAACATTAATTCAATGAAATTTGACTATAAATTTGCCTGCCCCAGGCCATAGTCAAATTTGAAGCAATTTTTTTTTGCAAATCGGCACCCAAAGGCCCGATTTGTAAATTTGATATGATCATTTTAGATCTTTAAATTTAATTTTTAGATCTGCATATTTTATTATTTCAGTCTCTACAATTTCTCTACATTATTTTTTGGATCTGCATATTTTGTTCGAAATTTTTTTTCCCATCAAGCCTATAGATGAGAGATTTTTTGCAAGTCAAGGTTGGTGCTTGCTAGTACTAATCAGATATTGGCATCACATTCAGAAGGTCAAAAAAACCCCAAATTGACTTTTTTTTCACCCCAATTGGACATCTGAGTTGAAATATAGAGTCATCTAATTTTTGGAGGCATGGCGGTGGCGATTCAGAAAAAATAATAACATAGGTGATTTTCAAACAGTGATATCTCCCTCATACGGACTCCTTTTTGCAAGCAATTTTTTTTTGTTTTGGGCTAGAATTTCGTGATCTACACATTGGTGTACGATATTTGATACATCTATTCCTGATTTTTTTTGCAAGTCACAAATCCCTTTTTTGCAACCTCAAGTGCTTAGTACGGGCTCATTTGAACACATTTTTAGGTTCTATTTTTTTTAAAAGTGTAATTTTTTCTCTACTTTCTAGATCTGCAATCAGATTATAGGGTTATGTGGACAAAATATCACTTTCAAACTTAGGCCTTTTCTACATTATATTGCTTTGATTACCTTTCAAAATTGTTGTACATCTGAGCTATAGTGCTTAGAGATAGATTTGAACCTCAAAAGGTAGTTGTAAATTAAAAAAATTAGAAGTCTACCTTGTACAATTTGACAAATGGCCTCTTGTACATGTACTACCTATAAAGCACTAAATCATACATTAGGGGGGTTTTTTTTGCATTTTGAAGGGTACATTAATTAGTACATCATGGATGAGGAAGATTTAATTACCTTGACAACACAAAACTATAAGTAGTGGAGTCAATTGGTTCTCACTTATCTTAGTTAGCATAATGCATTGCCATATGTGAAAGGACTTTCATGCAATGGAGACACTAGTTCCATCATTTTTCATACCCTCTTTCTACATATGGATATGGAGGTTATGGATTCAATTGATGATATGAAGTCAACTGATTTATATGATATTTGGATCTATCTTTGAGAGATGTATGGAGATCCACACATTCCATTCCAAAAAGACCTTTTACCTCCAGTTGTAGCTGCATCCTCTCTAGATGAGATTACACCTCTTGATGCTCTTGTTGCTACTGGTGATCTAGTTCTAGCCACAAATGCTTCTAATTTAGTATAGTAGGAAACACCCTATCTTCCTACTTCAACTTCATGGGATCACTTCCTTCTAGACATTGCAAGGCTATTCATGGAGTCTCACATTGAAGATGTGGGAGACAACATTGATGATATTTGGCTTCTCCTTCTTGAGGAAAATACTTCATCCATTTCCATAGTGATAGATTCATGTACTTCAACACAATAGGGTACACCTTGTCTTCTAGTTCCAACATCAATAGATGACTTCTTAATAGACATTAAAGGTTTATTTGTGGAGTCCTACATAGTAGATTTGGTAGACATCTTTGATGATCTAAATCTTCTCTTTGATGAAGAAAATCCTTCTCCAGTTGTCACGAGGGCTCACTCTGACCCTTCTGTCCATTCTCTACATGATTAGTCTTCACAAGTTGATATGATTGTGGATCCTTATGTAGAGTAGTTGTAGGAGATCTTTTTATCATTTGAGGAGGTAGTTTGTTCTTTGGTATAGGTTCTACATCCATCCATGCTAGATCTAACATTGTTCTTTTCAACAGCATTGGAAGGGGCGACAGTCAATATCGACACAAGGATAGTTGAGTAGGTTTCAGAGACATCATTGATCTTTGGGATTCTTTCTACACATTGGGGAAGCATCTTATTTGTACCTATGATACTATTTCTTCCATAAGGGAGGAACATTATTTAGCAACATTAGATTAGCTTCTACATTGGAGCAACTATCACTGATCAACACTCTACATTTAGGGGGGCACTATCTTGTCTCCTTATTCGCTTTTATGGGGGGAACTTTTTCCTCTTATGGTATTTTTTCCTTCTACTTCTCTTTTGTATATACTTGATATATGTCGTAATGGGGGGGTCTTGATTGCTCCATCCATTGATGCATCTTGATTTTTTCATCTCTCTTTTTGGGGGAGGGATTTTCCCATGAGTTTTTCCCTCTTTCTCCACTTTATGAGATATTTCATTGAATTGTGTACATGGGTGCCTAACCTGGCCTAGTAGTCGAGACCCATCATGCATTTTCATCCTAGATTTCATAAGCTTAAGTGCATTCCCCTAAGTTGCACTTAAGGGGGGGTGTTAGTGTAAATAAGTATTTACTTATTACACTTTACTTAAGTTTCCTTAGGTCAATACATTATTTTATTATTTATTAGTTTGACACCTAGGAGCTTGCATAATATTATGAGTTGTCATGTTGACAACAAAAAAGTAAGAAACTCTAATTTAGCACATGGTGTCTATAACACTGGATTTTGCATAATTAATTAATTTTTCATGTAGACAACACAGTTATTCACAATCTTATTTTAGCACATGGTGTCTACAACATAATTTTTTTTACTACACCTTTGTAGGCTTATCCTCTCATCATTGCACTTACTCCTATGCTTAATAGAGGATAATCCACTCCTGGTGGACATGTGCCTAGTTGTAAGACTTATGGGTATGCTAAATCGTAGGCATTCTAGAAGCAATCTAGAGGCCTTTATATACATGCACTCCTAGTGTACTTGACATCAATTGAATACTATATTATTATTCTAATAATAATTTGGTCTATTCTATGCTTGTGCTTGAGTTCCTTGATATTGGGTGAATTTTTCCCTAAGGAAAACTCTTACATCTCCAAACAACATAGCTGAATTCTTATTTAGACAACCTTTTCAATCAACATACACTAAAACTCATCACATTCCTAAAATGGCTGATCATGAACCAAAAAATGGAGAACATAGTAAAGACCAAGACCAACATAGGAATGAAAGATATAAGGAACATTTTACTAATGAAAATGAGGAAGAGGAAGAAATACTCCCTAACCATATCAAAATTTTCCATTGGCAAAAATTCCCAAAAGTCTTGGAAATCTTGCTTAACGAAGAGAAAGAGAAGGACTTTCTCAAACTTTCTAAAGAGTGAGACAAGCTACCTCATCATTTTAGTGTTCAAACTATCATTACACCTAAAGAGGAAACTAAAATTTCTAAATAGAAAAAGCAACTAAAGCTCATGCAAGAATAGTTAGCCCAAATGATGTGTGATAAAGACAAACCTACAAAAACATACACCTTAGATACTCTTTGTCTGTTTCCTTTTGACAAGAGTATAAACATGCCTCCTTTTATGAGAGGAGTTGAGTTACCTAAGTACAATAAATACTTTTGAACTACCAACCTCCAAGATCATTTATGGGAATTTGATGCCTTATCTATGGAATTTATGCATAATCAAACATATCTCATGTGTCTATTCCAAAGAAGTCTAGGTGGTTAGGCTATGGAGTGGTTTTCACACTTTCCTACTAGTATCAAGACATTTTATGAGATTGCTAAATTTTTTATCCAGAAGTACTCTCACAACATACAACACTTGGTTAACATTCAAGACTTGTGCAACCTTAAATAGAAAGTTGGAGAACCTTTCCTCACATTCCTTCAAAGATGGAGAGAACTTTACACCAAATACTCATGCAAAATCCTAAAAACAAAGAAATCTGATATCTTTATGGATAAGGACAAGTCCAAGTATGTGAACAAAAATTGAGAGGTTGTGCATGATAGAGTTGTTGACGACATTACTCCTAAACTTGCTAAGGAAGCTTTCAATCTTATAGATAATCTCAAAGCATCCAAGACTATTGAGAAACCTCCTTTTGACAATGAGATATCTAGAAACAAACTAAGGAACTCATCTTGGGTCACACACCCTAAATGAGAATTTACACCTCTTGGTGAACCTTTGGATGTGGTCTACAAGACCTTGCTGCAAAAAAAATTCATTTCTCTATTGGACAACTCTCCTCCTTATGATCCCCAACCACTACCACCATGGTGGAATGAAACTGCATTTTGTGAATATCACCAAAATAATGGTCACAAAACTAGCAACTACATTAACTTGCATCATAAATTCCAAGGCCTAATCGATGATGGTGACATTGTTTTGGATGGGCATAAAAAGAACTCCAATCACAAGGCTTTCAAAGAGCCATTCTTGTCCTATGAGAAAGGAGAAAACTTGAAATAAAAACTTAATAACAATGTCAATTATATGTACTCTAATGATGACAATGTTATCAAAATTATTGAACCTATGGATTTTGAGTGTTGCGATGTTATCACCATCAAGGGCAAACAAGACAATCGTAAACTTAAGGCACCATTTGCCTTAAGGGGCCCTACTTCCAACACATCTAACAAAGAACTATCACAAAATTGTGCCAACACTATTACATTTTCTCCCACCAAGTTAGTAATCAAAGGCCCTATGCCTTCTGCTCCTAAGTTAGAAAAATACAAAGACAAACCTCTTTCTGGTCTATCTAGAAAAGGAACAAAACTCAAACAACTTATGTGACTACTAGCTATAGTATCCTTGATTAGTTACAATAAACAAATGCCTAAATCATGATCTTTGAATTGCTCAAAATCTTGCCTGCTCATAGGCAGATTCTTGACAAAGACCTCACTAAGGTAAACATCCCTCAAGATCTTGATCTTGAGAGGTTCCAATCTATGGTAGGTCATCTGACCTCACATTAATACATTTCCTTCTCTAAGGAGGATGCCAATTCATTAAGTCATTCACATAATCAACCTCTTCACATTGAGGTCATGATACACCAAAAACATTTCTGACATGTGCTTATTGCTAATGGAGATGGTTTAAACATTGTCTCTACTACTCTACTCAAACAATTGGACTATTCTAAAGAGTCTATTGACCCTCATCACAAGATAACTATCAAAGTGTATGATGAAGTCGAGCATAAATTCTTGGGTCTTGTTGTGTTGCCTCTCTAGGTTGGTCCTATCGAAAGGTATGCCACTTGTCAAGTCTTGGACATTCCATTAGCTTACAATATTCTTCTAGGAAGACTATGGATACATGAGATATGAGTTGTTCCTACCACTTTCCATCAATGCATAAAATTCTCATTTCACAGCTCTGAAGTCACCATACCTGCAAGTACTAGCTATACATATAGCATGATGAAATCTATTGAAAACTTTGTGCCTACTAATAGGGAATCTATAGACCATCATTATAACAAGCTAAAGCAAATTGAACAGTCACTCAAGCTAAAAGAAATTGGAATGGGTGAATATCACATAGAACCAATTTTTTCTTTGACATCTCTTCCTAAGTCTCACCATCATTATGGGAGAGCATCTAAAGCTATCGTCCCTTTGGAGGCGGAAAGTGAAAATAAAGCCATTGTTGCATGGATATACAAAGAGGAAACTCTAGTTGACCTCACATAACAATCTCATGAAATTACTTTTGAAAAGTATGGTCTAGGTCTTAAATTCATGAAATGCTTTGACTACAAGGGCACTAGTCCTATTGGATGCAAAAAAATGGTCTGATTGATCCCATCAAAGTAATGGCTAGGAGGAATCAAGATACATTCAGTCTAGGCTTTAAGAAGATTCCCTTCCATCTAGGGATTAACAAGTTTATACTAGAACCTAAGATTTCATCAAAAAATGAGTTACAAGCTAAATCTGATGACCATGAAGACAATGCTTACAATGAGGATCCTTATCCTTATCCTATTCCTGATGATCTAGCTAAATTCTTCGTTGAACTAGATGATTTTGTACCACATGTCAGCACCATGGATGGTGATAGTGTTTATTCTAATGATACTACTAATTCACATCATACCCAAAAAGAAAAAGGAGATTCTAGTCATGCTTTACACATTGAATACCTTTGTAGAAATCTAGAGGATGAAGGAGAGTTTGTCCCTATCACTACTGGGGAATTTTATAGTCTGTCACCATGTAGCATAGATTCTTGGGAATATGAATTTGACTCTCTCTTAGAGGAAACTATAGACAAAGACATGGATCAAGTTCATGTCTATTAAAATCTCCTCAAAGTAAGTGAAGCATCTAGGGTTAGATTAGATGAGTCTTATCCATCTAATGTCATCGAGTCTTTGACTAATGACATTAGAACTCATAGGAATTTGAGCACACTTGTAGACAAAGCTACTCTAGGTCTTGAATTTCTTGTCCAAGCATTTGATGATTATATTGTGAATACAATTGAACTTGCCACATCTCTTTCACTCACCTATCTTGAGCTCATAGACTGGAATTCCAATGCATCTAGTGAAGTCCCTACATTCTATAAAAACTATGCTCTTGCCTATTACTTAAATGCTATCAAACATAGAACATCTTCCACCACTGAAAAAAGCATCAACATGACTAAAGTTGACATCAAATATCTTAGTCATACAACCAAAAAACAAAAAAAAAAGGTTTGTTAGTGAAAACCACATTATGGCAATGTCAAAACCTAAAAAAGTAAAAATAAAAGATGTATCCAAGGGTGAAAACCTCTCTGAGGCACCTATAAATAATATATTTGATGCACTTCCTAGTCATTTTTAGGAAAGATCATCACTATTGATAGATCCAAAATAGCCAATCAACTTGGGAACATAAGAACATCCTCACATGATACATCTTGCACAATCACTATCTCCTAAAGAACAAGAGTGATTCATTATCTTCTTCCAAGAGAAAAGATAAACTTTGCATGGACATATTCAGATATGATAGGATTAGATCTTGATCTCATAATGCATCACTTGTTCATTATTCTAGGAGTTAAACTAGTCAAAGAAAAACTTAGAAAAATGCATCCTCGTATTGCATTGCTTGTCAAAGATGAATTGGAAAAGATTGTGAAAGCTAGTTTCATCTGAGCTATTGATTACATTGAATGGATATCAAACATTGTTTCAATCTCCAAGCATGAAAAATCTATTAGAGTCTATATAGATTTCTAAGATTTGAACTTAGCATGTCTGAAGGATAATTTTCCACTCCTTAATATTGATATGATAGTGGACATGATGGCAGGATATGAAATGTACTCACTCATGGATGGATTTTTTGGTTATAATCAGATCAAAATTACACTAGAAGATCAGGAAAAGATTGCTTTTACTTGTGCATGGGGAAATTTTTGTTGGAACATGATGCCATTTGGCTTGAAAAATGTTGGTGCTACATATCAGAGGGCAATTACTACAATTTTTCATGACATGATGCATAAAAAAATGGAATACTATGTGGATGATACTTTGGCTAAGAGCACATAATTAAATACTCACCTTCAAGATTTGGGACCTATACTAGATCGCATGGAGAAATTCATTTGAGACTTAATCTTAACAAATGTGCATTTGGTGTAACATTTGGGAAATTGCTTGGATAAATTGTGTCTACAAAGGGAATCAAGGTTGATTTAGAGAAATTTCAAGCAATCATGGACATGCCTCCACCTTGTAACATTAGTCAGATGAGGGGCTTACAAGGGAGACTTCAATCCATTCGTAGATTCATCTCACAGCTAGCAGATAGGTCACAACCTTTTACCGAGACTTTGCATAAAGGTGTGAAATACAACTAGAGCCAAAAATGCAATCAAAGCTTAACACAAATAAAGAAATATCTTTCTAATCCATTGATCTTGATGCCTCCTATCTATGATAACCCTCTCATTTTATACATCTCAATAATAGAATCATCTCTTGGTATCTTGATAGTACAAGAAGACAATGATAACAAGGAAAGAGCTATCTACTACTTGAGTCACATGCTAATTTCTTATGAAATGAATTATAGTATCATTGAGAAGTCTTGCTTGGTAGTTTTCTTTGCTTCCCAAATGTTGAGACACTACATGCTTGCCCATACTATGCCACTAGTTGTTAAAATTGATCCACTAAAGTACTTACTAAACAAGGAAGCTCTAACAAGAAGGTTGGCTAAGTGGGTCATGATACTAAGCAAGTTGAAATTTAGTATGTTGAATGAAAGGCTATCAAAGTACAAGTGATTATTGATCAATTAGCAGAAGCACCAATGCAAAATCTTCTTCCACTAAACATTGATTTCCCTAATGAATCAATTCTAATGATTACACCCAAACTTGGGTGATTTTATTTGATGGTTCCTTCACACAACAAAGATCTGGTGTTGGGCTTTTGTTCATCACACCACAGAGGTACTCACTGCCTAAGGCATACAAGATTATATTTTCTTGTACAAACAATATCATAGAGTATGAAGCTCTCATTAATGGCATGAAGATTGCAGTTGAATGGAGAGTGGATCAATTGAATATCTTTGGTGATTCCCAGCTCATAATCAACCAGGTTAATGATGTATATCGAATAAAGGATGAAAATTTGATCCCTTATAAATGCATGGTGGATGACCTAAAGAAATACTTTGCTCATATCACTTTTCAATAGATTCCTCGAGCAGATAACAAAGTGGCGGATGCCATGGCTATTCTTGCTTCCTTGTTATAGATGCCAAAAAATGATCTTCTACACAAGTTCCTAGTGGAAACATTACTCTACCCTACCTATGACTCTCCTGAATCTAGGATGATCTGTTCTATTGTAGGACATGACTCATCCCACTACCACCACATATACTCTTACTTGTGTGACCAAACCATCCCTAACAATCTAACTTGGAATGAAAAATGTCACCTCATCTATAATGCTTCATGATATGTTATTATTGCTAACAACTTATTTAGGAGAGGTCTCGACAGAACACTCCTTAGGTGTCTAGAACCCAATGAGTCCAAACATGCATTAATAGATGTACACAAGGGCATTTGCAGATCTCACTCTAATGACTTTCTACTAGCTCATAAACATATTAGAGCTGGTGACTATTAGCTGAATATGGAGCAAGAGGAAATCAAATATGCCAAGTTCTATAAACAACGCTAGCTCCATGGGAATCTAAATCATTCTCTAGCCAAAGATCTAATTCCATCTATTATACTATAGCCATTCCAATAATGGGCCTTTGATCTCATGGGTTAGATTCACTTGTCCTCTTCAAATGGACATAAGTTCATCATTACCACTATAGACTACTTCACTAAGTAGGTAGAGGTAGTCCCTCTCTCCATAGAAAAGTGGAAAAACTCAAGCTTTATTCATTATAAATTACATCATATGCATGTATGGTGTACCTTCCTCTATTATTACTGAAAATGGAGGATAGTTTTAAAAAAAGGATCTTAAGGAGTTCTGTAAAAAGTTCAAAATCATGCAACATTGGTCTTCTATTTATTACCCTAGGGTAATGGTAAGTGGAGACATACAAAAAGGCACTCCTTAAGATCTTGTATCATACAGTTAACAAATCTAGAAGGGATTGGCACCTTCGAATTAATCCATCTTTATGGGCTTATAGAACAAGTATCAAAACTTTAATGGGTACAATGCCCTTTTCTTTAGTATATGGAGCAGATGTTGTGTTTCTAATTGAGGTTGAGATTTCCACTTTGAAAATCTCCATGAAGGACCTCATTACTAATGATGATTATAGAATATCTTGGCTTCAAGAACTAGAAATGTTAGATGAATGTTGACAAGTGGTGTGTGATCATCTTCAAGATTATTAGCAGTGTATGTCTAGAAGCTACAATAAGAAAGTTAAGCCACGTGACTTCCAACTAGGTGATCTCGATCTTAGAGAAAACCATAAAAATCAACAACAATGGGTAAAAAAAGGTAAGTTTGAACCCAACTAGCTTGGTTTGTATATAATTACTACAGTGTTTGGATCTAGTGCTTACCAAATTTTTATAGCCAAGGGAGAGGTGCTCAAGGAGCCCATCAACACTCTCCACCTAAAGTGGTTCTATAGCTGATCTAATTTTGAAAACTCTCTTTATATACTTAAATGTCTTCAAAAAAATCTAAAAATTGCAAAAAGTCTTGAAAAAATCATCATCTTGGTGAAAACCTAGCAATAGGTGCCTTGGTAATACCAAAAAAGAGAAAAATACAAAAAAAATGAAAAACAAAAAAAGTGCCATTGATGAAAACCTAGCAAACAAGCATCATGGTAGCAAGAAAAGAATCTCTACCAAGAAGGTGAAAACTTGGTAAATAGGAACCTTTTGTTTCAAATGCTACATCTCATAGCACATCTTTTGGTTTCCTATATAGTTTCTTTCCTACTTTAGTTTGCTACTTTTGCTCATGCATCCATGGATTGAATCTTATCATAACTTGGGGGCAACCCCTAAAATGTCATAGGAATCTCTCACATTAGTCACCAATTGTTCTAACTACATCTGCATATTGTTGCAAGTGTCACTTTTTAAATTCCTCTCATGGAAGATCTCTCATGTCAGTCACTAGTTGTTCTAACTATATCTACCTACTATCGCTAGTGTTACTTTTGAGATTCCTCTCACAGAAGATCTCTCACATCAGTCACCCATTGTTCTAACTATGTTTGCCTACTATTGCTAGTGTCACTTTTGAGATTTCTCTCATAAAAGATCTCTTGCTTTAGTCACCAATTGTTCTAACTGTGTCTGCCTATTGTTGCTAGTGTCACATTTGAGATTCCTCTCATGGAAGATCTCTCACATTAGTCACTAGTTGTTCTAACTGTGTCTGTCTACTATTACTCAGTTTCCTACCAAGGTTCTTCTTACTAAAGATTCCTCTATAAATTCAATCACCAATTTTTCTAAATGTGTCTATCTGCTGTTATCACCCTACTAAAGAGATTTCTTTCATACATGTTCTTAACATTAACACTCGACATCAATCCTATAATAAATAAATAAATTGAACTAAAAATGATGAATTTTCTTGGGATATGCTAAGATTTTCTTCATTTCTTTTCTTTTTCTCTATCATGTCTCTTTGAGCAACTCGATGAATGTCATTGTCAACTAGAGAAACAAGGACTAGGGGCATGATCTTTTCTTTGCTTTATGTTTGTGGGTTTAGTTCCAATGATCTAAAGCTTCCATATAAAAGGGGTGTCCACTATAAGAGCCTCTATCTTGTATAAGGTGGTCATATGTATCTCGACTCCTTTTATATGGACTCTTCATTAAGGTCGGTTCTCTTCCTTGTCTGTTTGAGTGAATTCTCTACACTATAGTAAATATTGATACTTGTCCTGCTAAGTGAATGTACGGGTCACTGTGAGTATATCTAGCACACTTTTGTCGTAGGCTATGAATGCAAGAGTCATTGTGGATAGAATACTTATTGATTACATAGCATAAGAAGGATCTCTCATGTGTCTGGCGTGTCTACATGTAAGAAACATTTTGGTTATCCTAGCATTTATGCTATGATGCTTATGCTAGCTTGCTACATTAAAAGGGACAAATGTTCTGATCATTCTAGCTTCTTGTGCCTTGAATGCTTACATTTAATCCCAACAAAACTAGAATAGATGTCCTATTCATATTTCCATGATTTCAATGTAAGTGGGAATTGTATGACATCTGGGGTTTCACTATATGCTTAGTGATGATAATTTTTGAATCTTGGTAACCAGACCTAGTGTTGTATCTAGTGTAGGGCTGCATTGCATAAGCATATGGTTTGATCATTGATTTACTTGCATCCTTCATGATGAGGGATTGTTAGCTTCTTCCTAGCTAATTTGGCTACTTTGAACCCATTTTTGGGATCAAATTCAAAATTTGACACACTTAAACAACTCAAAATTGCATTTGAAATTTTTGGGATCGACATGATCGAATGCTTGTGCAGTCTATTTTTTTGATACTTCATGAATCTTGGAATGTTTTCAAATCACACTTTCTTCATATTTTCCAACAATTTCTAGAAAATGTCAGCTATGGTCAAATTTGGTCAACTTTAATCAAACTTAATCTTTTGGACCTTAGAATCACTCTAAATCGACTCGAACTTTTCTTCAGACTCTTTTAATCTATTCTACATTCTTTTGAATCTTAGATTTATTCAGTATCTTTGAATCTACTACTCTACATCACTATTATGGTGTGTCATCTTTTGATTTTGCTCCCAAAGGGGGCAGGATGATTACATCATTGAATCTTTCAAAACTAGCTTCAACTCAATCTAAATCTTATGTCCTCATCATTTAGGGTATCTCATCACTTAGGGCATTTTGTTCCCTTCTATCTGACATCATATGTCATCTATCTCATCTTTTGATTAGTTGATCACATCTTATAATAGTCCTTATTAGAGTTCGATGGACAAGTATTGGGATAGTCTAACCTTGAATCTTGAGGATCAAGCCTCATTCTAGGGATGATTCTATGACTCATGATAGGTATTGTTATCTTTTTATGGACCAATATTTAGATGTTCTATCTGGACTCTAGGGATTAAGCTCCATTCTGGAGATAATTCCAAATTCCTACTAAGGGTTAAGCTATGTTTTGGAGGTAATCCTATCTTTTGTTGAGAATTAAGTCTCATTATAGGGATGATTTTAAGCTTTTGCTTTTGATCACTATTTAATGGATAGGTATTGGGACAATCTAAACCCTGACTCTTAAAAATTGAGTCTCATTCTAGGAATAATTCTAAGAAGTTTGATAATCTTTTTTCTATCAATTTTGGTATCTAGGTGTTCTATTTAGATCCCCTAAGGTTAAGCTTCATTCTGAAGATAACCTTTAAAAGCTTATCAATCTCAATAGCTAGATGTTCTATCTAGATCCCCTAAGGTTAAGCTTTATTCTAGAGATAACCTTTAAAATCTTATCAATCTCTATATCTAAGTGTTCTATCTAGATCCCTTAAGGTTAAGCTTCATTTTGGAGATAATTTTTAAAAGCTTATCAATCATGGTATCTAAGTGTTCTATCTGGATCCCCTAAGGTTAAGATTCATTCTAGAGATAATCATCAAAAACTTATCAATCTTGGTATCTAGGTGTTCTATTTGGATCCCCTAAGGTTAAGCTTCATTTTGGATATAACTTTAAAAAGTTTATCAATTTTTATTTGTATCATCAAGTTTGGAGACAAACTCATTTCTTAATCTATGCTTCATACTTCTAATTTCTTTGAATCGAATGTGTTGCTCACACATTCATTCAAAGATGGGCAAATGTAATACCCCAAAATTGGCACATTGCCATGCTAACCAATTCTGGCCTATTCAATCAATCATAAGTCCTATTTTACTAGGCAATTTTGATTCTAATACTCGCTACTTGACCTAAGTATCAGATGTAGAAAACCCTAATCTACATTAATCACACTTTGTATTTAATTCCTAAGTATCGACTCAAATTAGCTACATTAAACCTATTGATTAAATTTAATTTAATTATGAGTGTTCATACTTTAATTAAATTAAATTACTTCTTTAGCTAATGTACAAAGGAATTGAATGTATTTAATTTAAAAATATCCTCATTTTAATTATTGAATTTAATTATTCAATTAATTAAATTTTATGCATCTATGAGGTCATATCTCATTTTATTAAATTAAATAATCTCTCCAAATCTTCTCTTCAATTCTGAAATGGAAACTCTGAGTGAACTATCTCTCGAATTGGAATTAATTTAGTTAACTTGTTCTTACACTCATGTGAAACTCAGTTAACTTGACTTGCACAAGGAAGTTTCCATCTCAATTGAATATCACCTTCAATCTCGAATGTTCATCCAAATTGATCTTGATCGTCGATCAATTTTGCAACTCTATTTAAGAGGCCTTCAATTCCTCATTAAAAAGGTTGAATTAATGGTGTATCAAATTTATGTTGGAATATCTACTCATTGTGCTCATAGTTTCATTATTTTCTAGTATCTTAGTATCATTTAGCTTAATATAATGCATACATATAGATTAAATTCTCTTTCTTATTCCTAGATTAATACTTGTATTTCATTTAGAGTAATTTACATTCTCATATGGCTTGATAAAAATCCTTCATATTAGGGTTCTAGTTGCCTGTTTCTTGTTCTAAGAGAAAAGGCAAAATCCTTCTAGTTAGGAGGCAACAAGTCACACTATTTGATTACTCAATAAAAAATTCAATGTTTATTCTAGAATGATCTCTCAGGTAATGATCATGTTGAAGTTTATGTGAGGATTCGAGGCCCACATTTGACATATACATACATGGATTGATTGAATGAGAAAATCCAATACAGATAGAAAGGCAAAGCGAGAATTGGATATATAGAAGAAGGTGAATCATCCAAGCAAGGAGCACAAAAGAATCAAAGACCTACTAATCACTATGGTAAGCTAGGTCATACAACAAAAAAATCTTGGAATAGTGGTACAAAGCTATATTCAATGGAAAATTCTACAATTGCAATAAGCATGGTTATAGAGCTAATAAATGCAAAGAGAAAACTAAATTTGAAGGCAAATGTTACAAATGTAAGTAGCATGGGCACAAATATTCTGAATGCAAAACCAAAATATTGAATCCTGCATAATAGATTGTTAAAGCTATGTTTGGTTGGAACTACAACACTTGGTGAAGATGTCACTACTATGGATAATTTGGACACATTGGAATGAATTGTGTAAAACATCACATGAGGACAAGACACACCACTAAAAGATATTTTATTTGTACAAAACTTGGACATCTTGCCAAGAACTATATGAACACTAGAATAATTGAAGATGAAAAGAAAGTCAAGGTTAACAACATCAACAAGAAAATGAGACAAAAGTAGATTTTGAAATCTTCAAAGAATGCAAGTCTGAGAAATGAAGATCATGTCACTCAAGAATTGGGTGACTCAAACATTTCTACTTGATCTCTTATAAGGATAACTAGAACTAAGATTCTAAAGAAAACATCCTACATTAGTTCTACTTAGCCAACAAGAAAGATCCATATCAACATTCAAGATGTAAATAGATCATTGAGTATCCAAGGAATTCTAGACCTTACTGAGCAAGGTTAGGTTGTAAGACCTACCGAACAAGGTTAGGAGTTACTAAGTCATTGTATGGACACTAAGTCATGAATGACTCTACTAAGAAATTAAATCAAGTCAAGTGGAAGATAGTTGGTCATTCACCAAGAAAATTTACCAAACATTTATGGAAATTGGAAAGTTGAATTTGTTAAAAAGGGTGAAATTGAATTCATTTTTCACCATGACTTTTCAAGAGCTTATGCGAAGATTGATTTCTATGCATTTGAGAAATCTATGTGATTTATCATTGAAGCTTTCCAATTTTTCATAAACCCTACTGAGTAATGGCATCCTCTAGTAGTAAGAAAAAGAAAGGATCTGAGATGTTAGTTCAAGGAGTTGAATGGAAGAAATCTGATTTCAAGTTGAGTTTGACTATTGTCGAAACCCTTGATCCAACTAGAGCTCAGTCTCAAATTCTATCTAAGGTACATCTGGTTAAAGATATCTACTCACATTTTTGTTTCTCAATTCAAGAAATAGGAACCCTAGAAATGGATGAAACTTTGGAGAAGTTATGTGTGAATGGTGTGTTAAAACTAGAGTATCAACACCTGGAAACCAAGGGTTTAACCCACATTCCACACATGCCCCAAGAATTTTAGATAAAATAGATAAATTTTATCCTTATCCATGTGCATAATGGGTAGTTATAGATGGAGCAACCTATCTTGATAATGAAGAAAATGATTCATTGGATCACATGACTTCCAATGTTGGCCATGAAAAAAATCACCAAAACCTTAAGCTGGGTGGAACTAGAGAAAAAAATCCTTTCCAAATGGGATAGAAGGGGTATGAAGATCAGTTGTGTTATTGATATGGAGCTAAAGTTTGGAATTCATGTAATTGCACAGAAGATATACGACACCAATCATCTCAACAATGTATCATGTGAAGTGGTGGATCTCACTTTCAAGGTGGTAAAGAACATGTCCTTCAACCTTGCCAAGTTGATGCTGAACCAATTCAACCAAAAACATGGAGAGCATAAGGTCATCAAAGAATAATCTGTGTAAGTTTTGATCACTTTTAACCTATTTATTTTTCTTTGTGTAAAATTTTTTCCCCTCAAAAGGTATAGTTGTATAGAGAAAAGATGTGCATGTTCTATATCAAACCAATGAGTACATAGTAGAAATGGGTGAAAATTATTTCAGTGTCATGGACAACTATTTTGATTCCTTCAAAGAAAAGATGAATAACAGATTCAAGATTCCAAACAAACTTGTAGAAGAATACAAGGATGACATTTGTTTTGTTGTAGATTGTGATAAAGTGTATATACAAGTATTTAGACCTAGAATTGTATGGGTCAAGCCTGTAGGATATGAGGTCAATATTGATGAAACCAGAGACATTATTGAGGCATTATTGTATGAACCTATAGATCCAAAGGCCTCCACCCACCTTTCAAGATAAATTGAAAGAAATTGATCTAGAGTCAGCATGACAAATTTTAGATCATTGAAGTATGAAACTAGAAATGTACAGAAGTCTCAAGTTGAAGACATGGTTATGTCTAAGCTAGGTAAATGGAAATACTCACTAGACCAACTTGCACAACAAATTCCCAATGAACTGATGGAGAAAATCAAGCCAAGATGGGAACATCCTAAACAAACTACAAAAGACATATACGAGCAGCCTATGAGGCAACTCGTGGTGAGTCTCAATAACAAAGAAATAAAAGAGTCCATCAAGCAGAATGAAGTGAAACTTACTTTTAAATTTAACACCTCCTTGATACTGGTCAATGACATTGAACATGTGGTAAGGAATGCAACCAACACATGGAAGAATGTCTACAATCTTCATAAGAAGAGTGATTTTTTTGTTCATGTCAATGACAAAGAAGATGATGAAGAAGAAAAAAATTATGATAATATAGATGATAAGGAACAAGAATAGGAAGCCACCAAGAAGAATCTCCTTGAGATTTAGAGCATTGAAGAAACTAACTATGAAAAGATTACAATAGTGGTTATAACCTCACTTCCTCACTCACCAAGCGAAGCAATAAAGACATCAAGCTCAGAGAAAGTCACTGCTAAGTTGGTTGTGAAAAACACCACTAATCCAAGCACTCAATGAATCTCTACACCTATTCAACTTAGTACTTCATTGACTAAAGTGACCAGAATTTCATCTACCAAGTAGTTAGTGCTTCCTCCTTCATTAGTTTTGGTTACTCAGCAACAAGGTATTCCTTTAATTAGTGCAATATCTACTTTTTTTGCTAGTCCTTCTACTTCCACTATTGTTACTATTCTAAGCATGCGAATAATAAGTATGAAGATAGTTGAGAGAAATCCTCAACCAAGTACAAAAGTGTCTAGCAAAGGCAAAGATAAGGAAGAATAAATTGATCTTGATGTGGATATAGTTATTCCAAATTGGGATATCTCTACTCTAAATCCTGATCAAATGCATATAGTAGGAGAGCTATTGTAGAAGAAAGATAAGCCTCAAAGTCTTAGAGAAGAAAGGAACAAAGAATTTCAAGTGCTTGAAGATGTAAAGAACATTCTTGTAGATGCTCTTAGCACTAAGGTTGACACTTCTCAACCTATTTTGGCTCAATTAGTAGAAGTAGTCTAGAAATTCAATGAAGACATGAATGAACAAGAGAAATTGTTGCAAAGAGTAGAGAAGAAATTTGAAAATAAAGTATTGGAGCTAGTAGCATAGAAGATTGCAATATATCAACTAGACTTATCTACTATTCTAAGCTCATTAGAAACCTCTTCCAACAAAGTCACTTCTCTTTTTGGTAAACTTTTTGATACATCTATCTTCACGCAGGAAATCAAAGATAAACTCTCCAAAATAGATGAAGATCTAAAGAAAAGTACACACCAGTTGTCACCTGATATGAGCTATAGTTGTACTCACTATACAAAGATTATATTTCTGACTGATATGCAAGCAAAGTTGCTAAGGGAAAAATCTAGGATTAGGGCTACACTTATAGACATACAAGGCATGATTCTTCCAAACATGGATGCATTGTAGAAACACATTGCACATGATAAAACTCTCATCCATGATAAAAACTTCTCCATTTCTGATCATGTTATGGAATTGTCAACATAAGTTCAAATTGCATTGCATGCAAGTAAGGTGTTGCAAGAAAATTGGTAAAAGACAATCTCATTGATTATAAAGGTATTCTAACTTCTTGTCACATTTTGACATTACCATGTAGTATACACCTTTGGAATTTATGTCACAAAGGGGGAGCAGATGTATATAACATGAAATGTATATTGAATAGGGGAGAATATGAAAAGATACAATAAAGGGGAAAAGATGAGAAGACGTATATAATGTGTAAAGTATATTGAACATATATGTATGGGGGAGCATCATCATATTACACATATGCATGTATAGATGTTCAATTAACATCTCTTACCAAAGCAATTTGGAAAACTTTCAAAAGCATAGTATGTTACTAAGTTGAAGATACAAAATGGAGACTAAAGATTGTTTTGAACTTTTTAAGAATTTAGTTTTAATTGATAAGTGTTTCTATCACTGATGCCAAAGGGGGAGATTGTTGGCATTAAAATCAAGTTCATTTATTAGTGACACACATACTTATTCAGATAAATAGTAGCTACCAAGCATATTGTACAATTAATAGTGTTAACCAAGTAATTCAGGCTCTACCAAATTCTACAATTCTTACCAAGTTTAAGGAAGAATATTCAATTCACACCAAAAGCATCTACTGGGTTGGTGATTATCAATGTAAACTAAGCTTCATAGTGTTTAACAAGTTTCTCAGTGCAAATTGAGCTCTCCAGTGCTTACCAAGTTCGCAGCTTTAGCAATTTGAATCTAGTATTGATCGAGCTATGCAGTGTCAACCAAGTGATTCAGTTTATACTGAGCTCACAGTGATAGTGTTGACTGAGCTATGTAGTGTGAATCAAGTGATTCAATTTATATGTTGAGTTTCATAGTATTCAACAATTCACCAGTGAAGATTGATTTCAGACTACTTGGAAATGATTACTGTTGTCACTTAGGTTTGCACCCTTGTCCAAGGCCTATGCGTGAGGACAACCTAGTGAAACATGGAAACAACCTCCAAGCTGTAGGACTTGAACTACGAGGTTGAGTCTCCAGAGAAGGCCGGCTTCCTCTTACTGTTAGGGCGCACCTATCTATTCTCAGAAGGGAAAGGGAGAAAAAGAGCATTAAAGCAAATCTACCTACTCTAATCTAAGGCGGTGATGCACCAAAACAAAGTGTTCAGACTCATTCCTGCCCATATATGCACTACAAAACTAGGGTAACATACAAAAGTCATACACATCCAGACTTATATCGATCAATAATCACATATAGATCAAAAAACCAACTGAATGACACCAAGAAAAGAAGATTTCACTTGTATATTATCCAATAGGCCAAAGATAGATACAGTATGTGGACCACTAATCTCAATAATGCATCAATGAGAGGAAAAATGAAGCACATACACATTGACCACTGAAGAGAATGACACAGGATGCTATGTAGCTCAGAGACATAGGGATTCTACACTGCAAGTCTACAAGTAGTAGCAGAGAAAATCAGGAAGAGGCGACCCTAAGAACAAGTCACCAAATTGCCTTTATAGATTAGGCATAATTAAATATTTTTGTGTCACACTCACTTCTTACCTACTGGCATTAACTTCCCATCTTGAGAATCCAATCGAAGATCTGATTGAATCCTGGCTTGCATACCAAGAAATCTCATATCTTTCTGAGAAAGAGCCTGGAGAAGATAGAAATGGCGCCACAACATTCCCTAACATGGTAGATGGATCGACTGGATAGATGGAGTGTCCCTCTACACCTGATATTCACTCTGAGTTGGTGGCAATTGATTATGAAATCAGATCCACGACAAAAATAAATAAATGATTTCTATCCTTTCTGGTTCATGAAACAACAGGGTCAAAAAGGTCAACCAGGTCCACATGCTGACTGGGCCACGTGGAGCAATCACTTTCCTCCCCTTTGCCACCCTAGCAGTCCTCTTCACGCGCTGACCACACCTTTATGTTTGACTGAGTGCTATGTTGCTATGGGCGCCATGCTCTGAAGTTCCTAATAGCGACATAGCGCCCAACAGTTATCTCTATCCGTGGAGGTACCAAACTGTGACTGCGATGCCCCAACCAGACTGTATCATTGACTTGGCAACTTAACTGTCAATCGTAATTGTGATGTTAACTGCGCATCCAAATCTAGGCCCATGAGGACATGTGGCGCATGGGCGCTAACTCGCTATCATAAAATTCGCACAGTTTCTCCATGGCGAGATAGCGCCTGCCGCTGATCTTCGCAGATCTGACAGTGTAGAACTCGCCCCTGCAACATGCTGGTTGCGTTGAAGATCTAGTGCCACCTCATGTCTATGTTCTGATCTGGCATATGTGGCAGTCGTTCATTGGCCTGACGTAGCACCATTCTGGCGAATTCCCTAACACTTGGCCCCACTGACCTGGCACATGGTACTAAGGTGCTATGTCGCTATGGGAAAATCGAGGCAACCTTCCCATAGCGAGATAGCGCCCAACTGCCATCTCACCCTTTGATGCAAACGTGGCGTATTCTGAAATGCCACCGTGGTAGATGAGGTACCACCCTGACCAATCACAAGGCCACGACGTTAGATAGCTCATCCCACATGTCCCGTCCTTTGGTCCCACCAAGCCTGAGAGTCCGTCATGGTCTATTTTCCATTTGGGTGCTATGTCGCCAACAGAAAACTGGTGAGTTTTCCGATGGCGCCCCACCAGCATTTCTAAACTTTTTGGCTGCCTGACCTCTTCCCACCGCAAAACTGGCCCGTCGTAAACTTGCTTGCCGTCACACTTCCCGGCCGGGCGCTATGTCGCCAACATAACCTTCACACATCTCCGCCATAGCGCGATGGTGCCTACCATCGATCGGCCTCGATCTAACGATCATGGAGTTCTGCTACTCCCTTCCCTTGTAAGTCACTGGGCTTTCAGCACATGTGGCACTTACCTATTGGTTTGATGATCGATAATCCTTACCGCGCCAACTGCATGAAACCTAGTTCCATCAAGACAAGTGGTGCCTGGGCGCTATGTCGCCAACATTAACTCTCGGGCAGTTCTCGATGGCGAGATAGCGCCAGCCATAGATCCCTGTGGATCCGACGATCATGAAGACTCGCCATTCCTCTCAAAACTACTGGGCCTACTGAACGCGTGTTGGCATTTGATTCGTTCTCCTGACGCCGATGGGTAAGACCTGATTCCTGCCGACACGTGACGGATGGTCGCTATGTCGCCATGTTAAAACCCGTGCATCTCTGCCATAGTGAGATGGCACCATCCATTGATCTAGATTGATCTGACGGTGGAGATCCTACCCTTCCATGTATCGGTGATGCTGACTGAACTCTGACTTGGAGGACGTGGTCGCTCTTTATTGGCCCAATGAGACACCTCCCTGGTCTGAAAAAGCACCAACTTGAAGGGTCTATATCGCCTTGACCCCACTGATGAATACATGGCTACATCTGATTCGCCATCTTGACACCAGGCTGGAAAATTGCATTGCAGAGTACCGATGGGACCCATTTGCCTGACCCTTCCTCGCCACGGTGGATTTGCCAATTGGGCGCTATGTCGCCATCGAAAAATGTATTAGTTTTTCATTGGCACCATGGCGCCTTGCCGTGTTTTGAAACTTTTGGTCTGTTGAAATGTGTTGCCCGCTGACATGAGCATCTCTGCCAGGCGCTATGTCGCCATGGAGATTTTCCGGCCGGCGTGCGATAGCGACATAGCGCCTGCGGCGCCGAAAAACTTTCTCAACCCGCCCTCCATTGTAGCCCACTCGTCGGACCCACCAGACACGCATCAATTGGGCGTGATGTCGCTGACGCTATTTCCCATGCATCTCTAATGATGAGATTGCGTCAACCGTCGATCTTGCTGAAATCTGACAGAGAAGATCCTGCGGGCTGCGAAATACATCATAAGGTCCAATCTTGGCATAAAAAATAATATTTCCGCAGCTAGCCATTAGACGAGCTGAGCATTTAAAATTTAAACCTTTGGCAGGTGAGCGAAAGGTAACAATTTTGGCGACTCACAGGGGGCATGAGCCTGCTCAATGCATGACCAGTGCCTGAGAATGATCCATTGGGCCATGGAGTCAAAAAAGAGGGCTTGGAAGGTACGGAACCGAGAGCTACAAGAAACCCTAACCCTAAAAGAGGAAATCAAAACATTAAAAAAAAAACCTTGAACTCTGGCTCTGCAACTTGGAAACAAAAAACAGGACCTCCTCAGCAACCTGAGACTTGTCAAAATTTTGAGGACTGGCAACTCAAGGGAGAAACTCTGTGCACGCGCACTTATTGGAAAACAGGAACAAACAGAAAAAACTAAACTACTTATGTACATGGATTCCCAAACTTTCAGAAATAGGGCTTCAAATGGATCCCATTGACTGGAATGGGCAGAACTTCACCATTTGGCCTGCTTAGCTGGAACGCGTTGGCCTATTTGCAATCGGAGATTAGATAAGGGCCACTCCATAGTGGATCAAATTTGGAATGTCTTCCTAGTTTTTCTTTGTCTGAATCCCACTTGAGAACCAAATCTACTTCTCTGAAGATTCTAGCCCTTGCCTTCTTGTCAAAGCTCCTCTTCATCTGTTGCTGATGTATCTCTAGAGTTTGCATAGCTTTGCTTCTCTTTTCTTCCAGTTCAATTAGTTCTACCATTCTTACTGACATGGCATCATCTTCAATTAGTTCCAGCCGATGAACCAACTCCAAGGATGGGAATTCCAATGAGATTGGAAGTCTAGCCTCCCTACCATATACCAACACAAAAGGTGAATTCCCAATAGATCTCCTGGGCATTATCATATCAGCCCATAGAGCAGTTCTTAGCTTCTTATGCCAGGCCCTCTGGTTGTCTTCTATCGTTCTCTTTATGATTCTGATCAAATTCTTATTGGAGGATTCAGCCAAACCATTACCCTGCGGGTAGTAATTTGATGATGTGCTCAGATAGATATTGTGACTCATTTCCCATGCACAAATCTAGGTTCTAACAAAAGATTTGGCATTATCTGAGATGATAGTAGAAGGAGATCCAAACCTAGATACAATTCCATCAAGGAATTCAACAACCGATGGCTCTGTAGCATCCTTCAAGGCAACTGCCTCTGTCCACCTAGTGAAATAATCGGTAGCAGCTAAGATCCATTTATGACCTACACTAGATGGAGGATTAATGGGGCCTATGAAATCCAACCCCCACTGGGTGAAGGGCTGATCCACATGAAAGGGATGAAGAGGAAGAGCTGCAAGTCTCTGTTTGCCTGAGAAGAAAGCGCACTTCTCACATTTTCTCACATACCTATGACAATCATGAAACAAGGATGGCCAGTAATAACCAGCCCTCATGATCTTCATGGCAGTTGTTCTTGCAGAGAAGTGGCCACCATCAGGGCCATCATGGAGTTCTTTAATCATCCTTTTAGCCTGATCCTCTTCAACACATCTCAACAGGGTCCCATTAAAATCCCTCCTGAATAGGATATCATCAATCACAACATAGGGAATGGATTGTAGTCTATATTGTCTTCTTTTAGCTCTGTCCAATCCCTGAGGGTATCCATTCCCTGATAAAAAGTTCCTCATGTCATCCGTCCAGCTCCTTGGGGCACTAACATTTCTTTCCCCCTGCTGCTCTATAACTACCATAGTAGCTTCTTCATCTGAATCCTGACTTGATAACATTTCTTTGCATAATCCTCTCCCTCTTACCAATTTGGTAATCTGAATGTCAACATCATATTCCATTACCCTAGTGATCCATCTAGCTCTCTTCTCACTGATATCTTTGTTTAACAGGAAGTCTTTTACACTTGCATGGGGCACCAACAAATGGATCCTATTATGGGATAAGAGGTGTCTAAATTTCTTCAAGGCTCTAATGACTGCAAGGGCTTGCTTCTCAACAAAGCTATACTTATCTTCATATTCCTTGAGCCCTTCACTAAAGAAGGCTATGGGCTGCTCCTCATTCTTGTCATTTGTTTGAGTCAAGACAGCAGAAATACTTGACTCACCACCTAAAGTGTAGAGGATGAAATCTTTCTCAAAATTTGGGTTCATGAGGGTAGGGGCCGATGCTATGGCTGCCTTGATCTTTTCAAAACTCTCCTTCCCCTCCTTGGTCCATGAGAAGACCATATCTTTCTTGAGCATAGCTGTAAGGGGTTTCACCATGGTAGCAAGATTAGGAATAAACCTTCTTATAAAATTTATCCTACCAAGGAAACTTTGCAGCCCTTTCTTGTGTTTAGGGAGAGGAAGGGCAAGTATTTCTTTTGTTCTTTCTGGATCAATGGTCAATCCATCCTTAGATACAATGTGTCCCAATAGTTTTCCTTGGTTTGTAGCAAAGACACATTTGGCTGGGTTGAGAGAAACCCCAAACTCTCTACATCTTAGAAATACCTGTCTCAAATGATCAAGATGATCTTCTTCATTCTTGGAATACACAGTTATATCATCAAGGTATACTAAGACAAACTTGTCAATTAATCTTTTGAAAGCTACCTCCATTGCCTTTTGGAATGTGGCACCTGCATTTGTTAATCCAAATGGCATTTTGCAATAAGCATAGGTGCCCCATTTAGTAGTAAATGTTGTCTTGTATCTATCAGACTCTTTAACCAGCACTTGGTTATAACCAGAAAACCCATCAAGAAAAGAGAATCTCCTTGACCCACTACCTTGGACAGAATTTTCTCCATAGAAGGAAGAGGATGGTGATCCTTAAGGGAAGCCTGATTAAGATCCCTAAAGTCCACACACAATCTGATTTCTCCATTCTTCTTCCTCACAAGGACAAGGTTAGCCACCCATGATGAGTGTTTAATAGGAAAAATTATGTTAGCTTCAATCAACTTGGATAGCTCTTTTCTCATCAAAGGTTCAATCTTGGGATTCACTGGCCTCTGCTTTTGTCTTACTGGTTTGACCCTATCAACCAAATCTATGGTATGCTGAAACAAACTAGGGTTGAAACCTTTTAAGTCATCATACGTCCAAGCAAATACATCACTAAATTCTTGACATAGATGAATGAAATTTCCTTGCTCAGCTTTAGAACATACCTTCCCCATGTTAAGAGATTTTCCATCAGCAATATTAACTAGGGCATGGTCATCCTTTTCTACAGCTAGATTCATTCCTTTATCCCTTGACTAATCATCAAGATTAAAGACACTCTCCAAGGTAATGAGACCCTTTGGCAACTTGTTGGAACTGAGATGAATGATCTGATCACCATATTGATCTTGTAGTCTTGACTGATTTCTCTCTAAAAATTATGCTTCATTCTGCAAGAAGCTCACAATTTGCTCATCAGACTCAAACACTTGCCAATGAGTATTATTATCAAGAACAACAGGCCTTTTTCCACCACCCTTATTTGTTGTTTCTTTTCTTCCTCAAGATTCCTTGGCACATCATAAGATGCACCCACTGCTGCAAGTCTATTAGCATATTTATTTTCTTTCCTAGGAATGCTTTGAATATTAAATGCTTGGAAACCCTCAAGAAAATCCCAGACTCTGTGTTTATAAGACTTGAGCAGGCCATTTTTGGTGATATTTTGATTTCTCACTTGGTTCACTACCAACTCACTATCCCCATATACTTTCAAGGCTTGAATTCCCCTCTTTTGGGCAAGTAGGAGACCTTGGATCAAAGATTCATAATCGGCCACATTATTGGTACAACTGAATTGGAGTCTAAAAGAGAAATAATATCTTATTTGTGCAGGAGAGATCAACATAACACCAGCCCCTGATCCATTTCTATTCCTTGAGCCATCAAAGTACATACTCCATACTCCATTTATGTCATCATTAGTCCTAACAAGGTCAGGAACTTGAACCTCTTTCTCTATTATGCAATATGTACTAAGGCCTGTCTCAAGAGTTTCTGACATAGGCTCAAACTGACATGTATTTTCCCACTCATCTAAGAAGAAATCAGGAGTCTCTTCTATGGAAGTGACAGGCTCGTTTACTATGTTATTTTCGTCCATCTCTAGAATAGGGCAATTCATATTGATGCAGTTGGGAGTGTAGGGTTCAGTGTGATGAAGGGCTTGAGGCTCTGCTCTTATTGAAGCATTGGCCCCATATCTGGTCTTAAATGACATATAAGACCAATCAGCAGATATGAATCCACCAATTTGAGCAGTAAAGTCTCTTGAAAGACAGATAGCAAAATAGGGCTTGACCTCAGCAACAGATATGTCTTGAATCACAATACAACCAGGGCATGCATGTAGGGCCATTTCCACACTTCTAAGGATGCCTACAGTTTTGACAGTACTCCCATCTAGTTGTAACACATCCCTAAAGCATCAGCAACACACCTAGGCATTACTAAGCTACTAGCCCCTAAATCTATCATGCAATTATGGACTAACTTGCCCCCTATAATCAGAGAAACATAGAATGGAGGAGGTCTAACCTTTTTATTTGTCTCCACATCTCCTGCTAGTTGTACTAAACTAGTGGCACTCTCCATGGTAGATGACTGATCCTTGGGTTCAATCTTTTCCAATTCTTGCTGCAGCATCTTCCTCTGCATTGGTATGGTAGCAACAGCATCCCACATGGAAATGTTTACATTGGTCTTCTTCATTTGCTCTACCACACTCAATGGTGCGTTAGGAATTTTAGCAGAAACTTTAGGAGCTGGACCCATGAGAGGTTGAGATGGAGCAACATAGGGATCACTTGCATTCTCCTCTCTTGGACCTTGCCTTTGCTGTTGTGAAGTGTTTGTTTGCTCATTTGTTGTCTGTGTGTTAGGTATAACACTTGAAGTTGAGGCCTGCTTAGGAGAAGGAGGAGCAGCATGTTCCATAGCTCTCTTCTTGCTTCTTGTGTTATGAGCAACAGAATCCTAGTTTACATTACAATGCTCCTCCATCTGGTGATTCATAAAAGAGCAATCACCCTGCCTCTGAACATATGAGGCCTCCTTGGGATGATCTTCCTTGTGTGATTGCTTTACTGTGGACTCCTGGGCAGTTAGGACCAAATAAGATTCTGCTTTCTGACATAGGCAGTAGGTATAAGAATAGTTACATGAAGGACAAAAATCTTGATCTTGGGCCAAGTTATTTTGAGGGACTATAGCTCTGTTCTGATTTGAGCTTGAAGCAGAAGCATGCCTATTCTGCCTATTCTGATCAAAAGAGCTATTCCACTGATTAGGAGGCCTACCACCACTTGGAGCCTGATATTGCAATTGGGGAGGCTTGCCACTTTGGGCTTGCTGCCTTTCTAAGGCCACCACCTTGTTACTAATCTTTTGTATTAGAGAAAAACTATCCTCTAATCTCTTCCCTTGGTCCTTCAACTCCCTCCCCTGCTCTTGTAATTTTTTATCCAGGGTCTTCTCTCTTTTATCTGTGTTTAGCACTAGACCTTGGAGAATTTCCTTGAGTTCATCTATTTTGTTTGAGGATGTGGAAGCTTGGGGAACAGGAGTAAGGGCTTGTGACGTAGAAATTGTAGCAAGAGGGGCTATTGCTGGTTGGTGGTTGGGAACATCAGGAAAGAAAAGCATAGGAGGCCTTGGAACCAACTTTCCACCTTGTATTAGGATATTCTTAGCTTTTATAGTTGTCTCATAAGCATTTGGTAATGTATCTCCTCCCATAGTTTGGATTGTGGTGGCAATGTCACTGTTGAAAGCTCTAAGGTAATGCAAGAAAGCATTACCAGGGGTAGGTTTTACTATAGTAGGCATTCTATCCCATGTCTTTTGGAATCTATAATTAAAATCAGTCATACATTCATGGGGGGCTCTTTTTATTGTAGTCAGCTGCTCTAGTAGTGACAAATGGTCACTCTTATCCTCAAAATGTTTGCATAATCCTGCTCCTAGTCCATCCCAATCAGTTATGAAACCATGAGCTACACCTCTATACCACTGTAATGCTTTTCCTTTTAAAGATGAGGCTAGAAGTCTGACGGCAACATCATCTTTTGTAATACCATGAATATTGCAGACATTCGCTACCTCTTGGATATGCTCTAGGGGGGAAATAGAAGTTTCACCAGTAAAATCAGGTATGCTTTTTAGTGCAGCTACTGGTATATCATGTCTTTTGGCTAACAACAGAGGACTTCCACCATTAAAGGTGGCAAAAGGATGAACTCTTGGCTGTGCCATATAAACAAGTGTTCTATTGATGAGTGTTGACGGCAATCTAGGCTGAGTTCGAACAGTAGGGGGAGTAGAGACAGATCTTACAGGTATATCAACTGTTATTCTACCCCTAACTAGTGATAATGAAGTTCTAGTCCTTCTTCTCCTAGGATTTGAAATAGAAAGCTCTTGATATTGAAATTTACCTCTAGAAGATGCCCTTGTTTCAGTCCTGGGCATGAATTACTGCAAACTTGGTCTGGAACCAGACTTTTTCATGTTCGGAGTTGCCAAGTACTTGAAGAACCAGCCTCTTAAAGGCTCAAAAATTGAAGCCAGCACTACTTCAGCATTTATCTCTAGAATTCTTTCTTCTTGATACTAGTAGACCTGAAATCTTTTGATAATCATCCCACTGAGCATGCCAAAAACTGTTGTCACTTAGGTTTGCACCCTTGTCCAAGGCCTATGCATGAGGACAACCTAGTGAAACATGGAAACAACCTCCAAGCTATGGGACCTGAACTATTAGGTTGAGTCTCTGGAGAAGGCCGGCTTCCTCTTACTGTCAGGGCGCACTTATCTATTCTCAGAAGGGAAAGGGAGAAAGAGAGCGTTAAAGCAAATCTACCTAGTCTAATCTAAGGTGGTGATGCACCAAAACAAAGTGTTCAGACTCATTCCTGCCCATATATGCACTACAGAACTAGGGTAACATACAAAATTCATACACGTCCAGACTTATATCGATCAATAATCACATACAGATTAGAAAACCAACTTAATGACACCAGGAAAAGAAGATTTCACTTGTATATTATCCAATAGGCCAAAGATAGATACAGTATGTGGACCACTAATCTCAATAATGCATCAATGAGAGGCAAAATGAAGCACATACACATTAACCACTGAAGAGAATGACACAAGATGCTATGTAGCTCAGAGACACAGGGATTCTACACTGCAAGTCTGCAAGCAGTAGCAGAGAAAATCAGGAAGAGGCGACCCTAAGAACAAGTCACCAAATTGCCTTTATAGATCAGGCATAATTAAAGATTTTTGTGTCACACTCACTTCTTACCTATTGGCATTAACTTCCCATCTTGAGAATCCAATCGAAGATCGGATTGAATCCTAGCTTGCATACCAAGAAATCTCATATCTTTTTGAGAAAGAGCCTGGAGAAGATAGAAACGGCGCCACAACATTCCCTGACATGGTAGATGGATCGACTGGATAGATGGAGTGTCCCTCTGCACCTGATATTCACTCTGAGTTGGTGGTAATTGATTATGAAATCAGATCCATGGCAAAAATAAATAAATGATTTCTATCCTTTCTGGTTCACGAAACAATAGGGTCAAAAAGGTCAACCAGGTCCACATGCTGACTGGGCCACGTGGGGCAATCACTTTCCTCCCCTTTGCCACCCTGGCAGTCCTCTTCATGTGCTGACCACACCTTTATGTTTGACTGGGCGCTATGTTGCTATGGGCGCCATGCCTTGAAGTTCCTAATAGCGACATAGTGCCCAACAGTTATCTCTATCCGTGGTAGTACCAAACTGTGACTGTGATGCCCCAACCAGACTGTATCATTGACTTGGCAACTTAACTGTCAATCGTAACTGTGATGTTAACTGCGCATCCAAATCCAAGCCCACGAGGACACGCGGCGCATGGGCACTAACTCGCTATCATAAAATTTGTGTGGTTTCTCCATGGTGAGATAGCGCCCGTCGCTGATCTTCGCAAATCTGACGGTGTAGAACTCGCCCCTGCAACGTGCTGGTTGCGTTGAAGATCTAGTGCCACCTCATGTCTATATTCTGATCTAGCATATGTGGCAGTCCTTTATTGGCCTGACGTAGCACCATTCTGGAGAATTCCCTAACACTTGGCCCCACTGACCTGGCACATGGTACTAAGGCGCTATGTCGCTATAGGAAAATCGAGGCAACCTTCCCATAGCGAGATAGCGCCCAACTGCCATCTCACCCTTTGATGCAAACGTGGCGTATTCTAAAATGCCACTGTGGTAGATGAGGTACCACCCTGACCAATCACGAGGCCACGATGTTAGATAGCTCATCCCACCTGTCTCGTCCTTCGGTCCCACCAAGCCTGAGAGTCCATCATGGTCTATTTTCCGTTTGGGCGCTATGTCGCCAACGGAAAACTCGTGAGTTTTTTGATGGTGCCATGGCGCCCCACCAGCATTTCTAAACTTTTCAGCTGCCTGACCTCTTCCCATCGCAAAACTGGCCTGTCGTAAACTTGCTTGCTATCACACTTCCCGGTCGGGCGCTATGTTGCCAACATAACCTTATCACATCTCTGCCATAGCGCGATGGCGCCTACCGTCGATCGGCCTCGATCCAACGATCATGGAGTTCCGCAACTCCCTTCCCTTGTAAGTCACTGGGCCCGCGGGACATGTGGCACTTCCCTATTGGTACGACGATCACTTAATCCTTACTGCGCCAATTGCATGAAACCTGGTTCCATCAAGCCACGTGGCGCCTGGCCGCTATGTCACCAACGTTAACTCTCGGGCAGTTCTTGATGGCGAGATAGTGCCAGCTGTAGATCCCTGCGGATCCAATGATCGTGAAGACTCGCCATTCCTCCCGAAACTATTAGGCTTGCTGAATGCGTGTCAGCATTTGATTCGTTCTCCTGACGTCGATGGGTAAGACCTGATTCCTGCCGACACGTGGTGGATGGTCGCTATGTCGCCATGTTAAAACCTGTGCATCTTTGCCATAGCGAGATGGCGCCATCCGCTGATCTGGATCGATCTGACGATGGAGATCCTACCCTTCCATGTACTGGTGACGCTGACTGAACTCTGACTTGGAGGACGTGGTCGCTCTTTATTGGCCCAATGAGACACCTCCCTGGTCTGACAAAGCACCAACTCAGAGAGTCCGTATCAGCTTGACCCCACTGATGAATACGTGGCTACATCTGATTTTCCATCTTGACGCCGGGCTGGCAAATTGCATTGCAGAGTACCAATGGGACCCATTTGCCTGACCCTTCCTCACCACGGTGGATTTTTCGATTGGGCGCTATGTCGCCATCAGAAAATGCATTGGTTTTCCGTTGGTGCCATGGCACCTTGCCGTGTTTTGAAACTTCTGATCCGTGGAAACGTGTCGCCCACCGACGTGAGCATCTCCGCCAGGCGCTATGTCGCCATGGAGATTTTTTGGTCGGCGTGCGATAGCGACATAGTGCCTGCGGCGCCGAAAAACTTTCCCGACCCGCCCTTCATTGTAGCCCGCTTGCCAGACCCACCAGACATGCGTCAATTGGGTGTGATGTCGCTGACGCTATTTCCCGTGCATCTCTAATGACGAGATCGCACCGACCGTCAATCTTGTTGAAATCTGACAGAGAAGATCCTGCGAGCTGCAAAATACATCATAAGATCTGATCTTGGCATAAAAAATAATATTTCCACGACTAGTCGTTAGATGAGCTGAGCATTTAAAATTTAAACCTTTGGCGGGTGAGCGAAAGGTAACAATTACTATAGACCGAGCTTCTATGTCCACCAAGTGCATGATGATGCTAAGCATTGACAATGGTTTCTGAGTGTTAGAACCTCAGTGAGATTGTCTTCAGAACCTGAGTACCTATAGTTGGGTTGACTTTGTGTATTTTGGTAAAACTTGTATTGTAGTCAAATTTGATGAATTGTAAACTAGATTGGTATAAATGTAATGTATTGTATCACATCCAAAGAGATATAGAAGTATGAAAATATATGTATTAAGATGAAGTACAAAGTAAAAATACTACAACAGTATAAGGAGCAACACAAATTTATCAATCATAGCAAGGTGATCATTATACTCAAAGGAATCTCATTCAACAAATCAAGTTGTAGATTAGAGATCAATCACTGGTTCATCCTAATAGGTGGAATAGTTAAATCTCTTTAACAAGTGTGCACTTTACTGTATGTTTGTAAATCATTTTGCAAGGTGGACCTAGCAATCCTTACTGCTCCTAATAGGGTAGATCATCAAAAGTTATCATTATAAACCTTAATAGGCCAACTTTATATTGCAGTACTAAAGCCTATGGGTATCATCCCCACCCCAGTTTTATTTTCTATTTGGAAGGTTTTTGGGTCACCGTATTGTGTGTCAAAGTGTTATGAATGTTTTAATACTTTTAGTTTTTCATGCATGCAATTAGATCATAATACATATGAAAGATTAATTGATGAGTTAAGATTAATTTTTATTGGTTACTGATTCACCCCTCCCCTCTTAGTAACTTAGCCTATCTCATATATCCAACAATAACAACTCCCACTAAGAACATAAATTTGAGAAAGAATCATCCTAAGAATCAAATTATTGGAAGTAAAGGTAAAAAGTGATGAGAAGAAATAGAGTAAATGAAAAATTATGTCTGATTTCTCAAGTTGAACCAAAGAGTGCAAATGAGGCATGCAAGCATGATCACTAGATTCAAGAAATGAAGGAAGAACTAGACCAGATTGTGAAGAATGAGACAAAGGGAATTGGTTTCCAGACCTAAAGTCAAGAATGTTATATGAACTTAATGAATATTTAGAAATAAGATGAATGAACAAGGTGAAGTTGTGATGAATAATGCAAGACAGGCATGCAAAGCATATTCATAGCAAGAAGGTATAGATTATGAAGAGACATTTTTCTCTATTGCTAGAATGGAAGCAATAAGTATGTTCATAGCTTACGTAGAAATCAATAAGTTTAAAGTGTATCAATTAGATGTAAAGTCAACATATCTAAATGGAGAACTTGAAGAAGAAGTCTACATTGAGCCTGGCCTAGAGGATTTCCTTTGATAGAAGAAAAGGATGTAGTATGTAGATTAAAGAAATTATTGTATCATCTAAAGCAAGCACCTAGAACCTGGTATGCAATATTGGACAAATATTTGGAAAAATTGGGATTCGCTAAAGGTATGACATATTGATGCAGGAGCATCTGGAGGTATAACGGCAATCCTGTGTCACCAAAAAAAAAAAAATACCTAGACATAGTTTTTATTTCATGTGTTTTCATTTTAGGATACCCATTTGGGTCAAATAAAGGTTCCAACTCTCATAGTTCCAATATTAGTGTTCTGAGTCAGAGTTCTTAAGCACCTTGGGATACATGTAAATGCCAGAAAGATAGGACTATGTAATTGAGCCATAATTATGGTGAGTTAGAAGGTGCAATTTGGAGGGATGATGGTAATTTTAATTTAGAACATTCCAGAAAAAGAATCAAGTCAAAAGGCCCCACAGTTAGAAAGTTATTGCAATTTTTTGATTTCTGGAGACCTCCTAAGAATGCTTCAAAGTTAGGTTCAAGGTACAAAATGACCTCGTACAGGCCTAAAAAATGGGGGACAAGAAAATTTTTCTATACAGCTATAGAGCACTTCGAGAGCTTTTCAAAAATGTAAACGGTTCGTCAATCGGAGCTACGGTTCAAAAATTATGCCTCCCGAAAGTTTGGCTACCGTTTCTGGATTCTTCTAATTTTGTGCCGACTTCTACTACGACTTCTGGAGCCTTCTATTTTGGTGGTGGATGCCAACTAGCACTTTCTAGAATGTATTCCTGATCCTTAACCTTTTGGGGTCTATTTAAGAACATTTCTAGCATTATAAAAGGCAGTTCAGAGTGGAGTTTAAGAGAAGGTACTGGGAGAAGAAATTATCTCCAGATATATACTATTGTAAGCCCATAGGGCATGTTTTGGAGACTATTTTCTCTACACTAAGTGTATTGGTATATTTTCACAATTAATAAAGCATCCCTTTCCTGTTGTGTTCATTCTGTTCTTGGGTTGTGTCTCCATCACATATAGTAACTTATACTTGCAAGAAATTGAGAATGCATTGTTGATCATTGTAATATTTTTTGATGACATAATCTTTCAAGGTAATGATGAAGAAAGTGTGTTTCCATGATTTTAGTCCCCCATATTTTTCAAGTGTTCAAGTGAAGTGCTAAGTCAATGTTTCATGTCTTATCTTGCTATAGGTTGCCATTAGGGTTTCCTCGCTCATCTTTCCCTCTAAGTCATCTAGGTGGGAATACAAGAAAAATGCAAATATTTTTAGTTGTGCTAGGTGATTAGGATGGGAAGGGTGAGTTAATACATTCGCTAGATGAGAGAAAGAAAAAATTCTATTCATAAGAAATCCTAACTCTATGATCAAATGTTTTATTGACAACATGGTGCAGATTGAATGAAAAGATTATGAGCATATCTAGAGAAAAATGGCAGTGGAGAACATGAGGACTAAGAATAAACAACATGTTGCAAAAACATTAACAAGGTAAAGAATGATTAGTTGACTTTGATGGAATAAGTACTAAAATATGTAAAAGTATGGAAGAACATGGTCAAAGGTGGTGAAGATCAAATGTGATCTCAAATCAGTGGCGTAGATCACATATGAATGTCCATATCCAAATTTGAAAAGATCACATGTTTGCATGGTATTCAAATTAACTCAAGGTCAACATCATGAAGATGCAAAAGATAGTTGCAGTTAAATCAAATAGGTTCTCACACCATCTCAGGTGATATAATAGTTAAGTCCCTTCAAGTCATGAGGATGTGACAATGGGCCCAATAGTTAATATTTGAGCTTTCAGATAGTTGCATGTGGTTAGGGTTAATCATAAGGTAAGGATGAGAAACTATTAAAAGTAATCGAAACAATTAAGTTAAAAAGAGCACAACATCACATGCAATCAGCCAAACGATTCAAGTTTATGTTGTGAAGATGTGAAAGCATTGGTAGTTAATTCAAGCAATCATTGCACCATCACAGGTGACACAAACAATTGACCTTTTCAAGTTGCAAGCTTGAGAATGAAGTCAAGGTCAAACTTGAGGTAGTCATTACAACATCATAGGTAGCAATACAATCAAGACAAAAAATTGCAAAGATCCAAAAAAGAAAATAGAATGACACATGTTTACATGAGCCCATCATATTCTATATTCACCAAAATCTCTAGCCAATGAAATAGTGCCACTTGTCTACCATGATGTACATAGCTGGAAGATGGACCCACACTATAGAAGTGAACAAGAGAGTTAAGACCTTCTAATCTCATCCATCAAATTGTAAAGATCAACTCTTATGACAAGTTCACAGAAGATAACCCAGAGTCAACAAGAAGAAACTATGAAAGCCATTGATCACATGGTTGTAGGTGGTTAGAAGTAACCCAAAGTTAGGGTCACAATAGATTGAAAGCAACAAATTGTTTGATCGCAAGCTTGGCTGGCAATTTAAGGATGACAATTATGAAGCCATGAAAAGCTAGAGATGGTTGCTAGGCACATGATTGCACTAGTTAATTTTTAGTTTTTGAAAGAGTTGTCTCATCGAAGGAAATTAGAATAGCAGTTAGTTCAAGTTGTAAAGTAGTGAACACCTAATGATTGCATCATCACACATTTTCAATGTTATCTCTTAGAGAAAGCCACAAAGATGCCAAAGAAAGCTTTGGTTAGATTAAAATAGTTATCACATTGTTGCAAGTGGTTAATGTTAATCATGAGTTAATTCTATGAAAGAGCAACAATGTATATTTGTGTGTTCACAAGAGGTTACAGTTAAGCCTATGTCAAGGTCACAAAGTGGTGAAAATCCTTTTTATAACTTCACAAGGTTAAAGGATAAGTCAAAGCTTTGAGTTTGAGTTGTGAACTTGCAAAATATAGTAATAGTTAGTTTTAAAAAATCATCGCATCATTGCATCGAGTGAACGTATTGTATGAATGATAGTTGCAAAGAAGTGACAGAAGAAAATAAAAAGGGTTTTCTTGCTTCAATTGTAATCATTGATAGGAGATTGATGGTGGAAAATTGGACCTATTGTATTCATTAAGATTCAAATTATATGAATTTTGCACCAACACATTACATAATAATATGAATCATTTTGAGAGTTTCTAACCATTTCTTCTTTCTTTCTCTAATGTATTGAATTGCAATAGATGACTATTGGATTTTTGAGCGATTCAAGTGCTCTATTAATGTAACTGATGAATCTGTAACTGGCCAAGAACCCTTAGAGGGGGAATATATATGTAATTTTCTAAGTTAATAGAAAGGATTAGAAATTATGTCCAACTTTTCCCCTTACATTTCTAGATGTTGAGTGAGAATTGAAGAGTTAAATGGAATGAAGGATTTGTATGATGTTTGCAATTAAGTAATGTGATGTTTTGATTCCATTTATGACTAGTATGCCTAGGTTCCTTTCATTGTCTCCTTCAGTTGAGCTAACCTTGCATCTTAAAATAGTTTCTATGGGACTATAGGATTAATGCATTTGAAGCTATTAATTCCTTGTTAGATTCCACTTGGTAAAGGGTTATTAGTTAAGGCGGATTCCATTTTATCTTTCATGTGTATCTCTTCTCTCTCCCTAGATTTCATTTTAGTAGGACTAATCTGAATTTAGATTAGAGTAGGAGTGTATTAAAAGGGCTTTAAGGTAATTTGCTTTCCCATTCTACTGGGTGTTATAAGTTGCCCAAATCTATTTCTACCTAGGGTGATTGTAGTTATGAGCATCCTAGTTTATCCTCTTCTAGTTCCCAATGATCTATTAAAAACACAATTCATTAAATATCTTGCATATAAGGGATTTGTATCTTATAATTTAGAGGTTAGTGATATAACACATACATTGACCTATTTTTTGGTGAAATCCTTTTGTTTCCTCCCATTTTGGGCATCTAGAGTCAAGGTAAACCCAAGTTAGCAAGAGGGACAAACTATTAACCAACAATTTTTTGGCAACTCTATTGGGGATTGGAATCTAAGAATAGTGTTTGGTTTCTCATTCTCAAAAATCTAAAGGTATCTTTTATTAGGATGAAGATTGGAAACTTTGTATGGAGGACATCTTCCCTTTAGTCTAAGAAGGTCTAGTGTAACACAATGGACATGAAAAATTCAAAGACCAAGAGAAGGCAAAGGCCTAAACCCACTCTCCAAGAACTTAATGAGATTACTGACAAGCTACTACAAGAGCTTGTGCTTCTATATAAAGAAAGAATCTCCCATGTTGTCCAAAAGAATATTAGCATTGAAGATGATCATGTTTCTGCATCCCTCTGGAAATGTGTGTGCTCCTGATTCTACAAATTGAAAGACATGCAAAGAGATGTGTTGAACTTGAGTTAAGCAAGGATGAAGTGCATTCCTACTCTTGAATAGATTCACACCACAAATGACAAGGTGCTTCATGAGATTTTTGACTAGTATAGAGAGAGCATCTCCTATGTAGCTTGATAAAAAATCAACATAGAATATGATCATATGTCAAAGATGTTTTGGAATCACATCTATGCCCATTTCCAAAGACTTGAAGACCTACAAGAAAGTGAAATAAGAAAGATGAAACAAGTACAAATAGTTGAACATGAAAATCCTTTGGTAAGGTCACTTGACTCTATTCCTTATGGTTTTTAGATGTTTACAGAGTAGGTGAATATTCCTAACATGAGCACCAAGAAAAGGCCAAGGCCTAAACCTAATCTTGAAGAGCTCCATACAACTAGGGACAAGGTCTTTTAATAGATCTTGTAAATATTGCAGAGAGTCTCAATAAAGGATATGACCCCAAAGAAAGGATGATATGGGAGCACCTCTGCAACTGATTCCACAAGTTGAAGGATCATAAAAAGGACAAGAGAAAGGAGCTAAAGTTGAAGATAGAATCTACACCTAATCGTGAAGCTCCCATGGTAATGTCACTTGATTCCAATTTTGGTATTATTGCATTCTTTTGTAGACAAGAGGTTATTCCTAATGTTACAAATCAAGGTGACAATAATCCATCAAATTCCTCTAAAGAAGAATCTTTTGATGATCATCTACCCACACTAGAAAATTCCACTTGTGATCTGCCAATAGCTACACTTCTGATTCTAATTAAAGAAAGAAATAATGAAGTTCATCCTAAAGAATGGTTGTATCAATATGAGGAGGAACTTCACAAATGTATTGGTAAGACTATTATCCTTCATAAAGATGTGATTGAAGAAAAGAGTCCTAAGATCAACTATCAGTTTGTAGAAGAATTAGTTCCATTAGTAGATGCAACTTTTTCTTATAATGAAGAAGAGGAGACTGTCTGTGAGTTCCTATCAACCCTCCAAATAAATGAATGCTCTCACGATGACTTAGATGTGGAACTAAAACTTTAAAAAAGATCATTGGCTTGTGAGTCTCCTTCTGTGCTTTCAAATTGTGCAAGTAGTAATAATACATTGAAAGAGGGAAGGAATGAAATTGACTTGGTTTTTCAAAGCAATGAGGTGACTGACCATCAACTGGTGGATTTTGTGGTGAAGGTAACTTATTTCTATTCTTAGGCTCATGAAGAAAGTATAGACCACTAAAAAAATGAGCTCATTTTCTTAAAAGAAGCATATGTCTTTCCTCCCATCCTTGACACAACAGAAGACCATCAAGGAATGACATGAAAAATGCAAAGGGAGATAGTGAAGTATATGACCAAGCATGGTTGTTTAGGCCTGAATGGATATATATGAGCTAATGCATATAATCAAAGAATCATGTGGAGTTTCCATACTACTATTGCTGCTACAAGTAGGAATCATGATTAGAGAGAAAATCAATTGTGGAGGAAGGGATCCCACTTCAATCAATCAGTAAGTGGATTCACTTGAGTATCTTTTTCTATTGATTTCATAAGGTGAGATCCCTCTCACCTCTATAAATATGGTAGGATAGGTGTGTGTTTAGTTTAGTTGTTCATGTTTCTTTTCTTTCTTTTTGTGTGTTTTCTTCTCCTCTATGTTTGTTTTCCCTACTTCCCCACCACCCAAATGCATAACATCTCCCTATGCTATTTATGACTCTGCAACCCAATGGGCTAAGACACTGATCTTTTCTATTTCATGTTTTCTATAATAAAGGAAGTAGGTATCTTATTTTTGTGTGTTTTTTTTGAGCTTTTTGCAAAAATAAAGATTGTTAGGTTCTTTCCTAGGCACTAACATGCCTAGTTCCTAGGTTAGAGCTAGTTGTTTCCATGATTTTAGTCCCCCATATTTTTCAAGCTTTTAGGTCAAGTGTTAAGTTAGTGTTTCATGTCTTGTCTTGGTATAGGTTTCCATTAGGGTTTCCTCTCTCATCTTTCCCTCTGAGTTACCTAGGTGGGAATTCAAGACAAACGCAAATATTTTCAGTTGTGCTAGGTGATTAGGATAGGAAGGGTAAGTCAACACATTTCCTACCTAAGAGAAAGAAATAGTTCTATTCATAAGAGATCCTAACTCTATGATCAAGTATTCCATTGACAATATGACATAGATTGAATGAAAAGATTATGAGCATATCCAAAGAAAAATGGCATTGAAGAACACAAAGATTGAGAATAAAGAAAATGTTGCAAATGCATGAACAAGCTAAAGAATGATCAGTTCACTTTGATGCCAAACAAGTATTGAGATATGTAAAAGTATGGAAGACCATGGCCAAAGGTGGTAAAGATAAAATGTGCTCCTAGATCAATGGCACGGATCACATCTAAATGTCCACATCCAAATTGGAAAAGATTGCATGTTCATATGGTAGTCGAATTAACTCAAGGTTAAGGTCATGAAGATGTGAAAGATAGTTGCAATTAAATCAAATAGGTTCTCACACCATTTTAGGTGATATAATTTTTAATTCCCTTCAACTCATGAGGATGCGATGATGAGCCCAATAGTTAAGATTTGAGCTTTTGCATAGTCTCATGTGGTTAGGGTTGATCATAAACTAAGGGTGCAAAACCATGAAAAGTAATGAGAATAGTTAAGTTGAAAAGAGTGGAATATCATACATAGTCAGCCAAATGATTCAAGTTCATGTTGCAAAGATGTAAGAAGAATTGATAGTTAATTCAAGTAGTCATTGCACCATCGCAAGTGATACATACAATTGAGCTTTACAAGATTTGAGCTTGTGAATGAAGTCAAGGTCAAACTCGAGATAGTCATTGCAACATCACAAGTAGAAATACAATAAAGAAAAAAGTTGCAAAGATGTAACAAAGAAAATAGAATGACGTGTGTTTACATGGGCCCATCATATTCTATAGTTAGCAAACTCTCCAGCCAATAAAATAGTGCCACTTGTCTTCCATGATGTACACAGTTGGAAGATGGACCTACACTACATAAGTGAACAAGAGAGTTAAGACCTTCTAATCTCAAACATTAGATCTTAAATATCAATTCTTATCACAAGTCCATAAGTGATTAAAGATAACTTGGAGTCAACATGAAGAAGTTGCAAAAGTAGTTGATCTCATGGTTGCAGATGGTTAGAAGTAACTCAAAGTTAGGGCCACGATAGAGAAAAAGAAAGGAATCACTTTATCACAAGCTTGGATAATGGTTTAAGGATGATAGTTGCAAAGCCACAAAATGCCAGATATGACTACTAGGCACATGATAACAACAATTAATTTTTAGTTTCCAAAAGAGCTTTCTCATCGAAGGAAATTAGAATAGTAGTTAGTTCAAGTTGTGAAGCACAGAACACTTGAAGATCACATCATCTCACATTGTTAACATTAACCCTCAAAAAAAGTTGTGAAGATGTAGATGAAAGCTCTGGTTAGACCAAAATAGTTATCACACTATCACAAGTGGTTAATGTTAATCATGTACTAAGGCTATGAAAGAGTGATAGTGTGTATTCACATGTTCGCGGTAGGTTAAAGTTAACCCTAAGTCAAGGTCACAAAGTGGCAAAAGTCATTTTCACAGCTTTGCAGGGTTAAAGAATAACACATAGTTTTGAGTTACAAACTTGTGAAAGATAGTAATAGTCTATTTTAAACAATCATCACATTGAATGAAGGCATTATATGAATGATAATTGTGAAGAAGTAACAACAACAAAATAAAAAGGGTTTTCCTATTGTGATTGTTGATAGTAAATCAATGGTGGAGATTTAAACCTATTGTGATCATTGAGATTTAAATTATATGAATTTGGCACCAACAGATCAAAGAAGAATATGAATCATTTTGAGAGTTTGTGACCATTTCTACTTTCTTTCTCTAATGTATTGAATTGTAATAGATTATTGTTGGATTTTTGAGTGATTCAAGTGCTTTGTTAATGTAACTGATGAATCTATAACTAGCTAAGAACCCTAAGAGGTGGCCTATATATGTAATTTTCTAAGTTAATATAAAGAATTGGAAATTCTATCCAACTTTTTCCCCTACATTTCCATATGTTGAGTGAGAATCAAAGAGCTAGATGGAATGAAGTATTTCTATGATGTTTGTAGTTAGGTAATGTGATGTTCTAATTCCATTTAGGACTAGCATGCCTAGGTTCCTTTCATTGTCTCCTTCAGTTGAGCTAACCTTGCATCTTAGAATAGTTTCTATGGGATTTTAGGAGTCATGCATTTGAAGCTATTAATTCCTTGTTAGATTCCATTTCGGTAAAGGGTTATTAGTTAAGGCAGATTCCATTTCATCTTTCATGTGTATCTCTTTTCTCTTAGATTGCATTTCAGTAGGACTAATCTTCATTTAGAGTAGAGTAGGATTATTATTAAAAGGGCTTTAAGATTATTTCTGATATCCATTCCACTAGGTGTTATAGGTTGCCTAAATCTATTTATGCCTAGGGTGTTTGTAGTTATGAGCATCTTGGTTTATCCTCTTCTGGTCTTAGGTTAAGAGCATATGCCATCCCAATGATCTATTAAAAACACAATTCATTGTATATCTTTCATATAAGGAAGATGTACCTTATAATTTAGAGGGTAGTGATATAACACATATACTGATCCATTTTTTGGTGACATCCTTTTATTTTCTCACATTTTGGGCATCTAGAGTCAAGGTAAACCCAAGTTAGCTAGAGGAAAAAATTGTTAACCAAAAAGGTAATAAATTTGTTGATGAAATGAAGAATGAATTTGAGATGAGTATGATTGATGAAATGAAATTTTTTATGGGTCTACAGATTTTACAAAATAGTAATGATATTTTCTTATCACAAGCAAAGTATTTGAAAGAACAGTTGAAAATATTTGGCTTGGAAAGTTGTAATCCTATTGGTACACCTATGATAACTAGTCATAAGTTATCTACCAAAGATGAGACACCTACAACTGAGAAAAAGAGGTATAGATCTTTGACTAGAGGTTTACAATATCTTACTCACACTAGACTAGATATAACAAATGTAGTTAGGATAGTAACAAGATTTCAAGTTGATCACAAGGGATCACATTATCCAGCAGTAAAATGAATATTTAGATATTTTAAGGGTACACCCAATTTTGGACTATGGTATGACACATCAAGCTATTTTACTTTGCAAGCTTATACTAATGTAGAGTGGGAAGGTAGTATGAATGATAGAAAGAGCACTAGTGGTGAAGCATTTTTTCTTAGAGAAAGATTGGTTTCATAGCTAAGAAAGAAACATGATTTTATTTCATAGAGTACAATAGAAGTAGAGTATCTAGTAGCATCAAAAAATCATAATTAGATCATGTGGAAGAAGTAGATGTTGAAGGACATTGGAATAGAGATTTCAGAACTTGTTATCATACATTGTGATAACACAAGTACAATAACTATGTCTAAGAATCCTATGTTGCATTCTAAGACTAAGTGTATATCTATTAAGTACTATGTTTTGAGAGAAAAAGTTTCAAAGAAAGAAATCATTTTACAAAATGTAAATACAAATGAGAAAATTGCAAATATCTTTATGAAGCCCTTGCCTAAAGATACATTTAAGTATTTGTGAGGTATGCTTGGGGTTATGCCCTTGCCTATTTATGAGTAGATGATGTAGAGAGTGCATTAATCGAGTGGTACAAAGAACTATTTTTTATCTAAACTAAATGTTGATGTTTCCTATGGGGAGTATCTCTGACGAGAAAAGTTGTCAAGGACTCTTGGTAGTTGATATTGAATAGTATCATTAGACACTTGAGTTGATTGAGTACTTGTAATAGATGATTGACCTAATGAAGTCTTTGTCATTGATGTCAATGGGGAGAAATTATACATGAAAAACTTCTCCTATACATGGGGGAGAAGTGTTACAAAAAGGGAGAAAGATTGCAACAATGGGAGAGATGCACCAATGAGAGTGATTGATGTCAATGGGGAGAAACATTGAATGTGGGAGAAGTGCAAAAATTGGTGACCATCCATGAAAGAATGTAAGTTGTTCCCAAGAGTTATAATGTGAACAACTAATGTCAATCCTAAGAATAAGAAAGCATAGATAGAGCATTGTTCTAGTGGATTTCAGATTTGATCGATGGAGAGGATTTGAAAAGAAGAGAACAACAATTTAGCAACAATAAAAGAGTCTAATTTGGTATTCTTGAAACTTAGACATTTTTCATCTATGTTGCCATCAATGCATCAATGTTTATGGTATTCCTTTTTTAGAGTATTCTAAGCATTGGAGAGACTGCTTATGATTGACTTGTTGCATTCACAACTATATTTTTCATTAATGTCAACATAGCATTGTTTATGTGAAGACTGGAAAAGTAAGAGGCAGAGAATGAGATTGTACAAACTATGTACTAATGATCACATCAAGTTCAGTTAAGGATGTGTTCTACATTATATCCTAATGATGTGGATAATTGTGCATATAGAGAGTCAAAGACATGCAAAAGATATGCTTGATTTATAGAAGATAGTAAGAATACAAATTGCCTAATAAGTGGTTTATGATGATTGATTTGTATCTCTTGACTAAGACAGAATCATAATGAGCATAGTTAGACAGTGATAGTAGACATCCTCATGATGACATCAACAAGTGTGCAAGGTTTGAGGTTGTACATATGAGAAGTTGTAAATATTGTGAGCCAATAGTGATTTGTAATTATGAAAAGGTGTAAAGTGTATAATATCTTAATGAGGTCCAATTATAATTAATTGAGAAAGCTTCAAGGCTAACTCAAGGAATTGTTTTGAGGATATTCTATAAAGGAAGGTAATTTTCCTTTTGAAGATGTGTGTGATTGATGTATGAAGTACAAATTGTGCAAGTGATATGTGAAGTTGGTAAATGTGTATAAGCAATCCAAGGAATTATTTGGATGCAAAATTAGTGATCTGGTATTGAGATATAAAGAGGATAAGTATGGTTAGAGGAAAGAGAAGGAGCTATACTTTTCTATTATTGTGCAAAGAATAATATAGAGATTAGTTGGACAGTGACCTAAATGGTGTTTCCCTTAAAGTTGTTCGGACAGTGGGTCCATCTGCCTTCTACAACTCCTAATAGGGACTAATATGTATTGAATGTATTTTAGTGGCTCCTAATAGAATCCATCCTCTAACAAGGAACTTTCATATTAGTAAATCATTTTGTGGGTACCCTCCCCACTGAGGTTTTCCCTAGTTAACATATATGGTGTTATTGTGTATGAGTATCTTCTTATGGTTTTTGATTATATTTTTCACATGCTTAAGGATTAATAATGTTGATAAATGTTTTATTAGAACTGGATAACTGATTCACCCACCACCCCCCCCCAGTGATCTTGGTAGACTTTACTCTCTAACATGGATCTCTCAAGAAAATATTCAATTTTTTTCTTAGGGAAATTGTTTATTATGTGACTTTGGATGAGAGTTTTTTGAGGGTTATACCCATCATTTTAAGCACAACATGAAAATTTGCATTTCTCCCTCTCCCTTTGTGAATGGTTTTCTCTATGTAGATAACTTAGATAATGTGTCCTCCATTTGGAAAGTTGTCCATGATTTGAAGAAATCTCTAACCAAAGGTTGCAAATAGAATCAGGCTGATGGTAAAACTATCTTTTTTGGGGAGGATAGTTGGTTATGGGATTCTCCCTTGAAATTCTTTTACAATAATGACTAGATTATTGAGCACTGCAAAGCCACATTTGGTGTTAAAGTCAATGACTACTGGATTAAAAACGGATGGGCAAACCTTACTTCTTTGGATATCAATCTTCACCCTATTGAACTCTCTCTTTTTTCTTCTTGTATCAAGAAAAACTCCCAAAATATGGTAATCTAGGCTCTTCACTCAAGTGGTAATTTCAAAATTTCTACCCTTTTTGAAGAAAAGAGAATTGATCTTCTGTGGGTTAAAGCTTGGACCAAAGGTTTAACCCCTTAAATAATTATTTTCTTTTGGATTTCTCTATAGAACAAAGTTCTCACTATGGAAAATCTTAGAAAAATAGGGATGATCATAACCAAATGCTCTTGTCTCTGCAGAAATGAAATGGAATCTGTTAACCATATTGTTCTTCATTGTTGTTATGCCAAGGATGTTTGGAAGGAAATTTTGAATTTTTGGAATATGCAATGGACTTTTCTGAAGAATATTTTTGATAGTTTTTTAAGCTAGAGTAGCCCCTTCATAGGATATCATGTTTGCACCCACTAGCAATATTATTTTCCCCACATCTATTGGGGCTTGTCAAAGAAAAGGAATGACAAAATCTTCAGAGATACTAGCACCCCCTCATGGGTCATTGGTAAAAGAATTATCAGGAGCATAAAGGAGAATTTTATATCACATTCAAGCCCCTCTACTAATCTCAACTTGGAGCATCTTGGTCATAATAGTAAAGTTAAAAAGGATAACTTGAGGGAGAGTTCCATTTGGTTATCCCCTCCCAATGGCTAGATAAAGACTAATTTGATGGTGCTTCTAGAGGGAGCCCAAGCAAGGCTAGCTGTGGGGGAGTCATTAGGGACTGTAATTGCAACATCATCAAGGCTTAGGCTATTCCTCTTGGAATTACTTCTAACCATAAAGTTGAGATGGTCAGATCATATTATATGATCAAGTTGGCTAAGGATACTGGTTGCAGGAACCTCTGGCTAGAAGAGGACTCCAAAAATATTGTCAACATTCTTAATAATAAAAATGACCCAACCTAGAATATTTCAAACCTTCTTTGGGAAAGAAAAGACGACCTCATATTTTTTCAAAAAGTGTTCATTTCTCATAACTATCATGAGACAAACACGTTGGTTGATTGGATGGCCAACTTGGTAGTTCAAAGTACTAATATTGTCACATGGACTAACTAGCTAAGCATGAATGATGATTTAAAAGCCAAGTGTAATTATGAAAGAAACATATCTCGAGAAGGGAAAATCTACGTTTGATATGCTTGTTGCCTCCACTTATCAAATCATCACTACTTCCATTTATTGCTTTAAATGGAAAGGTTTTCATGCTTGCATGTTTGTCAAGACTTCACATGGATTGTGGGTGCATTTTGGGATTTCAAGAGGTAATACGTTGAACCTTTCTTGGGGTATTTCTCTTAGCTCTCTCAGTCCCATTCTGTAGAGTGGGTTTCTTTCTGTGAATATGGGAGGGAAAGTGAAAAAGTTGGAACTTGAGAAGTGCCTCTATTGGAAAAAGGAGGAAGTTTAGCACCAACTCAAGAAAGGGAAGGTGACCAGCTATATTGAAAAATTTCATGGTCACAAACCTCATGTGATAGACAGTTTCTACAAATCTGGGGTTGGTGACATAGTTACACTCTATGGTAGATAGTTTATCCTAAATGCTAATTTCATTGTTGAGGTTACTAGGTTGCCTAATGAAGGTATGTGATTTTTCAAGTAGAAAAAAGCTTCATAAGAGGTGGTCAAGCACTTTCCCAAAAATGACTAGGAGGAACTGAAATTGGTGAAGGTTGCTAACTTCTATGATCTTTCTCAAATTAAGGATATTTGGCAAGAATTTCTTACCAATATGTGGATGTATTTCATTCTGGATGGTAGGGTCTTGAGGGTTCATCAATACCACTTTTTTTTTGAATCACTTTTGTTATAAGAAAAGAATTTCTCCTTTCCTTACCATTTGGCACATTCTCTCCTCGGTGGGCTCAAAGCCCATTAGCATAAGGATTCTAGACCTATCATCCATAATGCTCTTATCCTGCTTGTCACTGAGTTTTGCCAAGACAACACCCCTACTCACTCTGTTTCTAGTAGTAAATGGAAAAGGGAAGGGGAAGGCACTCCCAATAGAAAGGAGACTGTTGGTGGTTCTTTGATGAAAAATAAAATAACTACAAGTGGGCTCTACTTATGGAAAAAAACTCTAGTCAGAGCTCAGATGATTTGAAGGATGACATTGCTCCCTGGATGATGACTTGGCCCTTACAGTGAGTGATGGATGTTCTTTTGAGACTAATGATACCACTCTCAACCTAGATGATATCTCTTCCTATGATTCTTTTCTTTCTTCCCGTAGTACTGTCAGCAAGAGAGGTAAGCCCTCTTCTAATAAGGGTAAAGCTAAGGATAATGTCCCTTCCTCAAATCCTAAAAGAAAAAATAAGATTAATGCTAGCCTTGAGAATAAGGGTATTATCATTAAAGAGGATAGTGGAAAGATGGTGAAAATAGAGGGCTTGCATGATAAAAATGATAAGAAGGAGAAGAGTAATAATGAAAAAGATGGGTAAATCAACTTGATTACCCATATGCAGGATATGGAATCAACCTGATTACCCATATGTTGGATATGAAATGTGTTGATAATCCCCTATTAATGCTACCATTTTCCTTGATCCATTGTTAGTGAATGCTTCTCTAGCCAAATGTGCTCATGAAAATATTAATCTTGGTACAGACAATGAGTCCAATACCCAAAACCAGGACTTTAAGAAAAAGCTGGAAAAACATAATAATCCTAAGAATGATGATTCTAAGGGTGATGATAATGCTCTGTAATATATGAATAAAGCCAAAGACAGAGCTAATATTGGGATTTTGATGGAAAAATGGATGTATAATGAAATTTAAAAACTTCACTTATCTATTTCTTCCTTGTAGGAGAAGTCCATATTTTTACAGGTAAAGCTAGATGAGGAAAGTAAGAAGTGGAGGGAGTTGGAATCTCTAGTTGGGAACATCCCAACTAAACTTCAGGATTATGAAGCTTCCCCTTAAAAACTAAATAAGGATACTGAGATGGGTATGTAGGGTGTTACCTCGTCCATCTTGGTTGCTATTGCTTCTATTGGAAAAGTTTCTCCAAATGAAACTAACTCGACTTTTCATGCTCCACTATTGGCTGGTGGTCCGAGCAGAAGAACTAGACAAAGCACTAAGAAAGTGGATCTCCATCTTCCTATGAATAATATTCAAGACTCTCTCAAAGAAGCTTTTTCTTTTAGGCACATCTATTTATGGTGCTATTGATATAGGGAGCTCCCCTTAATACCATAAACTCATAACAAAAACATAGAAACAAAAAAAAATTAGAGAACAAAATATGGACTTCTTATTTGCACCACAAATGTGGAATTACAAAATTCATAAGTACAATATGGTAACCCACATGGGCACCTCCAGTACAATAATTTTCAAGACAAGTTGTGAACTATCACCCAGAGCTGTCCTAGACAATGTTCGGGCCTTTTTTAAATAGGTAGTTTTATGCCACCCAGGAAGGTTCTAGATGCCCAAACTTAATACCTAGGGCTGACAAACCCTAACAATACACATAGAGTTGGCCAAATACATCTTTGACAAATTATTTTAGAAATTTCAATAGCCCAACTTTAGAAGGCCATAACTCATGAATTGTTGCTCCGATTGGATATTATAACCACTTTTCAAAAATGTCAACTCCTGATCTATAGGCTCAAAATGGTGCTAGTGCCCTTCCTTCAAGTTTTCAGACCTCATCTGGGCACTCTAAGGACTCCAAAGCTAAGCCTGAAGATTTTTCTGTAAATTTTTCCATCGAAAATCTACAATAACTTCTCTGATACTAATGCTTGAGCAATGAGATTTTTATGGTAGGCTTACAACTCTAAAATGAACCTTCTTATAGAAAATGAGAACATTCCGAGCTCATATGAAAAATTTACTAAAAATAGTAAGTTCTCATAAATAGTAACCACCCTATTTACTAGTCCGTATTAAAATAGAGATGACTAAAAATAAAATATTTTTGGGTGGTGCAAGATTTCCCTTGCACCCAGGATGCTCTTGCATCAGCTATTAAAGAACTGGTCTAAGTTTTTTTCTAGGTTTTATCTGGACTTTTGGTCCCTGTTGTTTTGTTGTCTTATGTTTGTTGCTAGTCCCTATAAAACTAGATTGACTTGGTTGCTAGTCACTACAAAACTAGCCTTTGAATTTTATTATGATATTCTGGGTTACTGATCCTTGTAAAGCTAGTTTCTAACTTTGGTTCTATTTTGTTTGGGGTTTCAGCTCCCCCTCAGACCTGATTTTACCTAATCAAAACATGAAAATTTCCATTTCATTGTATTTTTATTCTTCTCTTAATGTTGGTATTAATGAGATGCACACTCTTGAGGTTGCCAATCCCCCTGCCCCCTTCATGATGGATAAATGATTCTTATCTATGAGCATATACAAGCCAACTTTGTGGGGATCCCCATAGCTAATCAGGTGGAGTGCGAGTATGAAATTGAGGTCTCAAAATCCTATAATGAGGACAACCTTTCTGACACTAAAGGGAGTGGGTCTGAGGATGTGGCTATGAAGAATCACAAGGAGAAAAGTAAAATGCCCTCATCAATGAAGACTCCAAACACTAGTAAGACCAAGAACAAGAACAAGATAATTTCTAAGGGTGTTGTGTCTTATGATGAAGATTAAAATGAGAATGAGGAGTACATAGATACATACAGAGAATATAGTAGATATAAGGGTAAGAAGAAGAAGGTGCCTACTCCTTAGTTTGGCACGAAAGGTAAAAATATGAAGCACTCTATTCATGTCGATGTTGAAGCTCCTAACATTTGGGCTTTCAAAGGCCCCCTTGTACATAAAATTATACCTAACTCTTATGTTTAGACTAAGGCCTTCCATGTTGTCTAGACTCCTCTTCCTAAGGACAAATTTTGGATGATAGAGGGTTAATTTGGATAAGATCAAGCTCAGTGTGCCCAAGCCTATAATGAACATGGAAATTCAGGATGATGACAAAAGTGATTGTAATTTGATTCAATTGATTGATCCTTCAATGCTTATCCTTAGTGATTCCAATAGAGAAATAACCTAGACATTCTTCTAATGACAAGAAATAACATGCTATATTTTTATAGGGTAATCAAAGTCTCCTTCCATGAACTCAAAGGAGTGAATTTGAAGATTAGGGCCCTTAAGAGTAGGGTAAATATTCAGGAGGAGAACGTAAAGGCTAGAGAGAATGAGATTAATAAAGATAATATTGATGGGGAGACTACATGGTTGTTGGCTACGACTATGGACAAGGAGGACTTCATAAAATTGGAAGATAGAGTTAGGGTATTGAAGAATAAGGTTGCGGGTTCAGACTCCACTCTTATGGGCATTGCAAACCAAAGCTACAAAAAATATTGAAGGCTTCAAACAAGCATGTAAAGATTCTTCTTAGCAAACTGGAAAACTAGACCGAGGATAGAGTTTTTATCCAACTCTAAGATGATAATACTCCGCTTGTGGAGTCTCCTATTGGCTTGGGGAGAAGGATTAGATCTAACTATAAAAATAGTCTTATGTGGCACCAGAGATCAAAGAGTTGAAGATCACGACAAAGGCTATGAACAAGTTGGAGGAAGAAATTGTTGACCTACTCAAGAATCTTGAGTAGCTCTATCTTTTATGTTATTTTCTATGGGTGTGTTGTCCTATGCTTTCTTTTTATAGTGTGGGGCTTGGCCTTTTTGTTGTTCTCTTTTTCTTAGGCTAGCCTTTTGTCATTTGCTAGCTTGTGTTATTTTAGGTTATGTTGAAAAGATGATTGAGTTGTAACTCTACCTATCTTAAGTTTTTTTTTGTAATAGGATTTCATGGGCCCTTCAAAACTCATTTTCTCATAATCAAAAACTACTCCCTACATTCATAAGAGAATGAAAACAAAACAAGAGAAAAACTAAGACTTCATACATGTTTATAAATTTAATCATAATGGTAAAATCCTTTGTACAAAAAATTCAAATAACAATAAGACAAAAAGAAAAATAAACAAGAGCTCTAGGAGAGCTCGAGTCCCTATCTTCTTGTGCAAGGGTTAGAAGGTAAAATAATAATAGTTGGCAATATTCAAACAAAAAGGATGTGTTATCAATGTTCAAAGCTAGTTGAACCAAACATGTATAAAAGTTCCGAGAATAGCACAAACTCATAAAAATGTAGAAAAATTATAAAAATATAGTAGTGTGGATATCTTCAAAGCCTAGGTTGTATATAACAAAGTCAATAGAATAAATCCTAAAGAGTTTCTTAATGTTAATTATTCATCAATAAACTAATTTTAGGATAAATTGACCCATATGAGCCCTTTCTAGGGGAATTTATTTTAGAAACTAATGATATTTCTATGATGAGGCTTTATATTATTTTAATAGTAACTTTACAATTTGTATGGAATAATCCAATAAAATATTATTATTGTTACAAATATTTTTAAATTTTGAGTTGTTGACATGGTTAAAAACTTGCACAACCTAAATTTGTAGAAAATTTAAAGTTTTAAATCTTTTAAAAATTTTTAAAATGGTAAATTACTTATTTATAAGTTTCTTAAAACATAATTATCTAGAAATGTTTTTTTAAATATATGAAGACTATAAAAAAAATTCAAATTAAGATGCATTAGTGTAGCCAATTATATATTTTAGAAATATATTTTGAATTTTTTTTAAAGGTTATTATGTAAATTCAAATACATTTGATATTTTATGACTATATGTTCAATTTGTAGTATGTATCAAGTAAAGTATAAATATTTAATATTAACATTGTTAAATATGTATAAGGTTCTTTTTCACTAAATAAATGCATAAAAATAAAAATTCTTTATTTAACATAAATATATGTGAAAAAATAAAGTTTTAATAGATAAAACAAATAGTTGTAAAAAAAAATAAAAGTAGATTATATAAAAGAAATGTCATTTTGTTTAGATATATAAATTTTAATAATTTATGTTAATTTATATAATATAAAGTAATAACATAATTTAATAAGTTTATATTAATAATAGGAAAGTAACACAATGCATTAATAGTAATAATAAACTCAAGCATTCAATGTGAAGGACATGTAATAATTGTAATAATAATTAAATTAAATCTAAAATTCAATGCTACATAGGTATGGTAGGTGTGGTAGATGTGTTTTAGTTTGCTAAAGGGTGAAGTGAGTGCGTGGAATGAAAAAAATTCTAGAAAGGAAAAGAAGGAATGGAAGATTGTGAGAGGCATTGAATGATTATCAAAAAATTTAGTTTCCATGAACATGCATTTCAAACCTTGCAACCCAAGTCATTTGGAGAATAAAATGGGCCCAACTAAATAGGCTCAAAATCACTTTCCTGAAGAGGCCTCTATAAGTTTACAAGCAAATGTAACAACATAGATAGTGTTAATGTCCCCATCCTTTGGTCACATATTTTCCTGGCATGCACAACATGAAAGTTTTCAAATAGATTATGTGCATACATCGAAGCATAACAATAAGAAGGCTTTCGTCAGATATTAGATTCAACATAAATACAGTTTTGGAGCCATAGACAATGTGGTCAGAATGTTTCTTGGGACACAAAATGATTGTCATCACATAAAATGCTATGATTCTAGGATAACAAAATAGATTTGTTAAAACAACTCTAAATTTTTTTTTAAAATGTAAGTTACAAACATTCAATCGTCTCTATCATAAGAGCTTTAAACTAGGTTATACATTGTCAAAGGTGGATGTACATATGCTTGCAAGCTGCCCAGCCTAGCCCTTGTGTTTCTTGCATGCCTTCTTTACTTTCACATCTCCACGAATGCAAATTATTTTTTCCTACATTTAACTATCACTCTATGCCACAGATTTGGTTTGAAGAGTAGTTTGGTCAAAGGAGGTAATGCAATCACACCCTTTATTAACTCTTCACACTAGATATTCTCTTCTTAGAGTAGAATTTGGCAAGGGATTCTCTCAAATTTCAAAATAATAGGGCAAAAATGTCAAAGAATTTCATCTTGTTCAACAAGATTGCTCATTCTGTAAGGATTGTTTTGTTGGTTGAAGATGCACATAAATTGATCGAGGATGAAGCAGATTCCTTGTAGTGGGCATCAAGGCCTTAGAGAAGACTAGGGTTCGAAGAGCCCTCTCACTGCCTCTATTAGAAAGAAAATTTTGGAACAGTCTGGAACCCTTGTGGTTATTATAGATGTTATTACAAATCAAAGAACAGTCTAGAACCATTAGTGGAAGTCTAACGTGAGTTTTGACACTGAAATGATTGCATCATTATTTTTCTATATTTTTATTGTAAAAAAGAAAAAGAAACCCTAGGAAAATTACTTTTAGCTAATGAGAAATAAGAAATTATAACTTTAAAATACATTTAAAAAATATTCCTATCAAAACCTTTGAATTTTGCAATTTGTTTGTCATGCAAATTAATTGTATGCTCATATTGAAAACATTAGACCCTTGGGACTAATAAAGTAAAAACAAATTAAGACCTGCCATGATGTTGTTGGAATTTACAAATGGGAAGATTTACTTCTAAGGGTGGGGGGGTTGGGGGGGCGGTGAATCAGAAGTAACTAACTTTAACCTTTTAAAACTTTTAGTTGAAATCATTCACATGCATCTACCATATCTAATTAACATAAAAGTAAAGAAATGCATAAAAATAGATAACACAAGATTTTGGTTACCTAGAAACCCTCCAAAATGAGAAGGTAAAACTGGGGTGGGGATGACACCCACAAATTATCATTGCAGCAATATGTAACTATTTAACATTACAAAGTTTGACCACTTCCAATGGTCTACCCTATGAAAGGCCTGCCCTGTTAAAGGCTTTGCACCCTGTTAAAAGTGACTTGGTTAAAGGATTTACAAACACTCACTTGGAATGTTACCCTATTAAAGGATTTAGCACCTTGTTGAAAGGCTTACAACATGGCTATTAGACCAACCTATCATCATAGGATTTTCATTCATAATACAATGGCTAGAAAATATTAGAATGTGTTGACCTGATGGCTTACAATATTCAATTGTTGATTCCAGATCCTTGTTTTGCTCAGTCTTTTATGATCCTTCCTGACCTGATATGTCTCTGCTTGAAGTGCTTATGCTCTATTCTCACAAATTGAATTCTGCAATGTTGCTCTTCCTTCTAAGTCCTTATACCCCCCTGAACTTCGCTAGCATTCTCCCATACAACTTTCTTTCATACTGAATTATGGGGTATCTTCCTCCTTTTAAAGGCTTTGAAGTCTTAGGGTTAGGGATGAATCTATGATCAATATTATTCCATCTTTTCCCGCTCAATTCTTTCACTTTTCCTATTGGTTGCATGCTTTCTCCATTTTTCTTATTGGCTGCATGTTGATTACATAGGGAATGTAAAAGATTTGATCTTATCTTTAAGATCCTTCAAGATTCATCTTAAGTTAGCTCAAAAATGGTTTACATCTGAATTTGTGAAGGCACAAACTCATATGTTGATTCTGTGTTACTCGGCATTGATTTTGTGTACAAAAAAAATTCAAAATCAAATACACTACTACTTCTCATCAAGCAAGGGATTAATAGAAATAGGGGAACCACTTGCCAATATCAATTATTCAAGATCCAACATCAATAAGCGACACTATACAGACCCTGTACAATTTTCCTCAGCATGCAACACACTTCTTCCTCGATGCCTTGCAGGTTCCACTGATGGTTGGCACAAATATAAAATCTTTGAATTAATTTCATGATCCCTTCCAATCCACATCTCAATTAATTTCAAAAGCCTATAAAACACATTACCTCAGTCCTTCCTTTCATTTCTCTCTCCATTTCAAAGCTGAGACAAAGTTAAATTTTTTATTTTTTATTTAACAAAATACAAGCCCCTAATCATAATAGGTGCTTCCTATGAGAACATTTACCAAAAGCCTAAGGCTCAACAGTTTTCCTCTTAATTTTATAGTTTATCTATGTAAAAAATCTTCAATTACTTGCAAAGAATTCATTAACATTACAAACAAGCAAACATATTCTCCTATCTTCCTTTCATACGGAGGGAGTTAAGAGAATCTTGCTCTACTCTAATATATAAACAAACAAAGCAAAATTGTGAAAAATACCTTAACAACTTCCCTAGATTGTCACACAATTGAACCCTGAGAATCCCTTTTGAATCCAATACAATTAACACTTTTCCTTTTCTCTCCAAGCAATCATTTTTCCCTATTTTCACTTCTCCGCTCTCCAACAAAATACTTGCTCGATTAATAATCATTGTTATAGATTTTAAGACAAGGGTTGTGTGCAAATGCTCAATACATAACTTTTGAGGTTTTTCCACAAACTTCCTCAAGAGACTCACTCGCATGATAAATCAAATATTTCTATAATTATGTATCACTAGCAACCCCATTGCAACAAAATCTACATTCAACAGTTCTTTTTATACATCTACCACTACTGAATGTGCCTCCATATAAAACTAGGATTTTAAGAATTGCTACATTGAACAACTGAGAAGTCTGTTGTTCAAAATATTGAGAGGAAATGATGAGAAATCTATTATTAAAATCATTGAAAGAAAATTATTATATGTTGTTCCTAATTCTACAAAAATAAGTTCATTAAATATCACCAAACTTGTTCCACTCTTAATAATTTTACAGTCCAAGCTCTATAAGCATCCTATAAATTTTAAATCTAGCAAAAACAAAATCGTAGGAACAAATGTGTACACCCAACTTCTGAGCAAACATTCATGTAGAATGCCACGAATCATTTGTAGATGGCATGCCTCATTCTATGCATAACACCACCATGCTTTTGTAGTTGTAGATGAATTTATTGCATGTGGCTTGCATGTTGCAAAGTATTTCAATCTTACAAGACACATGCCTCATTCTATGCATAACGCCACCATGCTTTTGTAGTTGTAGATGAATTTATTGCATGTGGCTTGCATGTTGCAAAGTATTTCAATCTTACAAGACATATGCCCCTGAATGATTTTCTATTAATTTTTCAATGAGAAAAATAAAAATACTACTAGGAAAAAGGGGCTTAGCCTATAGGAAAACATAAATTAAAAAACCAAAATTCATTTTAATAGGCAAATGTAAGAGAAACTTAGATTAAACGATCATTGCACAGTTTTCAAAGACTAATAAGACATAAATTTGATTTTTCATTTCTCCTTAATCTAGAAACCAAATAGTACAATGCTTTTACATGAAAAGAAGATTATATGTTACAAAAATCCCTAACAACTCAATCCACTTTGTAAATGAAAATCCACCATAAACAAATGAATTTGTTAGGAACCTGTGTGTTCCTTCTGTTTATTTTGTTAGAGTAGTGTTGTTGGACGCATATGCTTTGTAAGTCGTCCCGTGAGTATATTTTATTATCCCACATGCATAGGTAGTATTACTTTTCTAGATCGTACTCAGTATATAAGAATAGGTTGAGGCCCTTGATGGGCACGGACGAATTTATTGTATTGAGCTTGCTCAAAGGAGGTTACCCCCTCGAAGTGGCCTGCGATCAGTAGATTCATTCTGAGTTCTGCTATCACTTTGTATTCTGTTATTTCGAGCATTCTCACGATATTGCTATAAGGAGGTTCATCTCATCTGGTATCAGAGCACTCTCTTGGGCTCGCTGGGTGGAAATTACATCAAATTTTTTTTCTGTCGTGGCCTTCAGGTTCCTCTCACTTCTAATATCTCTTGTTATTGCAATAACTCTTTTCAGTTGTTCTGTCTGTGAGTGAATTTTTCTCAGTCGACTGTTCAAAAAAAAAAAAAAGAGTAAAAATTTTTCTGTTTTTTAGTCGTAGCTTCCTTGTTTGCTTTCTGTTTCTGCTCATACTTCCGCAGAACGTCTGCAATATCATTTCGCATACTTCCTTCCTTGGCGACCCAACCCCAAATTTTACATATCAAAGCCCTAAACCCCTCATTTATCTAATTTTAGGGTTTGCCCTATCTTTTTCACCTCTCATCCAATCGCCACCAAACTGAGCCACAAGATTCAATTCCTCATTTTGCTCCCTTATCCCTCTTGGACTGTTCGCCTCATTTCGCCTCCCTACCCTTGAAACCCTCATTTTTCTGTTTCCCTTGTCCCCAGATAGTCTCCCACCACCCGTCGAACACCCATTTCCTATCTAAGTTTTACCCAAATCCAAGTTTGCCGTAACTAAAAAAGTTTTTGTTTCTCATCTTCTACCCATTCCAAAAAAAAAAAAAAAAAAAAAAAAACCTTGCTTTATGGTTGTTACGCGTATAGGAGCAAAAATCATGGAAGAAGAAATGGCATCCCTCAAAACCAAACTTCAAGATCTGGATGACAAAATTCTGGGTCTTAACTTTCAGCAGTCAGCCATGAGCCGAAACCATTCAGGAGATACTGGGTCCTCTTCTGGCAATTTCCGTGGACCAAAGCTTGATTTTCCACGCTTCGATGGTTCTGATCCGACTGGATGGATCTATAGGGCAGAGCAGTATTTCAGCTTGCATAATACTTTGGATAACCACAAAGTCCCCCTTGCATCTTTTCATTTGGAACATGAAGCTCTTCAATGGTTCCGTTGGTACATCAAGGCTAATGTAGGCCCAACATGGAGAGAATTGTGCACCCTCATTTTGGAGCGCTTTGGCCCTAGTTCCTTTGATGATTTCACAGGAGCACTCACTAAACTGCGTCAAACAGGCACTGTAAGAGAATACTAGACAGAGTTTGAAAAATTAGCTAATCACACAGAGGGCTTGTCTGATGAATTCTTCCGTAGTTGTTTTGTCAGTGGTCTGAAGGATGCACTTCGCTCAGAAGTCAAAATGTTTCGACCTACTACAATGATGGAAGCCCTTGGGTTGGCTAAGTTAGCGGAAGACAAGATTAGTGCTCTACAACGCTCCAGATCTAATTTTGTTCCATTCAGAAATACAGGTTCTCACAACCCTCCAGTCATACCAGCTCCCAGAACTACTCCGATCAAGCACTTGTCTGAAACAGAGATGCGAGTCAGGCGAGACAAAGGGCTTTGTTATAATTGTGCTGAGAAATGGTCTCGGGGCCATAGATGTGTTCAGCAAAAGCTCTATCTCTTGGATGTGGATTCTCCACCGGAACTGGAAGAATATGTAGATGCTCAGGAAACAGTGGATGATGAGGTTGAGCCTCACCAGCCTGAACCTCCTTCACCAGAAGCTCCACCAGAGATATCTGTTACAAAAATCCCTAACAACTCAATCCACTTTGTAAATGAAAATCCACCATAAACAAATGAATTTCATTTATATAGTGATCTTTTCGAATATTGAGCGTGTCTTATCATTCTCAATGACCAACCTAGGTTCCACCTTGGACTGACAGAGAAAATAAAACAGGTTTAAATATCAAATATATGAAGAGGCACGCCTAAAAAATTTATATGGTAGTCTTGGTGGTAAGGGCTGTCACATAGGTAGGAATGGCAGGCTAAAAGAGTATGGTGGTCCGTCTCATTTCAATGGCGAAAGGGGCCAGACTTCCACATGGGTCTCAGTTGGATGCTTTTGTATGTTATCAACCCAACACTTGTGTCAGTCATGAAATTATGTTGCATCTAATCATTTCATTAGTAAGGCCTCTCTACTTTCCTGCAGGAGATGCAATTATTACCTAAAATTCATTTGGATACACAAATATAAATGTCTTACCGTGGAACAAGGTAGCCCTGACTTACGATTTTCCTTTGCTTGAAAGAAGAAAAATTGCCGTGCAATTTCAACACAGCCCTACCCAAGAGTAAAATGGCAGTACAGTGGGTGGGTGTCCACTGTCCACGCAGGGGAAAAGTTGCAATTGTAACAAACTACCTTGTTGAAAGAATAATAACGCTGTAATGCATGAGGATAAGTGTAATTATATGATATATAAAAAGAGGTGGAAACTGCAAGACATGATAATGGCAACAAGAAACATGTTATGAGAATTTGGAGTGCCTGCAAGATCTGAATGCAATGAGGAAAAAGGCGCCGGGAAAGAGCAACGGAAATGGGATGGAGAGGTAGAGAATTTGAATTGAAGAAATGAAGGAATTTTAATGAAGATTAGCAGTGTTAGAGATCAAATATCATATATCATATTTTAAACCATCTTCATGTTCTTCTCAATGTAGTATTGGACATTTGATGATATGTGAATACAGATATCGTGTTCTTTAAGAAAATGTCTTGTTCTTCAGTTTTTGGTACAGAATTTAAATTGATGTCATGGTTTTTTTGAAAATCTGGGATACATTCCCTTTTAGTTATTGAACAGTTCTATGCTTTGAAAGAAGAAGAGTCAAGTGAACTGAATGCCGTTTCTGAATTCCATTGTGTACGAGATTATGTGTGGAGGCAAAGTTGAATCAAAAGGTGGATTGCTATTACTACTAGCGAGTCAGCGACTACTTTTTTTCTCGCGGAAGAAGAGTCAAAATTATGATCAGAGTGTGGACGGTAAATTGGTATGTAGGAGAAGAGAACTAGAAATGTATCCAGAAGTCTGGTGTGAACTATAACTTTCTGATATAAAAGAGGAGTCAAAATTGTATTCTGAACTTATTAGGCGGAAGGAAACTGCCAAGTCCGATAGGAAAGGAGTCAAAAGTTAATGCAGAAAGTGGATGGGAACTGCTAATTTATGATACATATTTCTCCATTGAAGGGACTCCACTTTAAGGTATAAAAGTAGGGGATGCGAATTCCAATACCATGTTGTTAGAAATCTAAGGCTTTTCAGTGTTTTTTTAACACATTTATGTGTTGTTGTCACAGGCATGGGGCCTATTTTGAGGGAGATGATGAATAATCCGGTCATGGGTAGTGCAGTTTCTGCAGTAACAATGGCGTGGGAGAAGAGATATATCAGTGATGATCAATGGGCACGGCTATATTTCGAGTTTTTCTATTGTTGCTCCTTTTTTTGGAACTACCCAATTCACATAGCTGCTTTTCTCATATGTGCGCCAAGGTTGATCAAAATACTATTGTTCTTCTATCCCCTGCTGATTTCCACCGTGCTTTTCTTGCTAGTTGTGTTTAGCCTTGGCCCACAGTTGGAAAGAATGAGGGCTGATAGGGATTTACAGTGGCATAGGTTTAGAGAGGCAGCTGTAAGTGTTGAAGAGGGCAGAGGAATTAGTTGGGCATGTCAACAGAAAATGCCTCAAGGGGTCAATAGCAAGCTGGATGGTTGGGCAGAATGGACGGAAAGTCTAGAGAAACTGGACCGGTCTATTTTTTACGAAGAAAAACAAGCCGGTATAGAGAAAAATGACAAAAGTGTTGATGACTTTGGGGAAACTAGAGAGGAGAAGGTTGAAGAGGATGGAGGAAGCCCAATGGGTGTTTCAGGGAAGAGTCTTATTCTAGGCAAAGTAAGGGAGCTCATGGAGAAACTGATTGATGAATTGGGTGGGAGAGTAGAGCTTGATGCTTTGAATGCTCTGGAGAGTATTACGCAAGTCCTTATTGAGAGCACGGGGATGGATTTCCGCAACCAAGGATTGTATACTTACCCATTTCACGGGATGGAAAAGGAGTACGAACTTTCAGATTACAATCAACTCCACCGAATCTCGTTTTCTTCTAGACAAGGAATTGAGAATACTGAGATCCTTGAGCATGCACCTTGTGAAAGTAAAGGGGATGATGAGAGCAAAAGAAAGAACCCTAGCAGTCTGGCCATGGCAGAAGCGGAGCTCATGCATTCTTATGATAGGCATTTGCAGGAACCATGCAATATTGGGGACTCTGGATGTTTTATAAATCCACAAAAAATTGAAAATCAAAACGATGTGGGCTATGAGCATGCGTCAGAAATTTCAAAAGATGAAGAGGAGCTTAGTGAAAATTTTATCTTTGTGTCTGCAGATGATGAGTTAATAGATGATGTTCAGTTCGGAACAAAAGGTTCTGTTCAAAACAATAATTGCAAAGACGGAACAGATAATGTTCTTAATGAAAAATTAAGAACATGTACAAGCCTCCCAATTGGGGCTTTGAAAGATGAGATCAGATGCATGGATGAACTTTGGGAAGCACATGATGATTTTGGGGAGAAGGAAAAGAATGGAAAAGATGGACAGAAAATACATGGTAATAACTGCAATAGAGATCAGCAAGAGCAATCTCAACTTCCATCCTCCTCTATACGAACCCCTGAACACAAGAATGAGCACCAAAATGTGCTGGCTGCCAAGCTAAGAAACAGTATTTCAGAACCAATCACGTATTTAAAGAGACCTCAGGTTTTGGCATCGCCAGTTATGCTTGTAGGGGCGGCAGAAATGGATCTCCTTTGGGAAAAATACAATGATGCAAGCCAGGGATCACTATCTGCAAGGAAGGGCCATTGTGGAGATCTCCAAGAAATTCTGGATTCTGATGCAGAGGACATGCGGGAAGCCTCACAGGTTTGTTGTCTTCAAGCATTGAAATTTTCTAAAGGAAAAATGCCTCTAAGAAAACCCAGCTTGAAGAAAATATCCAAGGCCTTGAAAAAGCTTGGTCTCCTGACGCATTTCAGAAGCCGGAAAACCTCTTGATTCTGAGTTAAAAGGTAAGAATTCTTTTATTTTATTTTCAAAAACCAAAAACATGCTTGACAATTGTCAAGTGAATCTGGATTCAGCTCACATAACATAAGCGATTTATTGAAAATCTGATTTGAGTTTGTGTAGCATCATCTTTTGATCTGTATATCTATTAATGTAAACTCCTCTTGGAGAAATATTGCGAAACCTAATAAGTTGCCTGCAAAGTTACCTTTGGTTTGGGCAGAGTGTACAATAGTCAGGGACTTCTTTGAGACCTCCTACTTTTGCTTCATGATTTTTAGTTTGGGGATGCAGCTTAGTTGAGTCCTTTTAATTGGTTTTGTAAATATAAAGCTGCAAACATTAGTAGTTCAGTTGAGTTCTTTCAATCAGTTACCTCATTCAGGTTGCAAACTATGTCTGTATAAGATTATTAAATCATACTATACAATATGCTCATCTGCAATAATAAGCAGAGCTTGATGTATTCTTCAGGAAACTTGGATTTAGCATGTTCTGAATTCTTGAAAATGTTATATATTTGATCCAATCCTTATTGTTTGTAAGAGACTGGATGCAGAGCAAGATCAGACAATCCTTGAGATCAATTGAAACAAGCTTTAAAAAATTGCCACCTTTTCCTCGCACATTTCAGAGGATCCTGTTAATAACTTTTTCATTTAGGAGCTCAAGAAAATGCAATTTGAATTCCTTTTTTCTTCAAAATTTTGGTGAAGTATGTGGCAAGAATGTCCTTTCATAAAAATTTGTCAGCCTTAGAAAGCTGAAATTGTTCATCCTGATAAGCCTCTCCATGCTTGGCATAACTCACAACTTCAGTTCCTTGTCTGTTCAGTTGATTGTCTTTCTAGTAATAATTGTAGCCTTTCCATTATTCTGGTTTTCTACTGTTGATAAAGTTTGTATAAATGCTTGGACTAGAAATTGCTGCCATGATCAATATTTAGCACACTCTCATAATGCCCTATGTCATTTAAAAGAATCCTGTTTGCTTATCCTTATTTTCGTGAATGATAACCAACCACATTACTCACTTAGAACCTTAACTATTGCTTTCTCTAATTTGGTACGAGAAAAAAGCTTTATATTGTATTTCTTTTGGGCAATATGACAGGCCTGGGAAAACTTTGAGATTCACTGGTTCAAAATGCTGATCTTAAAGTTCAAATTCATTTCTGAAAGCTCTTTTTTCGAAATACTAAGGACTGTGGAACCATCAAATCTTGGAAAACTATTTATGCCTATCTTGTTATTTTCAATATTTAGGTTTGTTAGCTAAAAAGTTTCCCCAAAACATTATCCAAATTTGACATAAAATGATTGCGCATGTGAAAAAAAAATTCAACAATTTGTATTAGTGTTTATAGTTTTGTCCAATGAACAGGACATCATACTGTTTAACATTGTCTTCCAGCTATCCTTACCGATAAGAGATTTTGGTTATAGTAACCTTGAAAGCCCTCTTGTTGGATGGTGTGGCCTATTCCTGATAGGCCACTTTCTTAGATCTTATGTGGAAAAAAAGACAAAAACAGAGTAAATTATTTATGCTTAAATGGTATGTCCAAGCAAGGGTCAATTGCCAGTTTAAGTGTCAAATGCTTTAGCATTCCACAGAGTTTTATGTCCTACAATTTCTTTCCAAGGTATTTCTGTTGAGAAGGTATCATCAATGAAAATGATAGCATCCTGTTCTGTGATTGATGGCTGTGATCTACTCAACACTCTTAGAAAAATAGAAATACTCTTTCAATTCTTGAAGCTATATGAAATCCTAGGTTTGGCCTAGATAGATTAAATTGATTGGCAATAGAAAATACCCTTTACCAGCACTTGACTGGCTGAAACTACATGGTAAAAGATTCATAAAAGGGAGACACAGAGCTTGCCAATATATGTGTTTCACTGAACCGGAACTTCAATTAGTGTCCCTTGTGTGTTAGCGATCTTATTTTGGGTTGATCACACATTAATTAAATAAGTACACGTTAAAAAAATGTCGGTGGGAAAAATCTTTGAGTGGCACTACTAGAATGAACTGTTAGAAAATGTACACTTACAAATTGATTTACTTTTCATGGAAATGTAGAAATCAATTGCTTGAGTTGTTAAAACAGTATCCCATGAATACTCTGTATTAGTAGAATGTAAACCAAGGCTTTTGTGCTTCCAATTGGGTATATCTTCTGCCAATGGATGTTCCTTTGTTGATGCATCTTACTGTCCCTGCATATGAATTTAAGCTATTCAGTGTTTGGGCTTCCTCATTTTGATGAATTGATAACATTGCTTATGAAAAGGGTGAAAGCAGTTCATTGTTTTGGTTTCATCGGTTCGTTGTCTTGATGATCCTCTAGTGTTGTTTACAATGGAAATAGAGATCAACAGCACAGGTGCACATCCAACCGGAAAGTAAGAATGCGTAGTTGCAAACTAACTTTGTCTTTTATTAGATTATGTACCAGTTTTCTCGCATGGTGTATGATAAGGTAGAAAAATAGAATTGGTTCTTTGTTGAAGAGACATCCGTATTTGCACGACATAAAATCCTATCTCAATACAGACATCATGCAGATTCTTCTTTCAATGATACGAAACCAAAGCTTTCATATCTTTCATTTCAGTCACGGTACTTTTGCAATTCAAATAGGTACAGATTAATCAAAGTTCAATTTCTAAGATTATTTTGTTAAATGTTAGATAGTGTATAACAGATTTTTTTTAATTTGATTATGTAGAGTTATTATTATCAATATTTTAGGTGATTCATTATTAGAATGCAGATAGCAAGAGAAGAGAAGTGATTATGGGTAATGAATTTAGATTAATATAATGATTAAAAGCTTTATAGAATTAATTTATTTTTTAATGTTTATTATACAATATCCTGAAGTAAAGATTTATAATTTTAATGTTTAATAATAATAATCATTTTAAATCAGTCATAGTATTCATTACAAATCCTTTTTAATAAATTAATATAAAATTAATCTATTAATAATATGTTTAGTAAAAATATATATGTTAAAATTTTGATCCTTTTAATTAATAGAAAAGGGACTATTTATCAAAAAAAATTATGATCCTCAAACATTTAAGTAGCACAGGACCACCTTTCAATTAATATTGAAAAATATATGTGAACCAGAAATAGTCCCCACACATAGCCCTACATGAAAGCAGATATCAAATCTATTTTTCTACTTTGAGAAGAAAAGTTGTATAATACAAAAATAATTAATATTGAAGATGGGAAAGACTTTAAGAAAAGTAAAGGGTTTTAAAGGTCCATTATACACAAATGGGACCCAAAGTTGGAAATAGAGAGTCCACACAATGAAATCCTTGGGAAAAGGCCTCATAATGCTGTTTGATATTTTATCATCAACACAGGTGGCAAGCACATCACAAACTGGTAGGGGAAGAAAAGAGTTGCCGACTTGGGAAATGTGATCTAGAAGGTAGTAAAAACTAACAGGAGTCTTTGTTAAAGTCATGGGAGTCTTCCACCTCTAAAGGAAATCTGATCTTGACACTCCAGAAATCCTAACAGTCATAAGTCTTGTTGACCATGTCTGCGATAATGACTTTAGAACTGATAACATGCAACGAGTAATGGAAAATCTTTATGCTAAAATAAAAACATGGTTTTGCCAATTACAATTGTTTTGAATGAGACATCTGAGGAGGTGTGAAATAAACAAATAGACTTGTTATTCACGGCAAAGACAAAAAGGATGAAACATATCATTATATAAGTGCAAAAGTCATTTTCCAATATTATCGGTGTTTTGTAAATCATAGCGATTCCAATATCAAACAAAAGATTTGAAAGCACAAGTTAATTGATAAGAGATGCCTGTTACATCAAGCTCAGAGGTTGAGAATCATGATTGCAAACAAATTGTCACATCCGAATATGGTGGGATGCATTTTATAGTCTACACGATATGCATTTGACGGACACCCCTAAATTGCTTGGCCATATTGCTTCTTAATACCCAAAGATTCATTATTATTTGTCAATCATCTTCTTTATGATATGAACATAGAGAGTTGATATTCCTTCGACGTTTATGACTCCAAAATATCTCAGCATAAGTGGCAAGTCCAATCATACAAAGATACTTTAGACTTGTATTGTAATTTTGTGAAATTGAAATTATTATTATTAGTGTTTTGATGAATATATGTGCAAGTTTTTATTACATTAGAAATTATATAAGTGTATCCATAACAAAAGGATAGGAGGATATAATGTCACATTTAAGAGTTTAAAAAGATAGTGTACAAGAAAGTTGTTAGTCAAAGTAATCTAAGGGAGCCACTTAAATGAGTTTGGCCAAAGTTTATCCATACAAAAGGATAGGAGGATATAATGTCACATTTAAGAGCTTAAAAGGATAGTGTACAAGAAAGTTGTTAGTCAAAGTAATCTAAGGGAGCCACTTAGAGGAGTTTGGCCAACCACCACCACTAGTCAAGAGATGATTGTCATACCTACAAGTAAACATCCCACTCTCATCAAGGACTGCTCAATGGCTCCTAAGTGTTACATTTATTCTCATGAGAGATGGATTCGTGTTGAATCACTACTCATGAAATATGGGTCAATGAGTTTGACTCAAACATTGCACAGTTAAATCCTAATAGCAATATCATAAAGGCAAGGTAGATCATTGCTAAGCCAAGCCAAGGCACCTATGTTGCCAGAGTGGTGGCAAGAAGCAAGAGATTGCTATCTTCTCATAAGGAAAAATAATCCAACATGAAAGCATGTCAAACATGTTTATTCTTATAAGGAGCACAAGATCAAACCACCAAAAGATTCATATGCCAAAAATAGTCATAAGTCGAGCTTGATAATTGTTAAGTGCAATGACAAAACTAAAAAGATGTTTGAAGGACTCTGGTTGACTGCAAAGTAGACAATGAGGGTTCAAAATACCCACTTACTAAAGGGAGAACCCATTGTGAAACCTTGGCAAGAAATACATCAGGATAAATGGGCAAGCTTAGGATCAATAATGGATAACAAGATAATGTGAAACTAGCATTGGCAAATAAATTTAAAGGTGAACATAAATACCACACAAATTGAATGCAAGCACAATATGAAGGTGTAGATAGCTAGTAGCATCTCACATTTGTCGCATAGTTATAGAAAGTAGTGTTTATAGATTAAGTTATTTTCTCATGAAGGTTTGACTATGTGAATGCCACTTTTGTGTAGCTCATATATTGATGCCCAATGTTTAAAATTTAGTTGCAAAACCCAAAATTGGATTCTTGAATCTTTCCAAGAGTGAAGATTCATAGAATATCTAGAAAACAAATCATGGGGAGTACCAACATTATTTCTATGAAACTACAAGGTTCAACCCAATAAGGTGAAGCCCCTAAATTTGAATAAGTAGAAACCATCAAAGGTTGTCCTAATTAAAAGATAGCATATCTTGAAAGCTAGTGCCAACCCACCAAAGACAAGGCTTGATGACTTCCTAAGCATACCAAATACTTTTGGCCACAAATGTGCCCTTGGTATGAATTGCAACTTTTAAAATCAAATGGGTCCAAAAGTAAATCACCTTCCAAGTAGGGCGAGGAAACCAATGTTCTCTCCTTCCATTTCATGTAACATTCTCTCTCTCTATGTCATGAAACATTATCCTATTCCATAGCATGCCAACTTATCTTCTTACATATTAATAAATCCTTTCATTAAATATTATATCACTAATGCTATACAATCACCTTAGCAATATTATTCAATAGAAAAATGACACACATTAGCAACATTGTCCAACAATATCGACACATTTTCCAATAAAATTAACAATATTACACTTATCTTCATGTCATTCATAACTTTAACCCATATTATTAGGTATCAAGTTGATAGATCAATGACAATACATAATACCCAAAATATCCTCCTTTATCACTGATGATAGCACTTTATAAGTCAACTCCACTCAAATCCCCCGTTTGGTATATATATCTCTCCCTTTGGCATCAAGCAAAAATGTTCTTTTGATGTTTCCACTATATTCTATAGAAGTCTCTCCTCATTTATTTTTTCTACAATGTGTGAGCTTTCTTTCAACCATAAGAGTTATAATCACATCAATATAGGAGACATATATACTTGGAATTTCTCCTCCTAGTTCAAGATGCATCAACTCATGCATCTAACTTAGAAGATGAGAAATAGCTCCTAACTTCTATCTAAGATACTTAAATATATTCTTTGGCAGTGTTTTACTAAAAATGTATGCAATCTAATCCTTTGTATGTGCACACTCCAATCTAACTTCCTTTTCTTCAACCTATTATCTTAGGAAATGATACCAAATAGAGATATGTTTAGTTCTTGAATTGACTGACAAATTATTTGAAATATTTATGCCACTTGCATTATCATGCATGATAGGAATGGTTTATCATACATCACTTCGATATCCTTCAATGTATGTTTCATCTAAATCACTTCAGTGCAATAGTATGTTGTAGCAATATACTCAACTATTGTAGTTAATACATATACAAATTCTCATTATTTGTTGAGCTTGTGGACCAATACGTCTATTACAAAAACTGAGCTTCCAATAGTATTTATTCTATCATGTGCACAGTCAAACCAATCGACATTAGTAAAGTCCTTCAAAGAGAATTAATTATCTCCCTTATATCATATACCATAGTATGGAGTTCCTTTCAAATATCAAAAAATATCCTTCTAGCAACCTTGTTATGAGCTAGCTTAAGATTATCTTCAAACAAAGGAACCAAACATGCCTCATGTATAGTTTTTAGTTTTGAGGCAATCAAATATAGCATTCATCTAATCATTGATCTATAGAGTGTTGATCTACTTCTTGGGATTTATTATTCTTTCCTTTAATTCACTACTAATATCTAAGAGTTTAGTTCAATTTCATGAGATATGGGTTCCTTTCGACCACTACTCATGAAACATGGATCAATGAGTTTGACCTGAAACTTAATAGTTGAATCTTGATAGTAATATCATAATTTAATATGTTGTCAAAAATATATCCTACTTATCAATTGATGAGCTCAAGGGGCTTTGTAATGAATGGTTCACAAGGCACAACATAGGTTGAAGGTTTTGAAAATGGGGTAGCAATCCAGGTAAGATTAACCTTGGAGGAAAATACACAGTTACATGCACTTGAGTTGGACCAACACTAGGATGGGTGACCTCCTAGGAAGGTTAGATGCTTCACCCCTATGTGCATCACCTAGATGCAATGAGCTCAAATTGTTTGAGTCATTCTTCTAGAAGATAGATTCCTCTTAACCCCTATTCATGAAATAAGAGTCAATGAGTTTGACCCAAATAAACATTATTGAGTCTGTTAGTGTTTTGAAATGCTATAGGTTTCAAATTACCCTGATCAGAACAAGACACATCTAGGGGCAACTACTTCCCATCCTTAACATATCATTTCAGACACCAGGCCAACTATAAGGCTAGACCCTTCTTCTACTTTAGGCTCTACAAAACCTAGCCAGGTGGACCTTAGATTCAATTTATATGGTACCAATGCTAAACATATTCTTGAATCTATTAATAGCAGATTTAACCCTTATTTCTCCTAATGACTCATGTAATCACATAGATCTGCAATAGCTATATGCAAGACAATGCAATTCATAAGCTGAGTGAGGGTTAGACTTTGAATAACTTTCAACACAAAGGGAAAAGATGATTTAATATGTTGATAATAGCAAGACCTAGGCATGAGCAACAAAATTGAATGATCCTATAGTTGATCAATGCCTTATCTATTGGGCAATTACATGAATTACAACCATACATCTTCTAAAAATCTTTGACATAACTCCTACATCAAGATCCCTGATCTATCGTTCACCTATGAATAGACATCTACATCAAAATGAATCTCATACTCAACCTATCCCACCATGAAGTTTGTAAACTCTGTGATAAATAGCAAACAATTACATGGCTCTTTGTTCCACAAGAAAAATACTTCAACCACATGCGTTTTTAAACAAAATGCAACCTAATTTATGCTCTTGGTTCACAAATTAGAACAAATTACAAACCCATGAATAGGAGACAAGATTCAAAATGAATGTAAACCCTGTGTTGTGTTTTATTAATTTTCCTTGAAAACAAATACATGAAAGATGTACATAAATGACTCACAAATCACCTAAAAAATGAGAATTATCTATATAAAACTTAATGTTGCTCATTACAAGAGAAATTGTTAAAAAATATGGTATCACAATAGTGAATAGTTTTAGTCAAAAACTGGAACCCCTACAAAGAATGAGAAAGAGAATGATATAGAGGAGAGTGAATTCTTAAATATGTTATGAATTTGACATGTGTCCACTTGGAAAACATCTCCTAGAAGTTAAAAGCATCTCTCTAATCTCTCCCCTCAATTGGTAAATCAAATCTTCTATCATTTGGCCTCCCAAAAGCATAAAAATATCTTAGATACTTGATGGAACAATAACTGCTTTTGATGCCAAATCTGGAATCAAGGAAAAGACAAAAAAAACAGTTAAAAATGACCGCTAAAAGCCAATAAAACTTTTCAAAATTCATTTAGGCTTCAACAAACTTCAATATTTTCCCTCCAATTGATTTTGATGCTTAATGATGAAATCTGCCCATTCTGTTGAGAATGCCCCAGAAAATACAAATCTACTTATAGAGTGAACTGGTGAATATCTATGCAAAATCTAACCTCATATTTAGAAAATTCATCTCATCTCAGTTCCAATCATATATTGGAGTACATATTTCGGACAATAAATTTCCCTTCTTGTAGCCATTTGAAATTTCAGGTTCCTTCTATAGTCTTGCACAACATTATTGCAAAATTTGACTTTTTCTATAGTTTAAAACTATGCCAATAGTGGCATGTTGTGATGGTTAAGTTGTTGTGTTGTTATCCTTGCCATCAAGGTTCAAATCTCATGGGGATGAGGTCCCTTGTTTGTGGCCTCACTGGTTCATAGCTCCAGGTCAAAAGCGTTTACCCCTCTTTTAAAAAAAAAAAAAAAAAAAAAAGTTTAAAATTATAGAACAATGCAAACTTTATTTAAAAGTGAACTTGTGAACTCAACCAATAAAAATATTTAAAAATTAACCTTTTAAGCCCTTTGATTTTTTCTACCATTTTTCCTCCAAGTTAAACCTAGTTGACCACCCTCGCCATGTGGCATGTTTTGATTGACCAAATTCTACAGAACTACCTAACATTCACCACATGGCCACCACATGTCTACCATGTCACTGGTCACCATATCGCATGATGAGTTAGCCTTGTGCCATGTCATCACGACATAGTGACCACATGATACATGTCACCTTCCACCACCTCAGCTCGCCACATCAGCACCACATCATTTCCATGTGTCACTTGTTGGTTGGGTCACCTTAAATGCCAATTAGGTCCACACTTCTCACTGAATTTTTGGTTTTTTGGGAGGTTGCCATGGCACTTGCTGATAAACGTCCCATTTTTCAATGGCGACATGGCGACCACTAGAATTTGGTGACCTTCTTCGGCAGGCTTCCACATCATCGTGTCAGCATCTTGCATCAATATTTGTTTCAAGGCTCAAATTTTGAGGTCCTCTGGCCAACCACAGACCCCACCAAACAACCTACAGCTCTCAAAAGTGCCTTGCTTTAAAGGCTGTGTTATTATATTTAAACCTTTTAAAATATGCCCACTTGGTGCATGTGGGATAATGTGTCTCATTATTTTTTCTGCTATATAGGCTATGGCTATGACAGTGCCTCTTGCCTCTTCATGTATTTTGCTGCACTATTTGAAGATAGTGAGAGTATTGAATAAATAGAAAATGTAGTGACTGTGAGTTCTCTTTGCTTTTCTCGACTGCAATAGCCATGTCAAACACTAAGGATGTAGCTTCCAAGTTTCCCAAACAATGCTCCATATTGGCATGTTTAATTACACAATTTAGAAGACTAGGAGTTATTTATGTATTAAGAAGTTGATATTCTACACGAGCCCTAATAGAATCTCCCAATTGTTCCTTGAATCAGGCAACAAAAATATGTAGTTTTGGTTGTCTCTTAACAAAAATCTGTGTGGCCCATCCCAATACATGATCAGTGACCATTATATGTGATCTTTATGGGCTTGAATATCCTTGATTCAAGTGCCTTTTGCAATGACCTTCTTCAAGTAGATTTGGGATTCTATTTGGTGGTAGCTTTGTGGTGGATTTGTCTTTTTTGTTGGACAATGTTTGCATGGAGGAATTTTTTCTGGTGTGGCCATTCAAATTGGGAGACGTTTTTGTTTGATTGGGAGTGTGCGCTTTTGGGAATGTTCCCATTGGCTCCATTCACTGTGACTATGTGTTTCCCTTAGTCACCCTGCGAATTGTACATTTTTTGTGGAGATTACATTAGTTGTGGTGTTTGAAAGGCATTTTTTTAAGACTTCCAATATTTCTCAAGTATGTTTCCTCTTATCTCAGCCTGCATTTTTTTCAACTATGGATGAATTTAGGATTTAAAATATTGAGTAATATTTGTGCTTTCCAATGGCATTGTTTGGGTGATTGTGTTTTTAATAGTAGAAGTGTGCATTTTTTGAAAGTGTGTGTCTCTCCTATTCCTTTGCACATGGTCTTCTTTCCTCTAGCATGGACTTTAACCACTATGTGTGGCTTCCTCTACCTTGGCACTGCTTTCTTCTTTATGTGTCATCTTGGACTCTTGTGTGGGCTGCCTCCTTGTATTTGATTTGATTCTACAAATTTTTTTATGGAAGTAAACTTTTGGCCAATTGATGATCCTATGGCTTTAGTTTAAGATGTGCATTTTCAGCTGCAAAATGTAGATCACTCCCTCTTAAACCATATTTAGATGCTTTCGGCCCCATGGCTAGACTCCTAAACTTATATGTGCATACAATTGCCAAGCTAGCTAGATTCCAATCAACCAGTGCCAAAATAAGAAGATGGGGAAAACTTATGCTTAATCAATGGAGGAGAATCATATATTACTAGTTTCCCAACTACTGCTCCTCGACTAAAAGCCATAATTCCAAGTCTATGGCAACTACACTATACCAATGCAACTACATCTCGTATTGCACAATTAACTTGAACTTGGTTACCGAAGTATTTTGGAGAGTTAGAAAGCAACCTATAGAAAACTTCACATTGAGTTGTTTGTTTTCCCATAACCAAAAGTTGGAAGCATAGTTCCAAAACTTTCCAAACTCTAACAAATGCCATTTGAACATTTTTTTATGAATGACCTCCTATACATAGAATAAGAAGGGAAGTTTGAATCCACATTGCCAAAACAACCTTGAAGTAGTTTTGTATTATTTTTTGTTCTACAAACCAAAGGAAGATCACTAATTAATGGATCTGGTGATGAAAAATATTTCAAGAATCTTAAGACTATGACTTTGATTCTTGCTTGAACCTCTTATAATCTTCAAAATTGCAAAGTGGCGAATGGTCTTCAAATTGATCCTTAATGTCGTTCTCAACCAAAAATTCTCTTTGTAATGATTTTAAAACTTTATGACTTCTCTTCTCCCCCTTTTAAAACCTTTTAACATCCCAATGCCTTATTATAATGATAGAATTAGTAGGGTCCCAAAGTGGGTCCAGCTAATTTTTGTTTTGTTTTTGAACACTTGAAGAGCCAAACTGAGCCATAGAACATCTGACATTGACTTGAAACAAAATTGACCAATGGAAACAAATTCAAACACTTCTCTATCATAAAAAAACTCATTTTATCATTAATCTGCAAACTTGTGATTTTTAGCTAACAGGGTCTATCAGTTGGCTTTAAAAACTAACCCAAACATCTATCTGGGCTTCGAAATCAACAACATTGATTCTTTTTTCTGCAATCTCTTACCCTGTCGAATCTCGTGTCATGACAAATTCTCAGTCAAAAGATATTGACTGTCAAACTTTCCCTTTCAGAATTATTTGCAAGAAAACATGTTAGAAAACTACAAATCACGTTCTATTTTGGCTTTGAAAAGTAGGCAAACTGACACTTGGGGAAACAAAAACTTGGGTGTTGGTTCACTTCCATGAAGAGAGTATAAATTTGTGGTTAGGGCTCATGACGAATAACTGGACACATTTGGCAAACGGTTAAAGTGGGCTACTCAGATTTGCAGAGCTGGAAATAATGGCAGAAAAACAATTTTTGCAAATGGAATGGGCCTGGGAAATTGTGTAGATGGATTCATCAAGACTTGAAAATTGGCAAATTTAAAGTATTTTTAGAGTAGAACACAGTGATACAATCCATTTGATCTCATCTATCATGGATTTTGAGATATGACATCACAAATAGAGATACCGATCAATTTGCATTTGCTAACACCAGTAAAAAGTTACAAATTGCTTTTAGAATTGCATTCGAAAACTCCTCAAATGGATTTTTCATAAGCTCAAAATTGAAACATAGTAAGTCTCTAACCTCTATAATGTAATGCAAAAGGAATTATCTCATTTCAATCAACTGGGTCAAAGTTATAACAAGTCAAATAGGGCCTCCTAGAATTCAGAACAATTCACATCAGCATGACATCGATAAACAACCAATTTTGAGGGATTCAAAACCTATTCAAATGGATTCAAAACAACTTAAAATCTAAAATATAGATTCTCTGTTATGGAAACTAAAAACTCCCAAAGTGGCGAGTCATGAAACATTACTAGGTGCAAGATATTCAATTGAAAACACAGCCTCCTATTGTTGTTTGACACTTAGGCCAAAATGCAGAATTGGAAATTACTCAAAACGGGACTTCATAGAATGGCTTGGAATGACATTTTATCATCATGGAATGACTAGACATAGTGAATTCAAGGTGTTAGAAACATTAAACACCTCTTAGGCCTTGAAAGGATAGTCAGGTAGACATTCATTAAAAAATGCTTATAGGGCTTGATTTTTCAATGGTACTCAAAATTGGGGCTTCAACTTTGAGTCCCAACAGAGTCTTGATAGAAATATCATAGTTTGGCATGTTGTAGAAATTATTTGTAATTGATTAATTAAGGGATCTCTATAATGAATGGTTCATAAGGCACAAAACTTGCTATATATATTCCTTCATGTTTTTTGACTTCTTTATTTGGTTTTTTTTTTTTTTTTTTGGGTTTCTATTTCTCTCTCTCTTTGTTTCCTTTATTGGCTCACTTTGACTTATTGTGGTCTTCTTGTGAACTTTCTCCAATATCTTGAAAACCCCACTTTTAAAGAGTTGTAGTCTACAACATATCTTATTTTCTCCTTTTGCTTTATTTCTTTCATCATGATGATGGATCATAGAGTGTAATTTGAAACATTGATGAAAAAACCCTCACGCATTCAATTACAAAATAAGTAATTGAAAAATTATAATTAGTATAAAGTTCATGAGTATCAATAAACTCAATATCAAATAAATTACTTGCAATGGCTTCTAGTGCTTAAACGATCTCCTACTACATCTTTCATTGATTTTCACTAATTGTCCTGATAGGTGTAATATATTTGTTCTCAACATGTATCCAAAAGTGTGGTGTCATTCCTTAAAATGTAGATCTTTATCTAATCACACCATATAGAGTAATTATCCTTAGGAAACGTTGGGCCTTCCTTCTTCATCATCTTACCTATACCTCAAGTTGTTAAGCATACCACTAAGAGGACCTAGGCTTTGATACCAATTGTAAGTATTCTAAGTACCAATATTTCTCAAAGTGGGGAGTGAATCAATAATATATCAAATTAAAAAGTTTACCAAATATACAAATCAAATAAGATATACTATTTAACCTTTCAACAACATGCATTCAAATTATCCTTTGAGTTATTAAGAAAAGTAACACATGAAAGCATCCACAAAGAAAATATAATAACGCGATTTTTTCTCACATGGGAACCCTTGATGAGAAGGAAAAACCATCGTAAAAATTAGTATCTACAAGTAATTTGTACTTTTCTAAAGTATCTTTTATTAAATGCATGTCATTGTTAGGATCTTCAAGTAATGTCTAATTAAGAGATGGCATTGTTAGGACTCACACAATTAAGGGATTTTCCTCTAGCCCTATTAAGATCTTTACCCTATTAGGAATAAACTTATGAGAGGATTTAGACTCAAATAAATGAGCCACCCATTTGAAGGGTTTAGTCTTTAGACTTGTTAGGATCCTTCTCACCCTATTAGGAGTGACCCAGTTAAGGGATTCATCTTGGAGAACTTATTAGGATCCACCAAGGAAGATGGTATGAAAGTACCACTTCTACTTTTCTTGTAGATATCTAGTTAAGCTAAAAAATTCTTCTACTTATAGACAATCAACAAACCTCTTGACCACACCCACCATTCATGACCTACAAACTTGCAAATACATCATATTGTAATATAAATACATTTTTCACTTGTTAGTGTGGACACCAGCCTAACCAAACCAAGTTTCATTTGAATTTTTATTTGTAGTCTGGGTATGTGCAGGATCATGGTATACCAAACTATGGCCTTAAGTGGCATTGAAAAATCAGGAAATCAGGGTTATGTCAACTTGACACATAATTTTAAAGTGGTTATGGACTTTATATCAAAAGGTTGTAAGAAAATAATCTGTAGGAAATTGAATGTAGTTTCTAAACTACTAGGCCTTATTAGGAGAAAAAAATTTGATTGGTCAAAAGTTTGGATTTTAATGCAGTACAACGAAAATTTCAAGGCGAAAATAAAAAGTAGGTGTATGTCTGACCACCTTAATCAAAATCAAGTGATAATTTTTTTTTAATATAATTATAGATATAAAAAGTAGACTCATGCCCGAATGTGACACATATTTTTTGGTATTTTTATTCCAAATAAATAATTAAATATGAATTTTCTACCAAAACATTTTTAGAAAAAAAAACTCCTGTGTCTGACCACCTTAACTAATAGAAAATTTTACCAAATTTTTTTTTATAAAATTATTCTTATACTAGGTGAAGCATAGAATGTGACACAACATTAAGATTTAAAAAATGTTATACCATTTGAAAGTTATAGCTATTTTTCAATTAATATGCCAATCAACACTTTACAATAATGTAAGGAAATAATACCATATAAGGAGTAGTGGACTCTAGTAAGACCAACTCCGAAATAAGCAATTCCTCTTTTGTTTTCCTGATGAATAGCTTGTGCGACATAATATACAAGGTTTGGTTTTCATATTGTAATGAATTTGGTGCTAGGAATGTTTTTCTAGAATAACTAAACAACAAAAATTGTAATCTATTATTATAAAAGCAGAGAAAGGGGTCATAGTCTTGGTCTAATTTGAAATTCATCATAGTCAATTGTGGTTTCCTAAAAGAAGTTGTACAATTATACTAAACAAATCAAGCATACGTTACAAGGCAACACAATTCCAATCTTCTTTTTGATTGACAATGCAATGTTTACAACATGACTTTAGCCATAAATGTCTTGTAATGTGTTGTGAACATTTCTTAAAAGGGAAAGTAGGAGCACCATTTTTCTTTTTGATTGACAATGCAATTTTCACAACATGACTTTAGCCATATATGTCTTGTAATGTGTTGTGAACATATCTTAAAAGGGAAACAAATGGATCATTGAGAATTGATATCATCATTACTTTAGTATAATGCATATAAAAATATACTTTACTTATTGTATATATAAATTTAAAAGAAAATAATAGGTAATAATCTAAAAATTGTGAAATTTCATTCCATAGAAAGAATAAAGTGTTTGGAGAGATACATATTTATAAGCTTTTTCATAGATAAAAACATCACAACTTTTACTTACATAAAATAGTTAAGATTTAAAATTCAATTATTAAGTAAATTAAATTCAATACAAAAAAGTATATTAATTGAACTTTTTGGATGGTTTGATTGATTTTTTATATTTTCTTTAATAATTGATTTTATTTTTTTTTGGTCAAAAGTATTATGCTTATTAGCATATTTACACATTTCAAGTAGTGTGTATATATATAAATTAAATTGTATACTAATATTTCTATTGATTACATATAAGATTACAGTATATATATATATAGTTATAATTATATTAAAAAGTATTTTAAGTTTTTATTTACTAAAATATGAACAAATTATTAAGAAAAATAAATAGAAAAATCATGAAAAGTAAAAATTAATAATCAATAATCAATAAGATGGAATATTATAGTCATAGTAGCTTTTGTGTTTTTCCATATTTAAAAAATCAAATTGTGAGTGCATCAAATTTTAGAAATGATCTTTGTATGGATGGGACGGTGAGATAGCATAAGTATGAATTGCAAGCGGCAACCTTATTCTGAGGTTTTGACATGAGTAAATTGATTAAAGGCTCTTGAGTGCTCGACTTTCTTGAGATTAATAAAGGATCTGGTAAATGTGTACATATTTTGTATTAAGTGATTTGAAATTGACCATTTTTTTCAATTTCTGTTTGAGAAAAATTTCCTTGTTTTTTTTAGTTAAGATTTAATGGAATTTGAAATAATTAGTTATTTTTAAATTTGATAAACACACATAAAATTATGAACTATATTTTTTACATAAGATTTCAAAAAATTCTTAAAACTTATTGGATGAAAAGATATATGTATTATTATTTTTCTTGCACCTCATAAATGTATTATTAGTATTCTGCCTATGTTGAAAACTAATAATGAATAGAACACTTAGCACTCATTTGTAGCTTCACCCATCCTAAAAGATCACCCTTCCCACCTCCTAACTATGTGTTGGTAAACAGATTTGTCACAGAAGAATTTGCCCAATAGAGTGTATGCGGCAAATCGTTCACAACAGTTGGATAGGCCCTTGATATCCGGCCTTCCTCTGCGTTTTGAGGGGCAGCTCCCTCGTATGATATAATTCTTAATAGATTTTCAAATAAAGAATTCAAACTACAAAGTTTAAGGAGAGAGTCATGGAAGACGAATGCACCACATGCCCTCACAACTCTCTATGGTTAACAAGATTGATAACGGTGGTGTCCAAGAACTACGCTTGAAAGCAACCAATGTTATTACGCATATTCATAATCTTTCGTAAACACTCGCATAGCACCATGAGAATGTCTACTACAACGTATAACAATTTGGATTTTAAAATAAGAAACCCAAAGAACATCTCATTTCATTTCCTTGCACCAAGAAAGCAATAGAAATTTTTTTAAAATTCAGAGATAAAAAGTGTACATACTTTCCAAAATTTATCCCTAGATCAAAATTTCAGCATAGTGTTCCCTTATTTTTCCAACCAAAAAGTCCCCTTTACAAAGCCAAAAGGTGTCCTTATATAGACATAGAGGTTAATAACTACCTCTTCGTGGTTAATAACCACCTCCAAAATATGTGATTTTGGGGAGGTTAATTAACCTCAAGAAAATTAACCAAGAATGACTTGAAACTTAGACCTCACACCTTCTAAGAGGTAGATTGAATAATTAATCTTTGCTGATATCCTCTTGATATTTCAATGATTCATACAAGTTACATCACTTCATTAATGGACGCATATCCTCCTTGGATTAAACTCAGGTGGACTTCTTTCATTAAGGGATGACTCCAATGACATAATGTCATAAGGCTTTGAAAAATTATTTGTTGGATCAGAGAGCAAAGATGATTTCATGGATTCTGGATCCTTGACAGTTTTATGCCCAACTTCCACAACATGAGGACTTGCACAATCAGCAGACACTACCCCCAATGAATATAAATCATCATTCTTACCAGTTCCAAAGGTTTTTCTATTTTTTCGTACAGTGTCCATTTCTTGGCCAGTGGGGACAAATGTCCGTGCTCAATATTTCCTTGTCCCTTCTTCACCTTTGTTGCTGTAAAGGACATAGTCACGATATGTCGGTGCAAACTGGTGAACTGTATCATCATAGAAGTCATTGAACTTCAACGCATGTGTAAGACTTCCAGTTAAACCACCAGATGCACCTATGTTTGCTTCAGCATACTCTTTATATGGGAATGCATATAAATGTTCCACTGCAGCAATGGCCATCTCAAGACAGATAATGAAGTTTTGAACATCAGTAGCTTCCTCTACGCTTTTAATGATTCCAGACTTTGCTGCTAGAAAAACTAGGACTCCATTTCACGAATTGAATTAAAATAAATAGATTTATCTCCTAGCACAAGAGACATGAATGACATTGTTGCATATATTGGCACCATGAAGATAATGCGAACAATACAGGGTTGGAATATCGGCTCAGTATAGTTCAACAGGTGTTTGTAAATATGCCATATTGCTAGGGAAATTGCTGCAATAGTGCATGGAAATGCTACAATGATATAATATATGGAAGCCATTTTATTCCCCGAAGCCAACTATTCATGAAATGTATTGATATTTTGGCCTTCCCAAATCATCCATCTCCGAGAGTAGAATTAATCCAGCTGATGTTGGAATTGCTTACACTTCCTTGCAACCTGTCCTTATTCAATACATTATATCTTCATAGCTTTTCCATATTTTCCAAATTTATAGTTGAATAGCTCTGTATATTTTCTTCTTGGTAAACAGATTTCCAAAATCCATCAGTATGTTACTTTTCTTCTGTAACCTTCAATATGCCTTCTATCTGGACACCCACGTTGAAGAGGTTAAGAAAAATGTGTTTTTGGATGCTATCATTAACCTTTTGAGAGGTTAATGGTTAGGATTGTGTTTGGCAGGTTATTGGTTTAGATCTTGAGCTCATCTTAACCTCTTTTAAGAAGTTAATTTTGGAGGCTTACATTAACCTTTTGAGAGGTTAAGAAAAACATGTTTTTGGTGGTTAACATTAACCTTTTATTTGGAGGTTAAGAAAAACACGTTTTTGATGGTTAACATTAACCTTTTAACAAGTTAAAGGTTAAGAAGTACGCGTTTTTGAAGGCAATCATTAACCTTTAATATTTTGAGGCTCAGAAGCTGGATCTCAATGATCTCAAGTGCTGTGCGGAGCTGGGAACGAGCCGGGAACATGAAGATTTAGAAACTCACAGAAACTTGGAGATTAAATGGTCAATTTAAAGCTTAAAATTGGACAATTTAATAAAATTAACCAAAGTTTATAAAATTGAAAGAATTTTATAGCCGGGCAACACTATGATTACAAAATAATTAATAATCCACACGTCTTCTACTTCCCGCATGTGAAACGGTGCAAGCTAATTCAATACAGAGAATCTGGCGTGCTAGGTGTACCCATTCTGGTCATTGTTGGTGGGAAAATGTACTTATTGTTATTTATATTTTATGATATCCATCAGTCATTCTTCGTGGAGAAGAGTACAATCGCTACAATTTAATACCGATCACACATCCGCCATAAATTACTGTTGTTTCACAATTTCCCGTAGTAAAATGTGTATGTACATATTTCCACAGTATGTGCGACAAAATCTGGAATGTTTGATTGTGTGTACATAGCTATTTATCTCATAATCAACTGTGATTATTACATGTTTTCTATGATTGGGTTTTTCTTCCGTTCTGTAACCAGGAACGACATGTCCTGAAAATAGGAAACGCACGAAATGTCGGAGATAAATAAAGAAAGCTACAATATGTCGTGGTGTACGTAATTGAACAATTTAATTTTATCATCTGTAGTCGTTTTTTAATTAGTCGGGAATTCATGGTCCCACAGATGGTGCCTAACTACTTTTTATAACCAAAGTCAGTCTATCACTGAAGTTTAAAGCTGATTTATTCTTTAATTAATTTTTTAGTCTACCAATGTTCCAGTTTGCACGTTTCAATTAATTTTTGGAATTCAAAAAATCAGAAATCTTGAATTCATTTGCGGGGTGATCTTATATCCTCCAACTTTTTTTTGTGAATTGTAATCTTCGTAAATTTAAAATTTTGTGTATGTTTATTTAAAAATTAATTTCTTCGTAAAAATTTTAAATTTTTGATTGGTCAATGATAATTTTGCTGGGGTTTTAACATTTTAATAATGAAATTTTAAAAAAAGACATAAAAAAGATAGACATGACAAAACTGACAGGAATACAAAAGTAACTCTGCTTATGTTAAAAGTAATACAAAACTGATTATGTTAAAAGTAACTCTGCTGTCTTTCAATGTAGATGTTGGGTATAAAAAAATTTGGTGAAGGCCACTTTTAGCAAGGATAGTTATGCAGCATACTAAATTCTTATGTAACGATGGCGTTAATTTTTTTTTTTTTTGAAATGAGGCTGTGGCCTTTTAGTGCAAATCAGAAAGCCAAAACATTGAAACCACAATATATGATTCACGCTAAATATTGAGATCAGTCTAGGATTTGACTGAAGTATAGGGTTTTAAAATTATTTCCATTTTCTAAATTGGAAGAATTTGAATTATAATTAGAATGAAACAATTATAAATTGTATAAATAATTTAAAGAAAATAAAAATGTATATAAATTATTTAAAGAATTTTGTTCCATTTTAGTTGAATTGTATTGAAAGATATAGTTTGAAAGAATTTTGCAATAGAAAACAATTCAAACATTTTTTTTGTATTAAATTTGATCATGACATATATATTCTTAAATCTAATATATTTACTCTTATATGTTGTTATTACTAATTATCTTCACTCTTTTCCTTGTTTTAATTTTTTAAATTTAATATCTTCCATTTAACATTCATTTAGTTTCATGACAAAAAATATAATTAAATTTTATTAATGTTCTATATCAATTATCATATATACAATATTATCAAATAAATCACATAAATCACATCCATTGAACATGTTATACTATTTCTCAAATTTTTTTTACTTCAGAATAAGTTTATAAAATGACATATCTTCCAACTCTTCCTTTAAGGCAAGGACTTCAGCTCTCTCAGAGCTCTTGCTGACATTAATTTTTAATTTTTTATTGGCTGCTCTCCATTTTCCCAGGGTAAAAGGGATTTATTAATTTCTGGAAACTTCTTCACTATCACCTAAAACTTGAAAACTTCTTCACTGTCACCGCCTTATGCCTTGGTGTGACCGCCTTACTATCATCACCTCAAAAGCACAATGGCCAACCATGTTTATATAAGTATTAAACTTGTTCTTTCCCATAGCTTCCATCCCATAACTGCAGTCTTCCATTACAACCAATGATAGCCAAGCCAAATTGTAGACAATCATGGCATTGGCAAAAATAATGTAATAAATAATCCTTTCTTGCTTCATCACATTTATCTCAGCAACTCCGCCTTGCTTCATCAATAGCATTTTTAATTCTAGTGAACCCTCTATTAAATCACCATCATCAGTGTTAAAGGACTCCAAATCTCTATGTCCTACCTATCTACCTGGTGTTGTGCTTGCATAAATGTCCCAACCAATTTGTATGTTGTTGTTGCTTTATTGATAAGATATACATGATGCACTTTGTTCCCCTAGCAGCAGTTCATTGCGAGATTGTGTATTGGACTCGAGGGAAGGAACTTGTTGGAACAGAGTGATACTTAGCCCATTTAGGTTCACCCATCATGGTGCAAAGACAGAGAACTAAGTTGTGTTACAAAAACATTCCCCTGGCCCTTCTGTTCTACACAGCCATTCCATGATCTTCAGAAAAAATTGGTGAAAACCCTATCACATAACTAAGATATTATGCATGCATGCAAAAGCATCAAATTCAAACAAACTGGTGAAATCTCTATCACATTGCTAAGTTATGCATACATGTGAAACTATCATAGATGAGGCACATGAATCAATGCGCAAAAATTGTTTGATAGAATGCTTCCATGAAATGTGTCACTGTGTAATGGTCAGATTGCGGGACATTCACAAGTTGTGTTTGTTTAAAAGGCTGAATAAACTTCCAAGAAAATACAATTAGTTGTTGTAATGCGATCTTTGGAATAGAGTGAAGGAATTTTGTCACTTGTTGTGATACACATCTATAAAAATGCCACAAAATATCAACATTGCAACCTCTTATCAACCAGTGAATGTCATTGTAAATTTCACATCATCATCTTGAAGCTTCAGAATCGGTCAAAATGAGTTGGGAGGGGAAGTGGCCCAAGAGAATGAATAATACATGGCACACTAGGTTACCACAAACCCTTTTAAGGGTGAGTGAATAGTCGAGTTGGTGTGAAGGCGAGTCGTGAGGCATAGTGTTAGGCTAATGATCCCGGTGCTACGCATCAACTCCGGTTCGAGTCACACTAGGTTACCACAAACCCTTTTAAGGGTGAGTGAATAGCCGAGTTGGTGTGAAGGCGAGTCGTGAGGCGTAGTGTTAGGATAATGATCCCGATGCTACGCATCAACTCCGGTTCGAGTCACACTAGGTTACCACAAACCCTTTTAAGGGTGAGTGAATAGCCGAGTTGGTGTGAAGGCGAGTCGTGAGGCGTAGTGTTAGGCTAATGATCCCGGTGCTACACATCAACTCCAGTTCGAGTCACACTAGGTTACTACAAACCCTTTTGATTTTGGGTTTTGCTGGAGGATGTGGAGAAGCGTTGGCTGCCGGCTGGGCTAGGGTTTTTCCCCTAGCCTATTCTTGGTGTTTGATCTTTACTATTTTTCTGTTCTGTTTGGATTGCTAGCTATTGGACATAATTTGCGTTGGTGTTTTTGGAGATCTTCTGCAGTCAATTTTGGATTGGGGTTTTATTGTTTGCATGGCAGGGCCTGGGCTTTCTTCTCCATTGGTGAGAACAGATGGTTCTTCTCCAACTATGCATGCAATGCGATCTGAATCGTTTTATTCAAGGGAGAGCTCCAAGCTGAAAAAAGTTAATGGTTGTTTTCCGCGTAGCCATGATCACCCTGTTTTGGTTATTCCTCCAACGACTGTAATGGAGGACATTGATTATTGGACCAAGCATGCTTTGATATGCAAATTTCTTGGAATCCAGATTTCCCTATCCGCTCTTGAGGCATGGATCCGCCGCTCTTGGCAGGTGGAAGGCGATATGGAGATTATGTTGGCAGGGAATAGTTATTTTTTTGTTGTATTCTCTTGCATGTCTGATCATGATCGTGTTTTTGAAGGAGGCCCTTATTTCTACAACCATGTGGGGTTATTTGTCAAACCTTGGCATTCAGGTTTTAATTCTGCTGAGGATCTCCCTTCAACAGTGCCAGTTTGGCTTCACTTGCCTCGTCTTCCCTTGGAATTTTGGCGTGAAGACATCCTACGACAAATTGCTACTTTGTTGGGGAAGCCAGCTGCGATCACACATCAATCCCTCGATAAAAAGGTTATTTCTTATGCTAGAATTTGTGTTGAAATTAATTTGAATAACCCATTACCAGATTCTTTGGAAATTTGTCTGGGGGATTCTTCTTGGGTGCAACAGTTAGATTATGAATCCCTCCCTTTCCGTTGCCGAATTTTTCATGAGTATGGTCATTTACTGCGGCAGTGCCCCCGTAACTTGAGTTTCAAAGGAGTGGATCGTTCTACAGCTGGCAATGCTGGTGGTTAGGCAGATACTACAGGGAAAGGACAATCTCAAATGGTTAATACTACCAAGGGGATGAATCCACAAGATGCTACAGGTAAGGGTAAGGCTCAAATGCAGGATAAGGATGGATTTACCCCTATTCGCCCTCGAGCTAAGGGACGTGGTCAAAAGAGGCCTTTGAAAGAAAGATTATCTGATTCAGGTTTTAACCGCTTTGAGGTGCTGGATAGTATGGTTCTAGAGGAGGGTATTCCTCCTATCTCTTCTGATCCAGTTTGCCCAGATGAGAGATCTGTTCCTAATGATGCTTGTGGGGCATCTCAAGTTGTAGTATATTAGAACTGTGAGGTTCCTGTAGCTCCTGTGACAGCGGCTTTGGTGACTCCTTTAGTGTCGGAAGATGATGATTTTTTTTGGCTGACTTGGTTAAGGATGTGATACCATCAGGTAAGGGCAAGGGATCTCCTCTCCCCTTGGGGTTGCTGCCTCGACCCTTTAAGCGGGCTTCTTCTACTCCCCCTCTAAGGAGTGGGCGCAAAATAGACCAAGAGAAGATTAAACTCATAGGAGATATATTGATTGAGTTTGGTTCAGTGAAACCTTTGGATTCTCATTTTCCCAATTCTACCCAATGATGATTATTCTCTCATGGAATGTAAGGGGGTTGAATAGCATCCCTAGACAAAAGGCTCTTCATAACTTGGTGGTTGATCATAGTCCTGATGTTTTTTGTATCCAAGAGACTAAGCTCTTTGTGGAGTCTATGGTCCAACATGCCTCTAGTATTTGGTCTCGTGGCCAATGCCAGTGTGTTGGGGCAACAGGCAGTGCTGGTGGTTTAGCTATATTTTGGGATCCTCAAAAAATTTCTCCTCTTGGCTGGATGTCTTCTCGCTCAGCTCTCTCTATGGTAGCTTCTGCTCTAGACTCAGGAGAGGTAATCATGGTTTCTAATGTGTATGCACCTATTGATCTTGTGGGAAAGGAGGAACTTTGGGAACATATTCAATATGTTAGAAATTGTCATCCTTATCATCCTTGGGTGTTAGCAAGGGACTTCAATTCAGTTTTAAGTCTGGAAGAGAAGCATGGTGGTTTGGCTAGATTGGGGCCTTCTTCTGCTCTTCTTCGGCAACACATATCTCTTTTGAATCTCTCTGATGTTAAGCCTTCTAATGGCCTCTATACCTAGAATAATCATAGGACTGGTGTTGCTGCTATCTCAGAACGCCTGGATAGATTTCTTGTTTCTTGCTTCTGGCTTAGTGGCACCCTTACTATCTCTTCAGAAATCCTTGATTGGAGGGGTTTAGATCATTGGCCAATCAAATTTTCTGCTATAGGGGCTTATGTTCCGAAGCATCCTCCTTTTAAGTTCCAGTTGATGTGGCTTCATGACTCGTCTCTTCATGATTTTTTTTTTTGTTGGTGGAAAGATGGTGCTCCTGCATATGGTACTGCAATGTTCTCATTTTCTAAAAGGCTTCAATATGTTAAAAGGCAGCTCAAGATATGGAATAGGGAATGCTTTGGGAATCTTCACTTTATGAAGAGGCTTGCTCAACAAAATCTTGATGTCATCACAAGGGAGATTAGAGATCGAGGTTTCTCAGAGGATCTTGGCCAGGCTGAATCCCTTGCTTCTAGAGCTCTAGAAGAATGGGAACTTCGAGAGGAAATTTTTTGGAAGCAAAAGGCTCGAGTTGATTAGCTCCAGGAAGGTGATCGAAACACTTCCTTTTTCCATAAAACAATGCAATCTCGTCGGAATCAGAGCACTATCTCTTCTTTGGTTAATTCTCAAGGTATCCAACTAAATTCCTTGCCAGCTTTGTTCCAGGAGGCTATTTCGTACTTCTCTACCCTCTTCTCTGAGGACTCTCCTCCTGCTGATAATGAAGAAAATATTATTTTGTCCTGTATTCCTTCCCTTATCACTCAGGAAATGAATGATTATCTCATGCGTCCTATCTCTTTGGAAGAGCTGGAGGAGGTGGTCTTTGGCATGTCTAAGGGGAAGGCTTCTGGTCCTGATGGCTTTCCAGTTGAATTCTTTCAGGAATTTTGTGACATCATTAATCATGATTTGTTGGAGGTGGTTAAAGAATCCTATGCTAGCAAGCAGATGCTTCGAGCTTTGAACTCTACATTCTTGACTCTTATTCCTAAGAGAGAGGGTGCTAATCAATTGGAGTTTTTTAGACCAATTGCCTTATGTAATGTGGTTTACAAAGTTATTACTAAGCTGATTGCTGAGAGACTGAAAAGGTGGCTTCCCATTATTATCTCAGAAGAACAAGGTGGTTTTGTTGCTGGCAGACAAATTTTGGATGGGGTGGTTATTGCTACTGAGGCTATTCACTCTATGGCTACTTCAAGGGAGAGAGCCATGTTTGTTAAGCTGGATATGGCTAAGGCCTACGATAGAGTTAAATGGAGCTTCCTAAGGAGTATTCTTCTTTCTTTTGGATTTAGCTCTGACTGGGTGAGTTGGATTATGAGTTGTGTTACTTCTGCCTCTTTTTCTGTTCTTATTAATGGTCAACCTTCACAACTATTTGGTGCTTCTAGAGGCCTCCGCCAGGGTGACCCTCTCTCCCGATATCTATTCATCATCATGGCTGAAGGCTTGGGCAGATTCATTAAGCATCAGGTGTCCCAGAATTCTATTCAAAGCTGGCGGTGGGGTAATGGCTTACCTTCTCTTTCCCATCTTCAATTTGTTGATGATTCTGCTCTTGCCGGTCTTGCTAGGATCAAGGAAGTTGAAGCCTTTCGACATGCTTTGGACGTTTATTTGGCAGCTTTAGGCCAGAAATTTAATGAGCACAAATCTTTCATTTACTTTTTTAACACTCCTGATTCTATTCAGCACAGGATTGTTGGTATCCTACGGTTTTAGATAGGTTCACTTCCTTTGACTTATCTTGGCATTCCTATTGCTATTTCCAGGCAGCCACGTCTCTTCTGGCAAAATTTGATTACCAAGCTTCAGGATAAGGTAAATCATTGGACTCATAGATGGCTTTCTACTACTGCCCGGGTTACTCTTCTTCAAGCTGTTATCCAAGCTCTTCCTACTTATAGAAGCATGGTTCATGCTGCACCTATTTACTTTCTCAAGGAGTTTGATGCTGTTTCTCGACAATTCCTTTGGAGTGGTAATTTGCGTAGTACTAAATGGAGCTTGGTTAATTGGGCAACTGTTTGTAGGCCTACAAAGGAGGGTGGTCTTGGTCTTCGATCTGCTCTATTGAGTAGTCAAGCTTTGGCTGCTAAACTTTATTGGCGATGGTGCTCTGGACAACATCAACTTTGGGCTCATATTATCACTCATAAATATTTTCATGGTGCTGATCCTTGCTCTGTTTCTGCACTTCCTCTTGAAGGTCGTGGCTCAATGGTTTGGCATACTTTGAAGATAGGTGCGATGTTGGTGAAGAGGGGTCTGTTTTGGATATGTAAAGGAGGTTCTCAGGCTTTGTTTTGGTCTGATGCTTGGGATGGATTCCCTTCCATTTTATCCATATACCCTCATCTTTAGCCTCTTTGTGACTCTTTTCTTGCCGCTGGATGGGATAAAGTGGCTCATTACAAGACTCCTTATCAATTGGGACCTCTTGTTGGTTACAGATGGAAGCATTCCTCTGATTGGCCTCCTGGAGGTACAGACATGGATCGTCAGGAGCTTTCTCAAATTCTAGCCTCTAGAGAGTGTTCTTCTTTGCTTGGTCCAGATGTTTTGGCTTGGGGCGGTACCTTATCTGGTAAATATCATGTCTCTGTTGGGTATCAGGAGATAACTAGACAATTATTTGGGGATGCTGAGGTCCCTTGGTGGAAGCAAGTTTGGAATAAAGTTTCTTGGTCCAAGTGCAATTTTTTCATGTGGCTAGTGGCTCACAACCATTGTCTTACCTGGGATAATCTTTGTAAATGTGGATTTCAGGGCCCCTCTTATTGTGTTTTGTGTGGTAATGGAGAGGAGTCTATCTCCCATCTGTTCTTCCATTGCTCCTATTCTACTCAGATATGGCACCTTTGGTGGAGCGCTTGGGGTTGCTCTTGTCGGCATGCTTCCTCTTTGCCTGAGTTCTGGGCCCGCTTGGGTAGTGCTCCCTCCAAGTCTTCTTCTCTCCATGCTGCTTGGATTGCTAGCCCATCTTTTATGCTTTGGCATATTTGGTTGGAGAGGAATTGTCGCATATTCCAAGATGTTCGGCTTGGTGTTTTGCATCTTTGGTGGAAAATATCACATTCTCTTCAGGAAACTATTCTTGTGAAGTGTGAGCTTGATGGGGGTATGGATCCAGTTGATCTTGCTATCTGTAATCGCCTCAATTTTCATCTGCAGGATGGGGTTGCAGCTCATAGGTTTCCTTCTATGTCCAGGCAGCTTCACCATCAGAGGAAGGGTCAGGTTAACCAGGATGGGCACTGGACTCCTCCTCCCTGTGGAGTTTTGAAAATTAACACTGATGGTTCTTCCTGTGGGAATCCTGGTCCGGTTGGTATTGGCAGAGTGGCTCGTTGTAGTTCTGGGGATGTTAAATTTTTCTTCTCAGTTCATAAGGGTGATTATACTAACAATCTCATGGAAGCTCAGGCTATTTTATATGCTGTGGAACAATGTTGCTTGCGGGGATGGAGTAAGATTATTTGTGAGTCTGATTCCCAGGTGGTGGTGAACATGCTTTCTTCGCAAGAGCTTGAGGATGTTAGTTGTTAAGCAGATTCTTTTCTTCTCTTCCTCTTTTCAGTTCATTAGGTTCATGTATATTCCTTGTGAATGGAATAGAACTGCTGATTGTTTAGCCAAATGGGCTTCTAGTCATGATTCGGGTTGGAATATTAGGGATAGGGGGCAACTGTCCTTTGAGATGGTGCAAGAATTTGATGATCTTGTTGCTCAGGATCAAGCTCCTTGTTGAGCTCTCCTTGTTGTATTCCTTTCTGTCTTAATAAATTTTTACCCCTCTTTTTGCAATCTAAAACGGTCATTGAAACCTAAACTGGAACGATTGAATCTCAATTTCCCCTCTTCTTCTTGAATTCTCCATTGCCCATCGGTTCCTAGAGACTCCTATTGATTCAACCTTTTCTCCACATTCAAATCACTTTTATTATTGTTTCCTATGTCTGCCTTTGCTCTCAGATAATAGCTCTGATATCAAAAATGTCTCTGCTAAAAAGGTCTTTAAAAGTCTTCATTTAAATGTGCAACAAAGCTCAAAGAAAATGTCATGAAGAGATAAAGAAATGTCAGAACCAATGCCCAAACAAATGCCACGATATGGGGTTACTGAAAGACGTGGCTATCTAGCAAAGGAAAACGTAGTCTTTAATCTTTTAACATAGCAAAACAAAGAAAATACTAAGAATTCACGACATAAATTCCATTGTGGCATTAGAAGGAGGGAAATTAAAAGAGGAGAGTCATGCCTACTTGAACATAAGTTTTCATATTTACTTTAATCATAAAATTATTATTAAGTTTTACTATTTTAATATTCAAAAATTATTTTAAACTTTTCTAATTTAAAATTTAGAGTAGATTTAAATAAGAATACATAATATATAGCAATTAAGTTTTTATTATAATAGACTCTAAAGATAAATTAGAAATAAAAGAAATGTGAAATTAATAAATAAAGTAGATGTAAAATTTATTCAAATAAATTTTTTATTTATGAACTCAAATTAAATCATTAAAAAATACTAGTTTCAATTTAATAATTTAAACTTGAGTAAATATTTAAAGGTAGATCCAAAGTAGTAAGATCTATTTTTATCATAGTCCACAAAACAAAAGTAGAAATTTATATAAAAGTTCGAATCCAAATCCATTCTTTATTAAGGAATATGAAAACTATCTTATATGGAACAAATCATAACGAAATCCTTTAATGACAACTTGCATATACATTTCCAAAATGATTGACCTCATGCAACTATGGCATGTGCTAGAAAATTCGAATTAGTTATCAATGATCAAATTATAACAAATAAAGCTAAAGCTTTATGTTTTCTTCTTTATGCATAGCTCTAAGATTTTTCTAATCCCCTGAAACAAAAATACAACTCAGTCTTTATTTCTACATATGAATTACTAATAGCACAAGGTAGGGACTCAAACTCTTCCAGAGCTCTTGTTTATTAAGGGAAACAAGGTTTTTTGAACGATTTAATATTTTGTCATTTATACTCATTTTTAAAATTAATCTAGTTTCTATTTATTTAGTAGTTTTTTTTTTAGGAAATCATTATTATTTATTGAATTTTTATATATGATATTTAATTTGTTTGTAACTATCATTTAATATTAATATGTTTAAGATCATGTTATTTTTGTGTTCGATAATCTAGACTTAATTAGAATTTAGTATTATAATTATTGGATTGATATTTCCATCCAATTGTAGTAGTTTGATATTAAATCAATACATTTCAAATGTTTAGAAATGCATATTTCTTAATTTTGAATTTTCATTATGTAAAAGTTTTGTCTCATGTTAATAATATTTATCATGCAATCACAACCATCACATACAAATTGATTGTGGTACTATTGAGTGGAAGAGTTATTTAAAAACAATTCAAACATGAAGGACTATAAGAGCTCATCTCTATAACATATTCTTTTATCCATTATGTGTGATTTGATTAAGATTCATGTATAGTTGTTCACATAAAAATTGATGTAGATTTTGTCTTATATTTTTATAGTCTTGGTTATGTTCAATATTATTTTCTTATGACCAAAATGTTTGATGATTTATTGGTCAATGTGAATGTTAGAATAACTTCTCTAATATATATCTAATAGATTGTGACACAAATATATGATATCAAAATGGTATCAATCTCGATATAGAATATCTTAAGAAAAATTTGATCAAGGCTTTTAATAGTAGATTTCTCATGAAATATTTGGTGATTTCTCTCAAGATGGCAAGACGTCCTCAAGACAAATAAAAAATGTAGACTTGAATGCTTTGGAATGCTTTAAGGTAAATTGGAAATACAAATGAGAATGATTCAACGATATGAAAATGAATGAGGCAATGAACTTCATCAACTACAAAGGTATATCAACTAAAATGAAACATGAAAGACTAGTCCCTTATCTAATTATGGGCAAATAGAGACAAGCTTACATCAACTTAGTATCATCAAACTCTTTTGGAGAATGTGTGCAAAACAATCAACTACTAAACAAAGAACTTCAAATATAAAAGCCTTGTCTAAATGGATTTAACTTCATCTAAATATTGCAATTAGCAATTAGATATATATTGCATTGCATGCAATTGTAATCATCAAGAGCATATACCATGTTCAATCTATCAAACACAAATAATGAATCCAAGAGGACAATATTGAGTGTCGATATTCTAACATATAATTTTCTAAACTAGAAAAAAATATAGTCATTATACTGCTTTCAAAAAAGGAAGTATAATTGAGCAGTGTCCAATTGCATATGCCTATCCCAAAATTGAAAAATTGTCTGCTCTTGATATTCTATTATATTCAATCTATACTATCCTATCTAAGGTCTTGGTACCCCTTATAGAAAACAAAGGGGTACAACACAAATTCAGACCCTTTCATAATTATAACTATTCTAAACTAACTACAGTTCTTAAAGATATTTATTGATATTACTCGGCCTAGGTTGTGTCTTCTTCTTTATTATTCCTTGTATCCATTGGTGCTTCTTTAGGAATAGCCATGTAATTACTCACCTATTGTGCAATTTGTGCATGAGTTGACCATGTGAGTGTTGATCTCTACACCTATGTTGCCTATTAGTGTCCAAACACTTAGTCATTTTCTAGGCAAGGATGAATGATCACTACTGAGTCATCTAGTAAAGGATGAGCATACAAGGACTTGTTTATTTTTCATTACATGCCGATAAAGTTAGTGATTGTCGAGTACTCTAGTTGAGACTGGCGCATACATATAAGCCAAGCTAATACAATGGAGACCAAGTAAATTAAAAAGATAGTTTTTTGCCAAGAAAATAGAAAAGATCAAGTTTGTTGAAGTTGAGTGCCAACATGAATGTTAGTAACTACTGATCATTAAAACATTTAGATGCCGAGCAGACCAATTTTGTCAATTGAGTTTGAATTGCACAAACACCTATGTAAATCATTTTGGCTGACTTCTATATGATATTTAATGTTTGTGAAGACAATCAAGATAGATATTACACATCATTACATAAGGTAACGATTTTGAGGAAAGCAATCAACCAATCAAAAGGAAATGATGAAAGGAGATGAACTATGAACCATTAAATATGATACAATTTTTTTAAAGATTATCTATTTAAAGAGGGTTCTAACCCTAGGATAAATATGGAATGCATGTGTGAACAAATGTGTGAATGTGTGAGTGAAGAAGTGAACAAGGACAAAAAAAAGAAAGAAAGGATAAGTCTAGAATCATATCGGACAAGGGAAATCCAAGAAGTGAAGGACTGAATAAAGATATCATATCATGCCATTGTCTACAGGAGATCCAAAATCATCTTACAAAGAGAACCAAGGATCAAGTACTGTATTAATTTTTAACAAGATTGAATTAGGGTAAATCTCTTAACCAAGTGATCCTAACAGATCTATGTAAATCTCCCAACAGAATCATTACTTGATTGTAAGTATTAAATCCTTTAATAGGGTAGGACTTAACATCCTTGAAGCTTTTAATAAGAGAGACCCCTCATAGGGTAGATCATATATTATGGTCAAACATTGTAACCCTAACAAGTTAACTTTATTGTTGCAATAGTGAAGACTTTTGGGTTTCATCCGCACCCTAGTTTTACCTTCACATTGATGTGTTTTTGGGTAACCAAATAATTTGTGTTATGTGTTGAATCATGTTTTCAACATTATATTTTTTATGTTACATTTGAGGAATGAGATGAATTGGTGTGAAAATAAAGAATTTGTATTTGTAAGTTAAAGTTTAAGATCTTGATTCACCCCCCTTCAATATGTTTCCCATTAAATCTTTCCAACAATTGGTATCAAAGTCCAGTTCTCTTGGAAGAAGCCTAACAACTTGAGAGGATCAAATCTTGGAGATGGAGGAATACAAGATGGGAAAAATAATTGAGAGCCAAATAATTAAAATCTAGATCTTATTGCAAGACCTTGAAGGAGCAAGGGAAGAGTTAAGGAAATCATTGAGAAAAAAGAAAGAGATAGCAATACAACAAAATGACACACTATACAAGGAAATAGACATAGAATGACTATTTGAAAGTGGAAAGAGTATTGGTAATACAAATGACACAACGACATAACTATTTAAGAAGAATAGTATACTAAGAAAAGAGGCTAAGGACTCAAGAGAGATCAGGAAACACAATTAGTAAGAGGCTAAGTAATAGATAAAAAAGAAGACAACTAAAGAAGATAAAATCATGGTTGAAGAAGAAAAAAGGAAAATGACAACCAAAATTGATGAGAGATCATTTTAAGTACATAAGCTCACAAATAATCAATTGGATATGATGAATCTGTAGACACCTAAAAACCTTTAGAAAATAAAGTATTTTTATTTTCTGAAAAAATCTCTAATGACATCATCATTTATTTATTAATTAATTAATTAATTAATTTTTATTCCATTAAATCCCTTTATCTTAATTAAAAATATTTAATTAAGGAATCCCTCCCAAAAATGTTTAAATCTTATTTAAACATTATTTCCTTATTTATTAATTATTTAATTAATAAATTGACCAAAAATCTTAAAATAAATAAAAAATTTATTTTTTGCCCAAAACTTGGCCAATTTCCTTATGACCAATAACCTCTTCCAAAATCTTCTAATCCTTCTTTAATTTCGATTAAAGGCTAATCCCATCATTTCCTACCCCTAATCCCAACTCAAAATATTTAATTAAGATTAAATATTAATCCTCATGTTTATTAAAAAAGTTTTAATAAATATCTCCTCAACCCAAACCCTTGAAATAAATAAAACTTTATTTATTTCCTAAAAATCTAATTTATCCTCATCCTAGGAAATTCTAGACTATTCTAGAAAGTCTTTATCCTCATCCAAAGTCTAGACTCTTCTAGATGATGTCTTTAAACCTAATCCTAATCCCCTCCTAACCTTGTCACATTCCCTAAACATGGGTTAAAACTTACTAACCCAGGCCAAAGTTAACAAATATCTCCTCCTTCACCCACCCTCATTAAATGCCATCCACTTGCCTATCCCTAAGCTAATCCTAAACCATCCTAATCCATCCTCTAATCATTTGCACAAGCCTAAACAAGCTTAAAACCTTCCTAATCAAGTCCAAGTCGAAATTGCTCTCATCACCCTCAAAATATCTCAACCATAAAACTTTATGAAGTCCACTAGGTCATAAATGACTCTTACAAGCCCTTTTATTGCTCTTACAAGTCATTATGAGGGTCTTTATGAAGATTTTATCCCTTGAGCCTCCTTTGTTGACTCATCCTTCCCCTTTTCTCCATCCTCTCACCATGTGACATGTGTCACTCCTTGATTGGCTATAAGGAAGCACAATCCATGTGCTCTCTTCTCATGCAATCTGAGCCCTCCATGAGCTTTTTCCTATCCTTGCATCTTAGCCCTCAATCCCTCAAGCCTCTTGCCTATAAATTGGATCCTTCCCCTTTGCAAAATAACACAATCCATGAAGTAAAGTCATAATTCCATTTTGAGAAGCCATTTTACATCAAAACCATACACTCACACCCAAATTCCAACTCCATTTGAAGCCCTTTTTGAAGCATAAGCTTGAGCATACATCCTATCTATTTAGACAAAGCTACTCAACAAGAGAGCTTCTCATTTAGAGAGCCCATTAATGGCTCATATTCTCAATTGAGAGTTCATCTTAGTCTATCTTGAAGTTTATGAATTTTATTTAGTTTGTAGAAGCTTTATTTAAATTTGGTTTCTATTAGCATACTAACATTGCTCATATACATTTTGGCACGCCCGGTGGGACCCCGCATGGGTCATCTTCATTAGCTTTTTTAGTCAAGTTTTGTATGTCATTTGCTGATTTTGGCTAATTTTACTTGTTTTTGTGATTGGTAGGATTGTATAAATTGGTTTTGTAGGTCCACATGAGCATGAAGAAGACAAAGGAACTCATAATCTATCTCATAGTGTTTGCAGATTTTTCAAGCTTATAGGTGGACAAAGAACTTGAAATTCTTCTTCCTCTTCTTGTCTATATTCTTCTTATTCCATCTACTTCTTCTTCTTCTTCTTGTGGGAGATCTTGGCCATTTTTTTTAAAGGAAGCAAAATCATACACACTTCTTTTTAGTGCTTAAAATGAACCCCCAAATCATACTCAAATCCATTGAAAAATTAAAAATTTGCAAAAAAGAAAAAATCTTTTAACAAGTGAAACTAAACTAATCTAATCATTTGCATCCTTGCAACATCAAGGTTTTAGATGAATTCATGCAAAATTAGGAACACTTCATTTTTGGGAATTTAAAAAGAACTTCAAGTTTCCATTTCAAAAGGTTCAAAATCAACACTAAGTGCACACTAAAGTTCTTTTAAAAAATCTCATGAAAACTAAGAGTCCTAAATGGTTGCCAAAAATTGTCCTAAAAGATTTGTTATTTGTTCCAAACAAATGTCTTATTGCAAAATCTTGAATGTTTCTTAGGTTTTTCATGCATCAAAACAATCTAGGAATATCATTTTTGGGCTTAAAACATGCAAACTAGAACACAAAATCTTGAATGAAAACCAAAGTCCAAAGAGTCATTTTCACTTTTGAGTCCAAAACAATCTTGAATGATCTAAGGTTAAAACAAATCACTTCAAAGTTCTTAAAACAACACACAAAATCTCAATATTGAATGCTCAAAAGAAAACACTTGAATGTTTAACCACTTGTCTTTGAATGCATGTTGCTAAAATCACTCTTGAATGCCATGGATTAAAATCAAATTTTCCTTGAATGCATGATTAAAACAACAAATCCAATCTTGAATTCTAAGGATCAATTAACCATTGCAATATCAAACACTTCATTTGGAGCTTCTAAAAATTGAACAAAACAAATCTCTTTTCCACATGCAATCTAGGTAAAGTTTGATTTTTGGACATTTAAGAAACCTTGTTAAGTTAAAATACAAATTTGCAAAAATCAATTTGAGTAGTTCCTTGGACTCACCTCTTTTCTAATCACCCATCAAATATTAACCATTGGTTGCAATCTCAGCGCCATTTATGGGGATGGGTCTACTTGAAAAAGGTGTTAAATGTTCCACAATCTAACTCACTCACTTGGTCTTTGAATGTTTGCTTTAACTTTATCAAAATTCTTAAATGATCAAAACTCTAGATTAAATCGATCACACTTCAAGTTTGGGCACTAAAATTGAACAACAAATGACGTGGAGAGCCTTCGGGCGCGCGCTTGAAATCGAATCTCACACATTTTTGTTTTGGGCTTAAAACAAACTCACACTCAATCTTGAATGCCTTAAAGAAAATTAATCAATACTTGATGTGGAGGGCCTCTGGGCGCGCGAGTTTTCTTTTGTTGACCCTAACTCTTCTTATTATTTGCATTCTTCGATCAATTTACTTTTGTTGGCGCTTCAAGTTGGAATTGAACATTGTCTCTTAAACATGAGTGCTTGCAAAGTCTAGATTAGCACACATAAGAGTCAGTTGGTAAAAGAACAAGCGTGTTTTGTAGCCCAAGGTCATCCAAGTCTTCTCTCCCCTTGTTGTTTTTCGAGGCCATCTTGGGTGCATAAGATTAGGATCCAAAACCTTGTTTCTTTTTAGGAGGCCTGCTTGGGGATTTCATCACCCCTTGGACAACCTCAACTCCAGCGTTCTGGCGGAGTATAAGAATCGGGAGGTGAATAGAAAGACACCTCTCTTGGGATCAAGATTTTGTCACTTGGGCTAAGTCTCAAAGAACTTTATACCCTTGAGAAGTGAAAGAGGAGAAGTGGGTTACCGCTCCTCTCGGCTGTGTGACATCTTTTTGGTCTCATCTACGGATTTGGGCCTCACGTACCTTGGGTATATCGAGGACTCCTTAGCTAAACCAACTGTCAGCCTTGTAGACAACCATCTAGGATGTTAATGTGTTTGAGGTGACTGATCAAAAAATTTGTAGAACATACACACTCCTTGGCGCAAGTATCACTTTCTGAGAATCAAAAACTTCTATCTGGTTGTTTCTATCTATTGCTTGATCTTTTATTTGTTGAATGAATGTTTGCCAAACTTGGTCAATCCTAGCTTAGGGCATACTTAGCGTAGTCACTGCCTATTCCAGAAGTTGAACGAGTTGAAGCAAAACAACAAAGATCTCTCAAAGCCAAGCAGATTCAGGAATTGATGTCAGAGCAACCCAAACCCAAACAAAAGTTCCACAAAGTTAAACTCAAACCATCTCTAGCATACCAAGAACTTTCAGCCAAGAGAAAAGAAATAACACCAAGCTCACGAATTGCCAAACTCCACAAAGCAGAGGACAAAGCTACCGACGAAGCACTTCAAGAGGCCTGGTTAGAGCGCACCATCAAATTTAGCCAACATCCAAGAATTAATCCTGCTTATGCCTTACCAACTAGGCATGATTTCTATGATTAGACACCCTTGTTTCTCCACATCTTCTTTGATAAGCTTCACTTTAGAGTCATCTTTGTAGAAAAGCCAACCATCTTAGGTTATCCCCTTAAGCATTATTAGCTTATCCATCTCATTTAGAATCAAACCATCTAGCCAGCAATCAAAACCTCACATCCAAGCCTTCAAAATTGTTGTCACTTTGGCCAAAAGTTTGCCACTCCTAAAATATTCCAAATCCATCAATCTCACCAAGGTTATCCCTTTGACAGAGCTTTGTCTAGGGTAATCTAGCTTTGTCACTTGTTATCCCTCATCACCTTGAGCTAAAGGTTGGGATCCACAAGTGGTCAATCTCGTGTTCTTCCTAAAGGATCATCAGTCTATCCTTTAGTTGACACAATCACCACCAAGCTTGCACATAGGAAAGCGGACCTTTCGTGCTTTGGCAACATATCTTTGAAGTTAGAATCTCCAACCCAATCCTCCTTAGGTTTTGTCATATAGCTTTGCCTTAACCTAGGAAATCATTTGCATAGAGAAGCCTTCCCCCTTTTGCATCCATCAGCATTATTGCATCTCATCCCTAGGAGCATTTTTCATGCCACCTGTCACTCGCTTAGCCAAGAAGAAAGAAACAATGGAGCCCTATCATTTGGATTGAATAGCCTCACCCCCCTTGAGCACTCAGCCATCCTTCAGCCCAGAGAAAGCTATGCCATCATGTACTGACATTGAAGCTTTCATGAACCAACCAGGAAATGCAGTATTGGTAAATGCCATTATAGACAAGAACAAAGAGACAATCATGGCTAATTTTCGAAGGGAAAATGTAGGAACCTTTGACTTTGGAAGACCCCCTCCATTATCAGATCCATCTCACCCATTGTTTGGGCAGCTACCACCACCCATAGGCTCTTATGATCCAAATTATCCTCAATATATGCCAAAAGAAGAGCCTCCAGCCAATCCATATGATCCAACAGACCCAAACATACCATCATCCACCCAAGTTGAAATCTCCATGCCGCAAGCCAACCTAGCCACCACCACTCCATCCTTGGTTCATACCTCTCCACTCCAAACCCCCTTTACCCAAAACAACTCACCGTTCACCCCCTTCACTATTGCTGTTGCTGCTCCCCAACCCAGCCTTCCAAATCCACCCATCTCCCATATCAGTGCTAGCATCTTTGGCCAACCTCAGCAATATACAACAGGGATGCCACCCATGGGGCCAAGTAATCAACCTTTCATCACCCCCAGCTTGTTCACTGCAGCCCAAAGCACAATCCCATCATTTCCATTAGGTCTTGGGAGCTCAATACCATTAGCCACAAATCTACAAGCTACTACCCTCACTCCACAAAGCTATCAAATCCCACAAGCTACTACCAATTTTCTACCAAGCTCCCAAGTGACCCTAGCCCCTGCCACCACTCTACCAAGCTTCCAAATCCAACCAAAAAGCTATCAAACCCCATCAGTTCCATTCCCAAGCTTTCAATTCCCACCACCTCCACCACCAACTAATCCATTACCTCCAATTACCAACTACTTTTCAATGCCACTTCTAGGAGGTAATCCACCACCCCAACCAACCACCAATTATTTGCAGATACCATCCCAAATGGGGGCACAACCCACATATATTGGTCAAACCCCACAAGCCCCCCGATCCTTTCCCCAAGCCTCTCAACCATCTTATACCTTACCTCCACAAAGCAATCCATTTATCCCACAGCCAGCTTATGTTCCTTAATCCCAACCTCAAATCCCATATCAATAGCAAGCCTCACAGCACATGCAGCAATATGCGCCACCTCCCCCCAGCAACCTGTCATCCACCATGCAGCTGCCCAAACAATGTACAATCCCTATCAGCAAATCCCTCATAGCCATCCATATTCAGTGGCCCCATCCAGCACATACCTACCTCAAGGAACTCCTACATTGGGGGCACCCCAGCCATCACTTATCAATTCAGAATGGGAGCAAATGAAGATAGCTCTGAAAGCCATCCAAGAAGAGAATGATCCGAAGACATTCAAGTTTGAGAATGTGTGTCCTTACCCATTTGACAGAGCCATTACCATGACACCATTTCCCAAACACTTTGAGGTACCCAAATTTGACAAATTCAGAGGAAAAGGAGACCCTGTCACACATATCAAAGAATTTTACATGCACTGCCAGGACGTAGCATACAATGATGTCTTCCTCTTGCGCCTTTTTCCCAAAAGCTTGGCTGGACCAGCTCTTGAATGGTTTTATAGAATCCCCTATGGCACAATTAAAAACTTTGCTGAGTTATCTGAGGCATTTGTAGCCGAATATGCCCATCTTGTTGAAACCGAGCTATCAATAGTTGATCTTGTCCACACCAAGCAAAAAGGTGGAGAAAGCCTTGCCAAATACCTGCAAAGATGGCAAACCCTTACCACCCGCATATCCTACACTTGCCAGAGCGTCATGTGGTGAAAATGTTTATTGATAATGCCCATCCTAGCTTGGCTCACCACATGACCATGAACTGTTTGCAGACCTACAAAGATATCAAAGAGAAAGGAATGATCCTTGAGCAAGGACTCATTAAGGATGGTGTGGTCAAGATTTACAAGGAAACCAACCAAAATCAATCACATTCCAATGACAAGTCTAGGTATTGGAACAAAAACAAGCACGTTGCAACAGATGGCGTCACTGACACCAGACACGTGAATATTGTTGGTCCTTCTCAAAACCTGTCCAACCCACCATATCAACCAAACAATCAACAAGCTATCAACTACCAACAACAGAATAACCAAAGCTATCAAAACCACAATCCAAGACCCAACTTCCAAGGGTCCAGCAATCAAGCTAATGCCATCAATGTAGCTGCAGGACAAAAGCCTAGATTCCAACCTACACCTAGAAACTATACACCCCTTGGTGAGCCGTTGGATGCCATTTTTGAGAAATTAGTCAAGGAAAACCTCATCAAATTTCCTCCTACCCAAAAAATTGACCCAAGCCAATCCAAAGCTACATGGTACAAAGATAATGAGTACTGCAAATTTCATAGGGTAAAAGTTCACACTACCCTCAGATGCATGAAACTGAAAGACTATGTGTAGGACCTCATTGATCGGAAGGAAATCACTGTTGGTGCCCAAACCTCTCCCAATGCAGGCTTACAGATCTATCAAAATGCTTTTCCTCCACACCACAACCAAAATCCTGGAAAAGCACCTATCCAAACCAACAACAACAACACCAACAACCATCAGCCAAACCCACAGCATGGGAAGAACAATGACCACACTTCATCCTATATAGACTATGGTAGCCTTATAGGTTGTAAATCTGAGAAAGAGCCTTCTGTCAATGTTATCAATATCCAAGGACCAAACAATGAGTGTGCAGTCACCACTCGAAGAGCGCGATTTAACATCGCAGGCCCACCTGTTACACCAACACCATCAGCTCCATCAAAAAGCTAGTACAATATCTTGGAACACCTTGGGAACATGCCAGCCCAAATCTCCATTTTAGACCTTCTTCGCACTAGTCCTATGTACAAGAACATCCTTGACAGTGCTCTCATAGAATCCCGTGTCCCTTCTGATATCAATGCTACTGATTTTTGTAATCTTGTTGGACACCTCTCATCCTCATGTGCCCTATCGTTCAAACCCACTGACATACCCGTGGTCGAGCTAGATCACACCCTTCCGCTCTCCATAGCCATCATGGTATCCAAATTTGCTGTGAAAAGAGTAATGATAGATAATGGATCAGCCTTGAATATTTGCACCCTAAAATTCATAAAACAAGCTGGGTATACTGAGGCAGATATCATCAATGAGGTTATCACCATCAAAGCTTATGACAACTTGGAAAGAACCACAGAAGGAACTATTTTGCTGCCAATCAAGGTTGGGACAGTCATCCAAGAGACACTCTACCATGTTATTGATCTAAACCTACCATTTAACATCCTCCTTGGTCACCCATGGATTCATGCCATGAAAGCCGTTCCATCCACTTACCATCAGTGCATCAAATTTTCGCATCAAGGCATTGAGGTAACCATCCATGCCGATCCAGAACCCTTTGCTTACTACAATGCGGTTGAAGCTTCATATACAAACCATTGCCCTAGAATTGATATCGGCACATCCATCGCCAGCTCATCCCACACTTATAATGACCCAGAAATCATCCTCGCCTCTACCCTGTTTACCGTGAAGATCAATAACAAAGGTTGTGGAGAGTATAGTCTATCAGATGCATTTGCTGCCGGGGCACTCCCACTTGATCCACATGCCCATGGACGACCGACATATCACAAAGCTAAGGAGATTCCACCTCCTCGATACAAACAGTTTGGCCCAACAACCTTTGTATCCTCAAAAATCCCTCTTCATGAGGAGCTCACTCCAGATATCAACAAATGGTTACATAAGGATGCACCTCAAAGAAATCAAGCATGCCTTGATCACTTCAGCCAAAAGTATCCCTAAGAACATAAGCTCATCACTGAAAAATGGAACTATCAAGGTGGTGGTCTAGGACCAGAAGAAAGAGGCATGCAATGCCCCATTGAAGCACACAAGTGGGAAACAAATTCAGGTCTTGTCTTTGGCATACCCACAACTGGGGGCACCAATTAGAACGGTCACGCTTTTTCGAACATTCACCGCAACCTTGTCAAAATCGAAGACATTCCTGAGGAAGTTGAAAAGAGAGCCTATGACGATATCCTAGACCAAATCTCCCTCGGAGACTCTGTTCTCCAAGAACTATCCATCCACCTCATTGACCTACCACTCGCCCATCCACAACTCATAGATTGGGACCAACCAAGTGTCATACACATCGATGAGTTCACATCAGAGGAGGCACTTCTAAGATTCATGGGAGCTGAAAATCCTCACAAGAAAACAAAGCCAGATTTTGCCTATATCTACAAGCTAGATCCCAAGGGGTATTTTGGAGAAAATCCCCAACCTAGTTCCGATACACCCAAAACTGGAACTAAGGTGAATCTGAGACTAGCTAAGGCAACGAAGAGAACCCCTCAGCAAGAAAATCCAGAGCCACAAGAAGAACATGAGGATTTAGCATTGCCTCCTAAAGATAATCGACCAGAGGTGTCTTCTATTCTAATTGAGGATACTCGAGAAGTCAACATTGGTTCTTCAGAGATCCCCAGACTTGTTCACATTGCTGCATCCCTATCACAAGACCAAGCTGACCTCCTCTTTGAGGTCTTAAGAGAGAACATTGGCTGATTTGCATGGTCATATTAGGACATGCCAGGACTTGATCCAAAGCTTGTAGTTCATCATCTTGCAGTTGATCCAAAGATCAAGCCCGTCAGACAAAAGCTTAGAAAAATGCACCCCAAGGTGGCATTATTGGTCAAAGCTGAATTGGAAAGAGTGTTAGCTACTAAGGTTATCCGACCTATCGACTACTCAGAGTGGATCTCCAACATGGTCCCTATCACTAAACCTTCCGGTGACATCAGAATCTACACTGATTTTAGAGATCTTAACAAAGCTTGTCCAAAAGATGATTTTCCCTTGCCCAAAATAGATATGATTGTAGATCTTACAGCTGGACATGAAATTTTGTCCCTCATGGATGGATTTTCTGGGTATAATCAAATCAAGATTGCAGAAGAGGATCAGCATAAGACAACATTCACTACCCCTTGGGGAACCTTTTGCTACAACATGATGCCTTTTGGCCTAAAGAATGCTGGGGCTACCTATCAAAGAGCTAGGACAACCATTTTTCATGATCTCATCCATAGCATTTTGGAGGATTATGTGGATGATATCTTGGTCAAGTCTCATACCTTCATGGATCATCTTGCTGACTTGGAGAAAGTCTTTGATAGGTTAGCCAAATATCATCTCATGTTGAATCCCAAGAAATGTGTCTTTGGGGTCACATCTGGCAAGCTTCTAGGCTTCATAGTTTCTAAACGAGGTATAGAGATCGACCCCAAGAAGGTCAAGGCTATCTTAGACATGCCTCCTCCCCAAACACTGCAACAGCTTCGCTCTCTTCAAGGAAAGCTCCAATCTATTCGGTGCTTCATCTCCCAACTTGCAGATAAGTGTACACCATTTTCACATTTACTGAAGAAGGATGAGAACTTCAAGTGGGATCCTTTATGTCAGTGCAGCTTCGACCATCTCAAGCAATATCTCATCAATCCCCCTATCTTGGTTCCACCAGTTCTTGGTTGTCCCCTGATTTTGTACATATCAGCAACACCTACTGCTCTAGGGGCACTTCTAGCACAGCTTGATGACTACAATAGAGAAAGAGCCATCTACTACATCAGTAGAACCCTAGTTGGTTATGAACTCAATTACACTCCTATGGAAAAAGCTTGTTTGGCAGTTGTTTTCTCAACTCAAAAGCTTCGCCATTACATGCTAAGTCATACCATCCAACTAGTCTCCAAGATTGACTCTCTCAAGTATATGCTCTCTAGAACAACACTTACAGGCCGTTTGGCCAAATGGGTTATGCTCCTTAGTGAATTTGACATCCAGTATGTGGATAGAAAGACAATCAAAGGGCAAGCTATAGCAGATCACCTAGCTGATGCACCTCTAATAGATGCTTATCCATTGATCACAAAATTTCCAGATGAGCATATCTGTCTAATTGAAGAACAACCCCCATGGAAACTTTATTTTGATGGCTCATACACATCTCATGGATCAGGGGCAGGAATATTGTTGGTCACACCTCAAGGAGATTACATTCCAAAAGCCTTCAAGCTACAATTCCCTAGCACCAACAATATAGCTGAATATGAGGCCCTCATAGCAGGATTAAAGATAGATGCAGAATGGAACATTGTTGAGCTACAAATCTTTGGCGATTCTCAGCTCATCATCAAGCAAGCCCTAAATGAATATCAAACCAAAGATGAAAAGCTATTACCCTACAAAGAGCTAGTTGATCAGCTAACCCAACATTTTACAAAGCTTCAGTTTACACAAGTGCCTCGAATATAGAACAAAGCAGCAGATGCTATGACTACTATAGGCTCGCTCTTGGAAATTCCCCAAGCAGCTACACAGTATGAGTTTTTAGTGGAGCAACTCCTCACACCCGCCTATGTGAATGAGGATTCAAACCGTGTTTGTATCTTGGTTGGTCCCCAATCCCCTTGGTACCATGAGATTCACGCTTACCTTAACGATGGTATCATATCCCCTCACCTCACACGTACCCAACGCCAGAACCTCATCCGAAAATCATCCCGCTATGTTATCATAGCCAATACCCTATATCGTCGGAGTTATCACGATACTCTCTCGCGATGTTTAGACCAAAATGAGGCCGCGATGGTGTTAAAGGAAGTACACTCTGGACTTTGCGGTGCCCACACGAGTGGTATTGTCCTAGCACGAAAAATTCTTAGAGCAGGCTACTATTGGCCTATCATTGAAGAAGACTCCTGTGACTTTGTCAGAAAGTGACTCCCATGTCAGCAGCATGCAAATCTTGTGCACGCTCCAGCACAGGATCTACAACCTATTGCACCACCTTGGCCTTTCGCTTGTTGGGGCCTTGATCTAGTTGGAACTATCACACCCCTCTCATCTGATGGACATAAATGGATAATAACAGCTACAAACTATTTCACTAAATGGGTGGAAGCAGTCCCCCTAGTCTCAGCTACAGGAGTTCAGGTCTCCAAGTTCATCTTGTACCACATTGTTTGCCGCTTCAGCATCCCATCCACCATCTTCACCGACCATGGAGGTAACTTTGAAAATCTCAACATGGAAGAATTATGCACTTCCCTCCGCATCCATCACCGCTTTTCTAGCCCATATTTCCCACAAGGTAACGGCTAGGAAGAGGCAACTAACAAAACCCTCCTCAAAATTCTAAAGAAAGTTGTCAATGATTCCGGCCGTGATTGGCACCTACAAATAAATCCAGCCCTATGGGCCTATCAAACTTCCTTCCGTACATCCACAGGCACAACTCCATACTCCCTAGTCTATGGTGCCAAAGTGGTACTACCTATAGAGGTTGAACTTCCCTCCTTGCGCATATCTTTGCAAGGGAAAATATCAGATGAAGAATATAGAGTAGCTCGACTCACCCAGCTAGATCTCTTAGACGAGAAGCGACAAAAAGCCTATGATCATCTCACAGTCTATCAAACTCATCTCAAAAGAAATTTCAACAAGAAGGTGCTTCCATGACACTTTCAGCCAGGTGACATGGTCCTCAAAGAAAACATGAAAGTCCAAGTAGATCGAGAAAAGAAAGGCAAGTTTGAACCTACATGGCTTGGTCCTTATGTTGTCACTGCTTCCTTTGGCTCCAGAGCTTATCAGCTATCTACACCAGAAGGAGAACTCTTGAATGATCCTACTAACATCATTCATCTCAAGAAGTTCTATGCTTAAAGATCCTTGGTATACCCAGCTTTTGAAAAATACAAAAGAAAAAAATAGTAAAGAGAAATAAGCGTCCAATGGTGAAAACTTGGCAATTCAAGCACCTTGGATAGGTACCTTGGTGAAAACCTAGTAATTCAGGTGCCTTGTGTACTAAAGACTAATTCATTATCTATCACTATCCTATCCCTCATCCATTCACCCACCATCCCATAAAATACCTGCTTATTCCCTTGGTGTTCCAACCAAATATCCAAAATCTAATGGAGCTTGTAAATACCTCCTGTATAGCTTGTAAAATCTTGTACCAAAGCTTGTGTTATACTTTGTAAATCTTGTACCATACCTTGTATATCCAAATCTTGTCCAAAGTTTGTACCATATTCCAGCCTATAAATAATCTTGTATCCTAGCTTGTATACTATCACGTGCACACACAAAACCCCATTTTCACTTACGCTTTTCGCAAACCATCTACCTATCCACCTATCACCTATTATAGACATCCCATCCTTCACAAACATTTCCATCTCACAAAAACCAAAACATGAACAAACTTGTACATTTGTAACATATCTTGGTCCATCAGCTTGTACAGCCTCTTTAGCTTAGTACCATTGTATCTATCCAGCGTTTGTGTCACTTCATCCTTGATCAGCATCTTGCACCCATCACACATCTTGGTTAGCTATTCCAACACATCCTTTAGCTAGATTTCCTGTCACCAAAGTGTTATCTTTCTTAGTTCAGCTTGCCAGACGCATCACTCATCCAAATCCACCAGCTTCGGTGCTCTCCGATAGGTCCTTGCAGGATATAGCTTTCCTCATGTCTGATCTTGGTCCATTAGTACCTTGTCCTACCCATCTCGTTGGCAAACGACTCTCTTTTGGATTTTCACTTTCTTTTGATTTGGGATCTTCCCTTTTGGGTCTTGAAGTATCTTTTCCAAGCAATCTCCTTGTTCCCTCCTCAAGGTTGCCACGATCTTCCATATCATGGTATGCTGCGAATGGGGCAATTAGAGCGTAAGGTCTTGATCAGGTCTTTCATTTGTTTTTCTTTTCTACTTGTGGGTTCTCCAGTGTCGTTTCCACACTACTTCCTCTAGGATTCATGTGTGATGCTGGGGCAATCCTTGTGTGTTTGTTTTGAGTTAGTTTGTCAGTCCTTTGGACGGTTGGTGAAAAGGCCTTGATGTTCTTGGTAAACTTGGCAATTAACCAATAGTCCTATAGAAAATCTAGTGCTCAACTACATGGTGGTACTTCTCTTTGAAGTATCCCCCTGCTCAAAAAGCTTCAATGATTTTCCTTCATCTCCATTATCCCCCATCCATATCCAGCATCCATCTCTCCTACCCAAATGATGCATCAGTATCTCTTTGAATCACTCATCACTCTTAGCTTTAGGGATCCACAATCCTAGTCTTAGGGATCCACCAATCCAAATCAACCCACCAAGCCTCATCTTTCGAGATCCACAATCCTAGTCCTAGGGATCTCCGAAACCCATCTTCCGCCAATCTAACTCTTTGAAATCCTGTTGCATCAGCTTTATAATCCCCTCATCCATCTCCCTATCTTGGATTCTTTTTTATAGCGCTCCGCTCCTTCATCCTCTGCAATCCCTGAGATCTTAAGCTTGCTTCCTCTTGTGCCTCTGATTCTTCCTTTATCATTCTCCCATAGTAAGAGTTTGAGCTAACTAAACCTCTTTTCTTAATCCAATCTGAGTCTCCTTGCTCATCCTAGATTCTTGTATTTTTCAAGAAGCCACCGAGCCTCACTTTCTCTCCTTGCTGCCTTCTTGAGGGGGCATCTCACAGTCCATTCTCTCCTCTTCTGCTCTAGCATTGGGCATCTTATTTTCTTATCTTTGATGCCATGCCACTTGCGGCATCACATCAAAGAGGGGCAAAATGTAGACACCTAAAAACCTTTAGAAAATAAAGTATTTTTATTTTCTGAAAAAATCTCTGATGACATCATCATTTATTAATTAATTAATTTTTATGCCATTAAATCTCTTTATCTTAATTAAAAACATTTAATTAAGGAATCCCTCCCAAAAATGTTTAAATCTTATTTAAACATTATTTCCTTATTTATTAATTATTTAATTAATAAATTGACCAAAAATCCTAAAATAAATAAAAAATTTATTTTTTGCCCAAAACTTGGCCAATTTCCTTATGACCAGTAACCTCTTCCAAAATCTTCTAATCCTTCTTTAATTTCGATTAAAGGCTAATCCCATCATTTCCTACTCCTAATCCCAACTCAAAATATTTAATTAAGATTAAATATTAATCCTCATGTTTATTAAAAAAGTTTTAATAAATATCTCCTCAACCCAAACCCTTGAAATAAACAAAACTTTATTTATTTCCTAAAAATCTAATTTATCCTCATCCTAGGAAATTCTAGACTATTCTAGAAAGTCTTTATCCTCATCCAAAGTCTAGACTCTTCTAGAAGATGTCTTTAAACCTAATCCTAATCCCCTCCTAACCTTGTCACATTCCCTAAACATGGGTTAAAACTTACTAACCCAAGCCAAAGTTAACAAATATCTCCTCCTTCACCCACCCTCATTAAATGCCATCCACTTGCCTATCCGTAAGCTAATCCTAAACCATCCTAATCCATCCTCTAATCATTTGCACAAGCCTAAACAAGCTTAAAACCTTCCTAATCAAGTCCAAGTCGAAATTGCTCTCATCACCCTCAAAATATCTCAACCATAAAACTTTATGAAGTCCACTAGGTCATAAATGACTCTTACAAGCCCTTTTATTGCTCTTACAAGTCATTATGAGGGTCTTTATGAAGATTTTATCCCTTGAGCCTCCTTTGTTGACTCATCCTTCCCCTTTCCTCCATCCTCTCACCATGTGACATGTGTCACTCCTTGATTGGCTATAAGGAAGCACAATCCATGTGCTCTCTTCTCATGCAATCTGAGCCCTCCATGAGCTTTTTCCCATCCTTGCATCTTAGCCCTCAATCCCTCAAGCCTCTTGCCTATAAATTGGATCCTTCCCCTTTGCAAAATAACACAATCCATGAAGTAAAGTCATAATGCCATTTTGAGAAGCCATTTTACATCAAAACCATACACTCACACCCAAATTCCAACTCCATTTGAAGCCCTTTTTGAAGCATAAGCTTGAGCATACATCCTATCTATTTAGACAAAGCTACTCAACAAGAGAGCTTCTCATTTAGAGAGCCCATTAATGGCTCATATTCTCAATTGAGAGTTCATCTTATTCTATCTTGAAGTTTATGAATTTTGTTTAGTTTGTAGAAGTTTTATTTAAATTTGGTTTCTATTAGCATACTAACATTGCTCATATACAGAATCAACTGATAATTGCAACCCAAGAAAAAAAATAGAAAGGACATGGAGATTAGAAACTTGAGCTCACAAAATGAGTAATTGAGAAATGAGTTAAGTAATAAAAAGAGAATTCTAGAAAGAATGAACCAACCAAGTGAGGCTATCAAATACTTTGAAGAACTGATGAGATCACTTAGATCAACAAGAGATATTTCTAGATTGGGATACAAGAAGAATGGAGAGCAAAGAAATACAAAACCCAAAGGCAAACCTAAATGTCATCATTGTGGAAAACTTGGACACATAACCAACATATGTAGAAGCAAGAGTGGTATGAAAATTTCAAAATCTAAGTGTATTAGAAGTTGTTCTAAATGCAAGAAGGTAAAACATCAAGTACATGGATGAAAATCAAAGAAAAGTTGTATACTCAATATATTTAAGGGGCATTGCTATAAGTCTCAAAAATATGGACATAGAGCTCACGAGTGTAGATTCAAGACAAAATCCAACTAGACACCTAAGAAACAAGCACATGCATCAAGAAAAGGCAATTCCTTTAATTGGGATTACAACACATGGTATATATTTGTCACTATTATGGAGAGTATGGACACATTCTAGAGAATTTCATTAAGACACATTTCAAAGGAAATTATAAGAAGTTGCTAAATGAAGAAATAATTTGTTTCAATTGTCTCAAAGTTGGACATATAAGTAGAAACTACAAAACCAAAGTACCAACGCCAAACACTAGAAATGAAAAAGGCAAAGAAAAAGTTGAGGTAAAGAAAACTTGGAAAGAAATAGAGAAAGCTAGAAGTAGTGAATCAAGCAAAGTTGAGATCACCCAATCCAATGAATCAAGTGATCACACCACAACTAACTAAATGAAGAAGGTATGTAGGAACTATATAATCAATGATATATCTTACATTAGTTCCTAACATAGATGTGCTAAAAGTTCATATTTGCATAAGTAAAGATGCATCAAGTACATATCTATAAAGAAGAAAGTAAAAGAATATCATTTGCAACACGAAGTACCAAGCATCAATAGTACAATCCACATTGATCAAGAATTACAGTATGGATTGAGAGATTGACTTAAGGAATTTATTGAGTGAATGAATTTGTAATGGTTGAGTAAGGTAACTTGGATTGAGCACATATGAATACCAAGCCAACTATCATACACCCACCAAGTATGAAGACATTCATTGCATACCTAAAATGAAAATTTGAAGGTGTTTATCAAATTTGAGCATTCATTCTTATTCCCTAAGTGATTTTAGATCTCACAAGTGATTTAAAGGAGATTAAGGAAATTTTAGTGATGAAACAAGAAAATCACAATGGAGCATTGGCAAACTTGTTAACATCAATAAGTGTTAATTTTGGTGCTGAGTAAATTGTTTTCTGAAGATTTTGTAGAAGAGTTTTTTTTTTCAAAACCCTGGACTAAAATTGCATCAGTGAGTGAAATTTTTGAAAGATAGCAACACTCAAATTGTGATGAATGACCGGTGTCCTCCACCAAATTTTAGGAATAGTGTAAATGCTGAGAAGACTGAAGATGATAGTGATGCCCACCAAGATTTTTAACTATTCAAGATGAAGGATCCTTCTATCTGTGCAAAGTAGGAGAGATTCGACATTTCAAGATAAGGGTAGGTTATGAGAAGCTATGAAATAATGGGGTATTGAAAGATGAAAAAAAAATCATTGTTGAGAAAGGGCATACCCTTGCCTAGGTTTCCCAAAAGTTTTCAAAATTGAATGGATAAAAGTCATGCTTAGTTGCATTCATGACATGAAGATATGGTTAGAAGGCGGTCCAATCGAAATCAATAAAGCCATAATACATTGAGTTACTAGATACCTTGCCTTGGATCGACCTAAGAGTATAAGAAGTGCAACACAAAATGAAATTGAGAAATTAACCAAAGAAAAATATAATGGTCAAGGGATGTCAATTGATGGGATTGAAAATCCTATGATTGAATTTATAGTTCATGTGATAGCACACAAATTTTACCAATGTAATAGATTTACTAGTGTGTCATGTGTTGTAGTAGATTTGGGATAAAAAACTGTAAAAAAGGATTACACTTATGACCTTGCCAAGATGCAACTACAACAACTCACAAATAACCTAGAAGCAACAGGAAAGAAAAGAACACATCATGTAAGTTCAGATCTTTGCTAGTGTGTATATTTTTTTATGTACATAATTCATTCCCTATAGTTGGGATGATAGCACGGGATAGAAGCCAACTTTCTATGGAGAAAATAAATGACCTAATTAATAGTTTGGGAGAAAAGTTTGAAGCCATAATGGATAATTATTTTTGAAGAATTCAAAATCAAAATGAGAAACAGAATGAGGATTCCCAAATTAGTCATAGAAAAATACTATGATGAGATATTTTTTGTAGTAGATACAAATATTGTACATGTTTAGGAAGTATTACCAAGGATCACATGATTGACCTATGCCTTATGAGGTCAATGTTGATGAGGTTATAGTAGTAGTGACTGCTCTTTTGATTGAAGATATAGATGCTAAGGCTGAGCAATTCAACACATATGAGACAATAATGGATGAACTAACTCCAAAAACACGCACGCCTAAAATAGAAAATAAAATAAAGAGAAAAATTATTGAGGGAAAGATAACGAAGAAGGTGGAGGATCAAGATAATTTTCCAAAACCAGTAAAGGAAAGGCCAAAGAACTAGCTATTGTCAAACCTAAGGCAATCAAGAAAAAGAAAATAGTAATTGTTGATCCTAAGCTGAAATATGATCTTAGTCAGAGTGTGTAGAAGATTGTTACACCTCAGGAGCCAAAAGGAAAGATCATAACAAAATCAAAGATAGCTCAGCTCCTAGTTGTGAAAACAAAAGGAAGTCCATCCAAGAAGAGAGTGACCATCTCACCAAAATAAAGAATACTAGAGAAAAAGAGGAGAAAAATGATCATAGAACAAGAGAAGGAAAAAGATGATGGATAAATTGAGTCTAATGAACAAAAAAAATTTCCAATCATGAAAAGACTCCCTCCAATGATTGTGGATGAGGTATGTGAAAATATTAGAGAGCCAACAAATTTTGCAGGATTCAAGGATATTACTTATGATTCTTTGAATAATGATGATCATGTTAAACTTGAAGAAGCTATGATTGATATGATGATAAAATTTAGATGTACACCTTTGGAATTGGGAGATGGATTTCCACCAGGTTTGTATGAATAGATTGATGCTAAATGGAAGTAGGCATTATTGGTGTAATACTAGGGTAGTTTGCTTCTTTAGTCCTTACTTTCTCAAGGACTTTCTTAGTCTTTCTCTTAGCCTATTAGGGTTCCCTTGATTCCTTAATCTCTAGAGGATGCCTTTGATGGCAATAAGGAATCACTTCACAAGTAAGTAGGCAACATTTTCATACAGTTCTAGTCACAGAGTAAAATCAATTTTCTATTGCAGACAAATAGGTTTTGCATGAGATTCTTCTAACATTGTAACTCTTCATATTTGTGTGACAAATAGTAACAAATTATACTTCCTTTTTGTTAGGATAATCTAAAGATGAAATTTAAGAATTTAGTGGTGGTTATTTAAAAAAAAATCATTTTTATAGTTCTTTTTAACATGTTATAGCACAAAACAAATAAATAAGGAATGAGTCCTAAGATTTGGTGTAGTCTCGACAGTTTTAAAAAATATATTCTAAAATGATGAACAATAATGTGAGTTTTATTCACACTATACACTGGTCAAATAACAACAATTTAGTTGAAAAAATATTTTTATATTCTGCAATGAAAAAGAATACAAATTCATTTGTCAAACTATACAAGTTTGTTGAAATCTTCCTAATTTTTTTTACTTTCACAACTTACAACAAAATTTTCCTCTTATTCCTTTGTAATTAAATATTATTGTTATTGTCTTTATGCAAAGTCCAAGAAAAATGGAGGACTATTTCCTTTCTACTTGTTCTATTCTTGTACTTCAATCTATTGTTCTACCACTATAACACTCACCTCTTCATCCTCTATTTGCTGATTTTTATTATAAAAAGAAAAAATGGGATGATTTCCCCATTTAGTGCCATTATTTCTCCCTCTTCCCATGCAACCTCTTCAACTTCTATATCTTTTTTGTTTTTAAATTATATAAGTCTTCCTATTTTTCTCATTTTAAAAATTGACACCTAACTAGGAAAAGGGTAATTAATTTAATTTACATTCTTCTTGATAGTGGTGTATCCTACAGTCAACACCTTGACATAATACTAGTAAATATATAATAGCATATAGATACATAGGGAATAAAAGAAGAAATCATATCATCAAATATACATCATAAGAATTTAATAATTAAAGATTCAGAAACAAGAAGTGAAAGAGTTAAAAGTATTAGAAGTACATTATTATTCTATTCATGGGTAACAAGTTATTGTATAAAATTTACTATTTCTGCACAATTTTGGGACAATGAAAGTTAATCCGTGTTGCATGTAGATGATACTCACAAAGAGGGAGGGGACCCAAGACATTACCACCTTCAAAAAGTCTTTCCACTAACTTAAAATTTTCTACTTTTTCTAAGTTATCAATTTCCATCTCTTCTTTCTCCTACCCATCAATGTCACTTTTCTCTTCTTCAGAATCACTATCTTCTTCATTTTTAGAGACAAGTTCATCATAATTAACCTTAGCCTCCATCCTTTTGTTGGTACCAAGGGAGTCCAATCCCGATTCTCCTAAAATCTTTTTACCTTTCCCCATTTTCCCCTTGAACCTGGCTTTTTCGGTGTTGTTTTTCACCATTTTCTTTAGAATCAAACCATGGAAATATTTTTTTAACATAACTATATAACATCCTCATCAAACCTTCATTCATAATGGGTTAGTTGGGATTAGATCTCAAAGTATTTATATTATGTGACAAAGAACACAACAGATAAAAAGGAAAATACACCCTTCTTTATAGGTCTAAAGTGGTTTAAAAGTGTGCAAAGTGGTAAGTTTGGACCCTATCATACCCCCCATCAAGCAATATATATTCCATGACTGCAGTAAGAACATGCCTCCAAAGAAACTTAATAGAAGCAATGACATAAATACCACCCTCCCCTTTAATCATCTAACCATCTATTTCTTTAGGGAATTTCTTAATAGCCATTTCATAATACTTAAGATCTTAAAAGAAAATCTTACCTTTGTCACTAAACCCTATAATTTCTACCATTATTGCAACACTCAATTGCAATCTCCTCCCTCCTAGATTGACCTCACCATTGTTCCAACCTTTCAAGAATAAAACTGTGACTTCTAGTTTTTCCATTTTCATCTCTCCATATAAGGAGTGAGACCCCCTTCTACCAATTCATCCTATACTTCCTCCTCCTTCCTCCATTTCTCGCAATTATTAGGTTCCCTTTTCCTAATTTTTCCACCCATTTTAGCAAGTTTCATTGCCAAGTTCTCAAAAGAGTTAACAATCGACAAAACTTCATAAAGAAGAAATAAATGTAATGCTACCCATAAAGCATGCGAGATAATTATAATCACACTATTCTAGCTCAAATACTTCTTGAAATTATTACACTTTTTTTCCCAATGTACTTTTGTTCCAAATAGAAATAAATGAAAGGACTCCATTTTTGCTTGATGTCTTATCATGATTAATAAGCATCATTGTTTCATAATTCACCTCATCCTCTTGGTTTCATATCAAGATGATTCCCTTCTTAACTACTAGGTTGGCAAGTGATTCAGCTACCATATTCACCTCTCTAAATAAGTGGGAAGTGTACACTTTATGAAACTTAACTAAAATACATTTAGTTTCCTTGATGATATTGTTGATAGACCTTAAAGGAACCGAGGCTTTAGAAAGACAATTGTGAATTTTTAACGAGTCCCCTTCAATCCATATTCCCTTAGCTATGATATTAATTGCTAGATATTACCTTAGCTTTGATTGTACATGTCTTGTGTTCCTTATAATTTGGGACTGAAATTATTTGTTGTAACACATTTCCTATTCTTGGGGAATGTTTTGGATCTTTAGGTTTATATGTTTGGCTTGATGCCTATATATTTTCATATTTAATGTATCTCATGAGGAGTATGTGTTATAGGATACATAAGAATGTCCTTTGAATTGAATCTAAGGTCTTTGACAAAAAGATTAAAAAGAAAGCAAGAATGTATGAGTCTATAACATGTAACAAGATAAGTTGTTGAGCATATATCTAATTTTCTATGAATAAATCTTGATCTTTTTAGAAATTTTTTCAATGCTTCCCTTGGGATTTGTGACAAGGAATCAATTTCCTCTTGTGTGCTATAAGTTGAGTGGTTGTATCAAGCATTGATAAATCAGTCTTGTGGTGCAATGACAACCCCACTCTAACAAGTGGTATATGTGCTTAGTCATAGATTTGAATCCTCAGATCCTTGGGTAATGTTGAGGGGGATATTGTTGAATTTTTTTTCAATGCTCCCCTCAAAATTTGTGGCAAAGACTTAACCACCTCCTATGTACTATAAATTGAGTGGTTGTATTGGGCATTGACATATCAATCTTTTGGTGCAACGAAAACCCCACTCTAATAGATCTAAAATCATTCTCTCCAAATACTTATTTCTATTATGGTTACTTTTGTTTCATAATTTTACTAATCTTTTTGTGGTATCTCTAACCAGGGACTGTGTCAAGTGGTGTCAGAGTGAAGGTTGTAGTCCTTATAAATTTGTGTTGTGAATCTAAGTTTTCAAAGTCGTGATTGAGTTGTTTTTGGTTGTAGGGTGGAAGAGTTTAGATCTAGCCTATAACTTCATAGGTTCACAAGGATGGTTAATGGAAAGAGGTGTTAATCCACTAATAATGGATATATTAAGAAACATAGAAGCTAGGCTTGAAGAAGAAGAAACTACCCAAAGAAGAGGAAGACCTATTGAGGACATGAGTAATAAAGAGACTAAGGAAGTAATTAGAGGAGGTGTTGAACCTATACTAGAGTAAGGAGATGAATGATTATTGAGAGATCTAGCTAGAGTGAATTCTAGACCACATTTTAATTTACTAGATTATAATGGTAAGCTAGATTCAAACAAGGATTAATCAATTGGAAAATTATTTTGAATATGTGAGTACAAGTGCATATATGAAAGTAATGATTTCTAGCACTAAGTTGGAAAGACATGCATCATTATGGTGGGAATATTTCCAAGCTGATAGACAATAGATAGAAAAGGAAAAGATCAAGAGATTTTGATGATGAGGTTGAAAGAGTTGTAAGACATCTTAATAGTTTGAGGACATATTTATGATGAGGTTAGTTTGGTTAAGATGGTAAGTATTGAGGAATCTTATCAGTTTTCCCTAAAAGCTAAGGAAAAGTTGAACAAGAAACATGAACATATACAAAGAGGAAGAGGTGGAAATTTTCAAAGAGCTATAACATTCACAAGAGGAGTAAGATCTTATTCAAATAGGAACAAAGCTAAATCATAATAAAAAAGAAGATACTAAAGAAGAAAAGGAGGTTACCCTAGAGGTAATAATAATTATAGAAGAGAGGATAGAAGTTTGTTCAAGGGAACTTGTTTCAAATATAGAAAAGAAGGTCATAAATCTCTCAAGTACACCTATTACAATTTAAGAAAGAAGACTGGTAGCAATAGAAAGAATGGATTTGTGGAGAAAGAATTTGAATCTATGGATACACTAAAAAATGGAGAATCCCTAATGGTGAGAGGAGAAATATATAATGAAGAACTTGATCAAGAACCTATTTTAAGGAAAATTCTATTCAAGACCAAATGTAAAGTTGTAGGAAAGTATTACAAATTTGTTATTGATAGTAGAAGTTAAGATAATCTAACATCATAAAATGGGTTACCAAGGATCAAACATCGAAAGCTATATCACATTACTTGGATACAAGATGATCATATGGTGTTGTTAAGTGACCAATGTGTACTAAATTTAAAAATTAGATCTTATTATGACGAAGTTCTTGGGGAATATTTTGTATCTTGAGCCTGACTTGCACGTCATGATGCCCATATATTATAATGCAATATATCTTATGAAAATTAGTTACTAGTTAGTATGATAGGATTCATAAAATACCTTTAGAATTAGGTCTAACGTCTATGACCAAAGAATGAAAGCAAGTAGGCATGTATGATCTTGACATATAAGAAGGAAAGTTTTCAAATATTGGTACATCTAATTTACTATGAATAAGGCATACACTCATTCATTTTCTTTCTAGCATTTTCTATGATCATCATGGTTCATACAAATGGTTGAGCGAAAAACGTACTACCATTATCAAGAAAACATACATTGCTAGACTTTCATATTTTCATGTTGATATCATGAAACTATGCTAAAAATTTAGAGGAAATTCTATAAGTATTTAGGTTTATAAAGTAAATAATGGTAAAATCCAAGGTATTTATTGTAGTGTTATTATTTTTCATTTGGTTTATCTATATATTGTAGGGTTTATTGAGTTAGTGTGAATGTGGGTTTGGATTTTGTATTGCACTTCTTTTTATTATATCAACTAGAAAGGACCCAAAAATGTTATAGTTCCAAACCAAAAAATACAAACTTCCCTTGGAAATTGATCCCACAAGATATCAAATATTGACAGAATATTATAACTAGTACATATAGGAATCAATTAAAGTACATTACAAAGAAAGAGAGCCCAATTTGTTTTTATAAAAATGGTGACTAAGATATATTCTCGATCTTCCAATCTTTGACCCAATAAAATTCTAAAAGGGGATGAATTGCTAATTATTTGTCCCTTTTCCTTGGCTTCATACCTTCTCACTAGACCTTCTATTTCTCCTTGTTTCCTTCTTTCAATATTCCCATCAATAGTTACCACTCCAATGTTGAACTCCTATATTAGATTCCTACTAATCTTGATCAATTTCTTAATCAATTTTTCAAGATAACTAATTCAGTCCCCTCTTTAAGAAAAAGTATGATTATAACAGGTCCTCAAAATTTCCAATTGATCTTGAAGCTCTCTTGGCTCTACTACCAACACCTTTTAGTTTGGAGAATCATTTACTTCGGTAGTGACTCACCTGCCAATTGTTGAACATATTCAAAAGATGTTAATAGTGTTGTCATTGATGTCAAAATTCTTATATTGGTTAATGACTTTAGTAGTTAGGTATTTGATGATTATTGGTTGGATATCTATGTTTTAGCTATGTAGAGGAAATATTTAGTTTATGCAATTTTTGAGCCATGGTGATGGATGATTTATGATCTCAATCAAAATAAGGTTGGAACAATAATTTACATGGTGAAAAAATAAAACTTGTGATATTATGTTCAATTTAAAATACAAATTGCAAACTCATGAATTAGTGTAGAGGATGAACAACAACATGTCAAGAGAGCAAAAGGATGGCACTACCAACTAACCCAAGTCCCTCATACCCTATATTATGAATGTGCATCTCTCTTTTTTTTTCATTTTTTTTAACTTTGATTTTTTCAATGTAAGAAACCTTTACCACCCAAAATAAATATTTTTTTTCTTTTATTTTTTTCATATTTTTTCTCTTTGTTTAAGTTTATTTGTTATTTTTTTATGTTTTGTTCTCCTAGATATCTTTATTTTAGTAAAATATTTTAAAAACAAAGAAACAAATAACTCTTGTTAAAAATTAAATTTTAAAGATAATTTTTAAGAAAAAATGTTGAGTCTCCATTAGATTTGATTTGAAACTTTACACATCTATTTATTTTTAATTAATTTTTTAGTTTTCTAATTATATTAAATCTTACAATATTAAAAAAGTATAAGGATAAATATACAAACTTATAAAAAATAAAAATTCTTGAAAATATTAAATAATAATTAGAGTTAAACACTTAATGTGTTGGTTAAGTGATGGTGTTGTTGTTGGTGGTGTTGTTGTTCATGCCATCGAGGTTTAAATCATATTGGAGATGAGGTCCTAGGTTGCACCATTTACTACCTTTATAATTTTAGAAGTTGTATAGTATGATAAATTAAAGAAGTTTTTTGCTAGGTCAAAAGTGAAAAATGAAATGACAAAAGAAGATAGGAATACTATTTTTTTGAATTATTTTTAAAAATAATAATGTTTATTTTAGATTATCTAATAATAATTTCACAAGTCCATTTATTATACAGAAAAGGATTTGTTTTCTATATTGAATAGAATAAATAAAAGGAAGATATTGATGAAAAGTGAAAGAACGAATTTTTTATATAACATTGATTAATATCTATTTTAAAAGGCTTCAATTTCTTATTAAATGATTAATGAAACATTTATATTTTTTAAACTAGTAAATATAATTATTTGTTTATATTTATGGATGCTTAAGATTTTTTTAATTAGATATCTCTAAACATCTTTTACATAATTTTCTAATATACAATATAATTATATTAATCATTAATTACTAGAATTAATTCTTTTGACCACCAACATTTAATCCCTCTCATAACTAATAACTTAAAATATTAAGAAAAATAACATTAATCTTATCCCAAAAACAATCACTTAATGAAATATTTGATTTACTATAATTGAATAATTTTAAATAACCTAAATTATTCACAAGGCAAAAGAAAACTTATACTTCTAAAAATAAATATCAACAATGATAAACACTTAAAATACTTTTAAATAGGGAATCTTGTCTACAACATCTTTAAACATCTCCAATATATGAGGGACACAACCTTCCTCCCTACAAATTGCATCATTGACTAAATTTCAAAAAAAATGACAACACAATGAATTTTTTTGAGGTTTTCAACATTTGATCTTCATTATCTATATGATTAAAAATAAAATTTTTTTTTAGATGATCCGTATGATCGAAAACAAGAGAAAATTTCACTATATTTTTTTGAATATGAAAAAGAATCATGTTTGACTTTTTTTTTTTTTTGTTTTGGTAGATTTTATTGGAGATTAGCCAACCTTATGCAGAACCTGAGAAATTCATATCTAAAATTATCGAATTGGTATAATACGACATAGGATGGCAGATGGTCTAGAATGAGAAACACTTTATACAAATTTGAACCACAAATCTTGCTCTATTATTCTCAGCAACTTAAACGAATTTCACATCATTAATTCCACAGAATAATGTGGACACCTAAGCTCATCTTAGGAAGCTAAATTTAATCTATTGTGTTTGCGCTACTCTGAGATTTTTGTTGATCAGTTATATTTCATGTGGCCTTTGATGAGATGGCCTGTGGCAAGAGAAAATGAGAGAGATAGCTCTGGCCAAGTTCTGGGCATTTGCACCAAGTGATGCCCAATTTCCTCCTTTCACTCAGAGCATGTTCAAGCACACCACCTATTATCCTAGTACCTCCTCCCTTCATCCCCACTTATATGCATGGCATGCTCATAGATTAAGGTCGAACGCATTAACAATGGGGTATTTTGTAGTGTCTAGTAGAAACATTTTGTTTGAGCAATATGAGTGAAGGAACAGTGCCAATAGTTCTCACCAAAGATGTTATACTATAGTAAGCCTAGTCCAGCTATCGTTTACTCTCCCAATCTCTAGCATATAAATATTATCAGATGGTGTAAATTTGAGCTCTCCTTTGAAGACTATTAAAAGTTGAAATTTGTGTGAAATGGTTGTTCCACGGTAGAGCTAGATTCTTGCCTCAAAATTGAAATAAATATTTGAACACATAAAATCCTTCAACTTATATTATAATAGATTGGGCACTAGATGCCAATTCAAAATTAACAATATGCGAGAAATGCAGATTCAAACTTGACTATTGCGGTGATAGTGATTGCAGATTCAAAATTGACTACTGCAGCGACGATGACTTAGGAGAGTTGAAAAGAGAATGGCAATGAAAAACAAAATGGTAGAGGGCAGAAAAAAATGAGATAATGAGTTGGATGGAACAGAATAGTTGTCAGCCCATGATCCACCAAACAAGTCAAACATTAGTGTATGATCTTTAAGCCAGGCCTTGCTCGAGTATCTTTCATTGAGTGAGCTTGTTTTAGGAGATGAGGAGGTAACATTGTGGGGTATTTTTGGTCATCTCTTCCACCTTAGACATCTGGACCTCTGCAAGGCCTTAAATGGAACCATACCCAATAGTTTATCGAAGCTTAATTTGCTCGAATATCTTGACCTATCAAAAAAATGAAATTGTGGGCATACCCGAGGCACTCTCAAATCTCACCAGTCTTAAACATCTAGATCTATCATCTAATAAGTTGAGTGGTATACCATTACACCTACATATTAAAGATCTAAAAAATAAAAGTTCTTATATTATACTGATAATCAAAGGAAAAAAAAAAAAAGCATAAACAAAGAATAACATAAATCAAAATAAAAACTCTATTTTTATTGAATGTGTTATACTGAAATTTAAAGAGTACATTATATAAAGAAAAATTAATTCACTTAACCTTGACTTCTAATCAAGGAGGATAATAAAAACTAAATTAAAATAATCCTTAACAATGACATGCAAAGAGATTGCATGAAAATAATAGTTTTGCATACCAAGCAAATAATTAAAAATGACGCCTACAAAGCTAATTGCAACATGCAATTTTATTATGCATGAAATAAATAAAATAAACTAAATTAAGAAAATGACAAATGATGAGGAATTGGAGCTCCATTGAGAATGCATTCAACACATGACTAATGCATGCCTTTACGAGTGGAAAGTCTAGAGTGATGTGGTGAAGGCAGTAGTGCATTCCTTCAATCTCCCCCTACATGAACAATGGGAATGAGACCGAGCTGATTTCTCATGGAAGTAAAATTGGTAGTAGTGAGAGCTTTGGTGAAGATATCAAAAACTTGCTTAGAAGTTGGGAAAAACTATAACTCCACTATACTATTCTAAACCAAATCTTGAATGAAGTGATGTTGGATGTCAATGTGCTTTGATCTAGCATGAAATACTAAATTTTTGGTCATTGCAATGGTACTACTATTATCACAAAAAATAGTTTTAGGATGGTCTTTGACCATATGCAAATCTTCCAGAATCCTTTGAATCCATATCACTTGACAACTGGATCCTCTGCTGCAATATACTCTACTTCTATTGAAGAGAGAGCCATGATTGCCTGCTTCTTACTACTACATGAAAAAACTCTAGAACCAAGTGAGAAAACATAACCAAAGGTTGATTTTCGATCATCCATTGAACCAACTCAATCAGAATCTGTGTAACCAACTGGCTCAAACTTATCATTGGGAGAATAATGAATACCAAAATTGTGTGTACCACTCACATACCATAATATTCTCTTTGCAGCTTGCCAATGAGACTCATGTGGAACTTGCATGAATCGAGAGATGAGGCTCGCAACATACATAATATCAAGTCTCACTGTAGTAAGGTACATGAGGCTTCCAACCAAACTTATGTATAATGTAGGATCAACATGGGGACTTGGATCATCCTTGGTTAAATTTTCACTAAGGGCTACAGGGGTAGCAACTGCCTTGCATGACATCATTCTAAATGGCTTCAATAAATCAGCAACATACTTGGTTTGAGAAATGGAAATATCATCAGGTTATTGCTGCACCTATACCCCAAGAAAATAATGCATAAGTCCCAGATCTGACATCTCAAATGCTTGTTTAATTTCTTCTTTGAATTTCTCCATGAGAGATGGGCTATTGCCTGTAAAAATGAGATCATCAACATAAAGGAAAAAAATTAGAATGTCATTACCAACATGTTGGATATAAAGGGTTGGCTCTGAAGGACTTCAAATGAAGCCTTTCTTCAAGAAATAACTATCAATTCATTCATACCAAGCACATGGTGCTTGCTTCAACCCATAGAGTTCTTTTTTTAGCTTGTAAACAAAGCGTTATTTTCCTAACATCTCATAGCCAATAGGCTAATTCACATAAATCTCTTCATTAGTATAACCATTTAGGAAAGCTGATTTTACATCCATCTAATAGACTGGCCACTTGTTTTGAGTAGAAATAGACAATACAATTTTAACTATATCAAACCTAGCAACTAGAGCAAAAGTCTCCAAATAATCTACTCCAAGTGTTTGTGTGAATCCTTTAGCAACTAGTCTAGTTTTATGCCTTTTCACAAACCATTAGCATGATATTTCACCTTGTAAATCCATTTGACAAAAATCACCTATTTGTCTTTTGGAAGTAGAACTAATTCCCATGTATCATTTTTCTCAATAGCATGCATCTCTTCATTCATAACATCAATCCACACTAGTTCTGTCACAATTTCTTCACATATAAAAGGTTCAACTTGAATGGAACTTAACAATGAAAAGTTAGAAAATGAATCCATAGTAAAACTCCTTTGATATATTTCATTTAAACTTCATACCTTTTGTGAGGAACTTGGACTAGATTGTGAGTTTGAACTTTCACCTAAAGAGGAACTTGGTGGACTTGGGCTTGAGCTTCCACTTGAGCTTGTGGAGAGAGGAGGGACTTGAACTTCTTCATTACCCATGATGAATGGTGTAGATTGTGGACTTCTTTTTTCCATTGTCATACCCCCCCTTTATCAAAAACCACATCTCGACTAATTATCCATTGCTTTGTGTCAGGTTCATAAAATTTATATTCTTTGGTGGAATCAGAATATCCCACAAAGATACAAAGTTTGGATTTGGAATCCAACTTTTTCCTCCTTTGAACAGGAACATGAACATATGGAGAGAAACCCAATACACGAAAGTGAGCTACTAAGGGTTTGTATCCATTGCGAGCTTCCTTTGGAGTGATATTCTGAAGCACTTTTGTTGGGCTTCGATTCAAAATATAAATTGTGGTTGCTCATGCAACTCCCCAAAAATAATTTGGAAGGTTCTTAGACTTTAATATACTTTGTGCCATCTCCATAATGGTATGGTTCTTTCTTTCTGCTATACCATTCTGCTAGGGGTAAAGGCTTCCATATGCTATCTTTGAATTGCATGCACATCATAAAAATTAGAAAACTCTTTGGAGATGAATTCTCCCCCTCTATTCATTTTGAGTATTTTAATGGAATACCCACTTTGCTTTTTTCCCATTGTTGTAAAATGCTTGAAGCATCCAATTGCTTCAAATTTCTACTTAAGAAAATAAACCCATGTGTAGCATGAGAAATCATCAATAAAGGTCAAAAATAGATATTATTACCCAAGGATTTCTTGTGCATAGCACCACAAATGTCAGAATGTGTTGGAATTTACAAGTGGGAAGATTTACTTCTGAGAGGGGGGGGGGGGGGGGGGGTGAATCAGAAGTAACTAACTTTAACCTCTCTAAAACCTTTTAACTAAAATTATTCACATGCATCTAATTCATCTAGTAAACATGAAAGTAAAGATATGCATGAAAATAGATAACACAAGAATTTGGTAACCCAGAAACCTTCCAAATTGAGAAGGTAAAACTAGGGTGGGGATGACACCCACAAAGTATCACTACAACAATATGTAACTGTTCAAGGTTACAAAGTTTGAACACTTCCAATGGTCTACCTTGTGAAAGGTCTGTCCTATTAAAGACTTTACACCCTATTAAAAGCGACCTGGTTAAAGGATTTACAAACACTCACTTGGAATGTTACCCCATTAAAGGATTTAACACCTTGTCTGAAGGCTTACAACATGGCTATTAGACCAACCTATCATCATAGGATTTTCATTCCTAATACAATTGCTAGAGAGTATCAGAAAGTCTTGACCTGTTGACTTGCAATCCTTAATTGTTGATTCCAGATCCTTGTTCTGCTCTATCTGCTTTGATCCTTTCTTGATCTAATATTTCTCTTCTCAAAGCTTTGATTGCTCTATTCTAATCAACTAAATTTTGTAATGTTGTTATGCTCTTTCTAAGTCTTTAAACACCCCTCTGAACTTCACTATAGTTCACCCATACACTTCTCACATGCACACAATGGGGTATTTTCCTCCTTTTAAAGGCTTCAAAGACTTAAGGTTAGGTATGAATCTATGATCAATATTCACTCTTCATTTCCCACTCAATTCTTTCACTTTTTCTATTGGTTGTATGCCTTCTCCATTTTTCTTATTGGCTACATGCTAATTACATTGGTAATGCAAAAGATTCGATCTTATCTTCAAGATCCTTTGAGATTCATCCTAAGTCGGCTCAAAAAATGGTTTACATATGAGTTTGTGAAGATATAAACTCATATGTTGATTTTGTGTTACTCAACACTTACTAGTTGCTGATGCTCGACACATATAGGAATTCTGTTTCACTTGGCTCCATAACAATTCTATTTCACTTAGCATCTATACTTTTCTCAACACCTATAGTGACTCGACATTACTTTATCACTCGGCACTTGAACTTTGCTCAACACCTGAAGTTACTTGGCACCTATTGAATCTTTGGCTTGGCACTCATTGTAGCTTGGGATCTGTATTATACTGAGCATCAATTAAGAATTGGTTAAGTGTGTTAAAACTCAAATTTCAAAACCAATCTGAGACCAAAAGGAATGCACAAGCTCTAGAGGAGATTTTTCCTTCCATGACTTGTTCACTGGAAAACTTTCCCAATGTTTCTTACCAAGAGCACACTTTGAAAAAACTTCTTCTTTTTCCTAAATGATAGGAAGTCCTCTCACCATGTCCTTTTTATGACCATATCTTTGATGCCATAACCACAAATCATCTATGGTTGCCTTAAGAGAATTTATATTAGTGAAAACCAAAGTGAGAGGAAACAATCTATTCTCTATTGGACAAGTCTTTTCTACAAGATGGTGGTTAGCTAATTTATCAGAAATTTTGCAGCAGTTATCCTCAAAAACAACTTTATAATTTTTTGCTACAAGCTATCCAATACTAAAAAGATTATTTTGTAACTTGGGCACATGCAAGGTGTCATGAATATAAGTAATTTCTCCTTTCTTCATTTTAACTGCAAGGGTACCTTGTCCAATAATATCAACCTCTTTATCATCACTAGATTTTACTTAACTTCTCACATATTCATCTAATTTGATAAAGAGATTAGATTTACCTATCATATGATTTGAGCACCCATTGTTAAGAAACCATACGTCCTTCTGAGATTCTTTTTCCAAATTGCATGTAAAGAACATGGAGTGCTTTGCATCTTCAAGAGATTCTTTAGTATAGTTGACTCTTGACTTGTTCAAATCATATTTTTTCTTTCTACATTCAGATTCATAGTGTCCATACCTTTCACAATATCTGCACTGGATGCTTCTTTGATTCTCAGAACTCCTTCCTCTTCCTCGGTTATTTCCTCTTCCTCATCCTTTACCACGTCCTCTTGATGTAGAAGACTCCCCTTGACTTTTGTTTGATTGAAAAGGGGTTGTAGGTTTTCCTTCAATTTTGACTATAGACTGGAAGGCTTGCACTAGATTCTCCATTGAACACTGCATGCACTCTTCATGTGATTTCAAATAACCTATCAACTCTTCAATTTTAAAGGTAAAAGTATCTTTACTTTGTTAAATGGCTATGACCACTAGATCAAACTTTGGAGGAAGAGATCTCAGAATCTTCTCTACAATTTTTTACTCTGTGATAGTTTCCCCTTGAGTTTTAGGATGATTATAATAGTTTGAGACCTCATAATAAACTCATGAGTGGACTTAGATTCTCTCATCCTTAAATTTTCAAAATCTCTTTGAAGGGTTTGAAGTCTCACCAATCTTATCTTGTTAGATCCTTGCTATGTTGTTTGAAGGGCTTCTCATGCACCCTTTGACTTTGTCATACCAACTATATGGGAGAAAATAGACATATCCAATGTAGTTTGAATTAGGAAAAGAGCTCAATTATCCTTCTTCTTGTCTTGTTTCAACTAATTCCATAGAACCTATGCTAAGGCATTTAAAAAATTTAGGTTTGTAGGCTCAATGTATCCTCCTTCTACTAATTCCAGGGGATTTGAGATAATAGTAGGGTCTTCATCTTGATACTCCAATATTCATAGTTGTCTCCTAAAAAAATTGAAAGCTAGAATAGAAAGTTGCCACCATTTTCCATTCTGAAAGATCTTGGAGAAAACCACTACTCTGCCTGCAAGAGAACAATATTCTACAACCTGCTTTGATAACAACTAAAGATCTAAAAAATAAAAGCTCTTATGCTATACTGATAATCAAAGAAATAAAAAATAGAGCATAAACAACGAATAATAGAAATCAGAATAATAACTTTATTTTTATTGAATGTGTTATACTGAAATTTAAAGAGTACATTATATAAAGAAAAACTAAATCACTTAACCTTGAATTCTAATCAATAAGATAGTGAAAAATATGATAAAAATTCCTTAACAATAACATGCAAAGAGATTGCATGAAAATAATAGTTTTGCATACTATGCAAACTAATTAAAAAATGGTGCCTATGAAGCTAACTACAACATGCAATTTTACAATGCATGAAATAAATAAAATAAACTAAATTAAGAAAATGATGCAAACAATGCAGAAATGGAGCTCCATTGAGAATGCATTCAACACATGACCAATGCATGCCTTCACGAGTGGAAACCAAGGCTAGCCGCTTTTTGAAATTTCATATAACCCGATTGGGTTATTGAAAATTTTACTTTATTTTTTGGGGGTGTCAACATTTTTGTACACCATCTTCATGCACTTACCCTACTAAGAAATCTCACTTTCTTAGATCTTAGCAGAAACAAGCTTAGCGGCCAAATCCTTCTTTCTCTTGGCGATATTCAATCATTGTAAACCTTATCACTTTCAATTTTTAGCAGTAATGGTCAATCTAGAGGAATATATGACCATGCTTAGAGAAAACTATATGGAGTATTTGGAGCCTAATTTGAAGAAATTCTATATAAAGAACTTGGATCTAATTAAAGGGATCAGAATGGCATTATTATGAAGTCTTTTCTTGTATGACTTGCATTGATTTGTTAAACAATAGACTACGTGGCCATCTTCCACCAGAAATAGGAAATCTTGAAGGCTTGATGTTTCTAAAGCTTTCTAGGAATAGTTTGGATGAAGAGATCCCTAGTAGCATGCGTAATCTGAGTCAGTTGGAATCGTGAACAAGTTTTCAGGAAAAAAATTATTTGAGCTTGGTTCTTTGGATCATTTGGGATATTTGAATCTCTCTTACAACAGTCTCTCAAGGGTGATACTACAAGAAGTTTGTCATATTATATCTTGCTTTCAATATATTAAAATAATAAAATATTATTAAATATCACTTTATAAATATTTGCCTCTATGTTCAAATTACTATTAGAAGAGACAAGTTATTGTGGCTCTTCATTTCAGCCTAGTCTGTAATCTATAATTTTATGTAATAATTTAAAATTCTTTGGCTAATACTTTTTACAAAGGTAAAATAAATGTCTAATATTCATGGGAAATATAATACAAGTTACAAAATAAAAGTGTAATTTTAATAGATAAAATAAATTATAATCAAAATAGGGTAACTTTTAAAGGAACTTTGATAGTAAAAAATAAACCAAAAGAAGAAACCACATAATGAAAATTATTCATATCTCTCTCTTTCCAAGAAAGGTGTTTATTCTTGGTTTAAATCTTGGAATGCTTGTTTCATTTCTTTTGAAGTAATGGTTTCTAAATGCTTCTTTCATCCTTCTACTCTAGATCTTTGATGCATAAAACTTCATTTGACAATTGTTTACTGTGTAATAGGTCCCAAAATATTATTCAAATGCATACAAATTTTTTATTTTAAAATGAAAAGAATATATATAGTCCAAACTATTGAGAAGCTTGGGAGGAAAATTGTAGAAATAGTTAGAAATTAAATTACTAAAAAACTACCCTCTAGTTAACTAATAAAATAAAGATCTTAAAGAATTAGTAATAATTCCCCTCTTAATCTGAAGGGATATCCGTCATACTAAGTAGCATTTAGAATTACTCAAATTTTACTTGTCTCATTGCTTTGGTAAAGATAACAATGATTTTCTCTTCAATGGAGCAATGTTTCAAATGTATGGTTTTGGACTCAAGATGATGTTAGTTGAAAGGATATTTTGTACTGATATGCTTAGTTCAATCATGAAATCTATGATTCTTGGCCAAAATGTATTATATAGTTTTTGTCAAAGAATAAAGGCATTGAAGTCATCTATTTCACCTATAATTCATCAACTTTTTTCTAAGCCACACAACTTTCATAGCTTGAGCTACTATAATATTCTTCTTCAATTGTACAATCAACATGAATAGTTTGTTTCTTTTATCTATAAATGATAGTAGCTAATCCTAGAGTCATCAAGTATCTAGAAGTAAATACCCTTTTTTTCATCACCATCAAAATATGAGTCAAATACCTAATAAGATGAAAGCCTAAATCTTTTAAATATTTGATTCAAAGAGTTTAATTTCCTTTTAAATATTTTATCGCTCATTGTGTTGCAATCCAAAACCCTTCACATGGTGTATACATAAATTTAAACTCAATTAATTTTGCAATGAAAGAGGAATAAAAAGATAGGTGTCTTCACCTAGCACACCTTAGTAAAATGACATAAAAGAAAGAAGGAATAGATCCATCATGGATTGTGCAAGGACATTGACGGTAGAGAAAAATGTTGCAACCAAATACTAGAGGGAACAAATCAGCACAATAGTTCAAACCCTAAACAAAGTTCAACTAAAGAAAGGTACATATCAAACATCTTATGAATTATGATATGGCTATAAACCTAATGTCTATTATTTCAAAGTATTTGGAAGCAAATGTCATATCTTTAAAGAGAAAAGGAAAGGAAAGTTTGATGTGAAAAGTGATGAAGACATATTCCTAGGGTACTCCAACAATAGAAAAACATATAAATGTTTGAATCTTTCCACTCACAAGGTTATAGAAAGTGCACATGTAAATATTGACAAGTTTGCAAAAAAGAGTAAAGAACTAAGCACCAAGGAACTTAAAGACTACATAACCTTTATTTACTTTGAGCCTGATACTTTACCTATAGCTCAATAAAATGCAATTGGGAATTAGTAGACTTCACCACTCGAGTCCCTAAAATCTCCAATTCAACCTAAGTTGCAGCTTATGCAACCTGAGTCATAGTTTGAGGAACCTGAGTCACAAACAGAGCAACTTGAGTCTTAGATAGATGGACCTGAGTCTCAAATAATGGGACTCAAGCAAGAGTTGGAAAATCTTAGAACCCTTGAGGATGGTGAACCAAGTGAATCAAGTCCAGAATTCAAAAAGAAGGTACTTGTACTTTCTAGATATGTTAGAAGGCATCATGCACCTAAGAAAATTATTAGAAATTAGGCATAAGGAAAAATGAAAAAGTACATGTTTTCTTACTAACTTTGAACCTAGAACTATTAAAGATTCATTAAACAATGAAAGTTGGATTGAGGCAATGAATGAAGAGATTGAACAAATTGAAAGAAACAAAACTTGGACTCTTGTTCCTAGGCCCAAGGACAAAAATATAATTGGCACAAAGCGCACATTCTAAAATAAGTTGAATGTAAACAAAGAAGTTTCAAGAAATAAGGCAAGGTTAGTGTGCAAGGGATACACTCAAGAAGAAGGTATAGACTATGGAGAAACATTTCTCTTTTTGCTATACTTGAAGGTGTAAGGACACAACTTTCATATGCTACATTTAAGGAATTCAAAGTATATCAAATGGATGTAAAATCATCTTTCTTGAATGGAATTCTAGAAGATGAAGTTTACTTTGATTAGCCTAAAGGTTTCATTAATCCAAAGAAAAGAGACATGGTCTGCAAATTGTACAAAGCTTTTTATGGTCTAAAGAAAGCTCCTAGAGAATGATATAAGAGACTACATGGGTATCTAGTAAAGATTGGTTTTCAAAGAAAAAATAATAATAGTAGTTTGTATGTCAAAGAAGGACCACATAACATCATTTTGCTAGCGGAAATATAATTTTTGGATGATATCTTATTCAAAGGTCATGATGACTTATGCAAGTCATTCTCTGAAGAAATGAGGAAAGAATTTGAAATGTTAATGTTTGCAGGAATAAAATTATTTGTTGGCTTGCAAGTTCATCATATGATAGATGAAATTTAAATTACACAGTCAAAATATATCAAGGAGATACTGAAGACCTTTGGAATAAAAGATTCCAAAACCTATGTCTATTGGACATAAACTATCCAAAGATGATGATTTTAAGGAGGTAAATTAGACAACCTATATATTTATGATTGGGAAAATTCATTATGTTGTTCAAACTATACCTAATATTGCATTAGTTGTTGGTATAGTTGCAAGATTTTCCACAAATCCTAGAGAAAATCATATGATGATGATTAAAAGAATCATGAGATATCTAAAAGGAACTCAAGAATATGGTCTATGGTACAAGAAAGGAGGAAAATTTGAGTTGAAATCCTTTATTGATGTTGATTGGGCTAGAAGCATTGATGATAGGAAGAACACCAGTGGAGGAGCATTCTTTCTTGGAAAGAGATTAGTATCATGGATAAAAAAGAAGAAGAATTGCATCTCTTAGTCTACAATAGAGGTTGAATATGTTGCAGTAGGAATTAATTGTTCTAATATAACATGGTTCAAGAAACTGTTATCATGAATGAAGGAAGAAATCAAGGATCCAATGGTTATCTATTGTGATAACACAAGTACAATCAACATATCCAAAAATCTAGTCATACACACCAAGACAAAACATATTGCAATCAAGTATCATTTTATGAGAGAATTAGTTCAAGATAAAGAGGTAAGACTAGAATATGTGAACAAAAAGGAGCAGGTTATTAACATATTTTTAAACCATTACCTAAGGATGTATTTTGGTATCTAAGAGGAAAGATAGGGGCCATTCCTATATTTGATGCTCACTAGAGTATAGAATAGTGATGCATCAACCAAACTATATTGAAGAACTATCAAGTTGATGCAAAGTAGTCAGAGCTTATTGCATTTGAATTAGTACATTAGGTATGTTATATAAACATTTTATCAAGTCTTTGGCAAGTAATGTCAAAGATGGAGAGATTGAAAAATGTCATGCACCCATTTGAGGGAGAGATTGATGTTTTTCAGAGAAGAATTAAAGGAAGTGATCTACATAGCAAAAAGAGGGAGAACTTGATTTGACGAAGTGTGAAGATAAGATGGAAGAGGGAGAATCTCAGAGGGAGTTTTCATGGTTGAAGAATCAGAATCAAACTAACAATATTTTCTCCAAAGTATTCTTTTCTTATAACACATTGTTTTTCATTAGTGCTAAAGAGGGATCTTTTTAATAACAATTATTCAATTATATGTTGTCATTGATGTTACACAACTATTATACTTAACCGAGAACTACCAGTTGAAACTAAGCTCAGAAGACACTTGTATCAACTTAGCAGAAGACAAGTTCAGTGATCTAGTTGAAGCTGAGCTAGGTTAGTCACCAAAGGAATCCACTTGTAACCAAGCCAGGTTAGTTACCAAAGAAGTTCAGTGTAAATCAAGTCAAGTCAGTTACCAAGGAACTCAGTGGCAACTGAGTGACTCAGTTTTAGTTGAAGCCAACCTACATCAATTTTTTTTTATGCAAGTCGACTTAATGGATGTTAATTTTTTATTTGTAAGGATATTCAAGCTGACTTGACATTTTATTTCATAAATATGAAAGGTCAAGTTGTGGGTTGAAATATGATAAGTTGTGAAAAGAAGATAAATGAAAATTTTGAAGGATATCTAATTAAGGGCATAATATCCATGGAGATACAAAGAATATTTTGATCAAGAAGAATCTAGAGGATAAACCATAATAACGATATGAATCTACAATCCAGTTACTTCATCAAACATGTCAATCAATTATTACTTTCTAACAATTGTAGCAATCAAGAAATTTCTTAATTTAGAGTTGACTTGATTGTCATTTTGTAAATCCTCTAGCAAGGTGACATCTCTAGATTGAAGTGTCTTAAGATCTATAACAAGGTCACTCCAAATAGGGTGATTCATATCCTTTAATAGGGTCACACCTAACATTATATTTTTTAACCTTTACTAGGGTGGGCTCCTAACAAGGCTCACTTCAAAAGAGTGAAAAGTTGTAACTAGATGCATTTGTGGTTTTCCCAAATAGGGTTTCCACATTAAATATTGATGTCTCTTGTGTTCATGTTATTTTCTTACCTCTTTATCTTTCTACAACTAAGCTACTAAAGGTTAATGCACATTAATATTTCAAGATCGCTTGGTTAACTGAGTTACAATGAATATTTAATTCTAATTGAGCTATGCAAAGATTTGATAAGAAGATTGTATTGACATCTAAGGGATTTGGAATGTTTTTAGTGGTAATTGATTCACCTCGCCCCTCTCAGTTACTCCTCTTATATTTCCAATAAATTTCACCATGTGACATTTATGGGCGCATGATCTAATTTGGAATTGGGGACAAGCAACATAAAGCCCAATTCAAGTAGAGATATCTGTGCACCCAAAAAAACCATATATTTCCTCCTACTTGGTCAGTAATACCATATAAAAAATCACTAAATCTTTCCTCCAAAACATCTCTTGATGGAAATATTTCTACACCGTATGCCAAGTTAGTTATACAAACATTGGGGAAGAAGTGTGAGAGTTACAATAGCACAATGGTATCTGAGTTACATCCTTGTCAATATGAAGAAATAAGGGGGTGGAAAATAAAGATCTATAATGTTGTGATCTCCTCTATAGCCCCATTCATTGAAATGTACTATCACTCTCATATGACCACTAAACAAAACCTTCTAGATTACAATGTATTGTGATTCATGAATGTTAGTAGACATTTCCCTAGTTCTATTAATAATATCAAAGCAATTTATCATATAATTTTGTATGTGGCTCTAAGTTTGTAGACTTCACATTGGCACTTAGTTGTCTTAAAAATATAGTTTGAATCTCACATCCAAACCTTAGTATAAGGCTCAAAAATTTGTATCACACTAGAAATTATGTCAACCACTAGAACCCATATTTATAAGATAAAGACATACTACAAAAATACATATACTTAGATCATGCAGTGACTATCCTTCCAGAAATGGAAACTATTTTCTGATGACTATTTACTCTAGTGTGGTTAATTCATTTAGTACAAGCTAGTAGTAACTCTAAATCATTACACTTCTCCTTGATGATCATTCATTCCACATCAATACTACAATGATATTTGAAAATTTGGAGTCTTTGCTTGTAGTAGTCAATCCATAGGCCATGACTACTCCATCTAGTGACCACATTCATCCTTGGCCCTATCAACTAGAAAACAACACCACTCCATAATGTGGTACCATATTTTCACAAACATCCAATAACTTGCACAATGACAGTGGAAAAATAATCCAGGGGTCGTCTTAAAATGTGGAATTTATTGGGCCAAGTTTAAAATATGTGTGTTTGAACTAAACAATGAATTGTTCTTTGGTTCTAAATCTCATCTTTCTATATCTCCCTTTATCACATTGTATTACTCTATTGCTATTCTTAATTTGGCTCTAATATCATGTTAAGCTTCCAAGATCATTGCAAATGTAATAATACTTCCACTTAAGTTTTTGGTATGTATACTTCAAATGCACCATAGTCTTATATATGAAAGTGAGTAAAGAATAGACATGTCCATCCTGTTAGTGTAAATAATTATTATTTATACTTTGCTTAAGTTTACTTAGGATAAATGAATTATTTTATTATTTATTAGGTTAGACACCTAAGATTTTGTGTACTCATATGAGTTGTCTTGTTGACAACACAGGAGTAAGAAACTCTATTTTAGCTCATGTGTTTACAACACTAGAGTTTTCATAATCAAATGAGTTCTCATGTTGACAACATAGTTGTTCGCACTCTTAATTAAGCACATGGTGTCTACAACATAATTTTATATGACACACCTTTGTAGGCTTATCCTCTCATCATCAAACTAACTCCTGTGCTTAATGGAGGATAACCCACTCTTGGTGGACATGTGCTTAGTTGTGAGGCTTATCATATTGCTAACTCTTAGACATTCTAGAAGCATTCTAGAGGCCTTTATATAAAGGCACTCCTAGTGTACTATTACATCAATTGAATATAATATTGTTATTCTGATCATACTCTGTTGGTCTATTTTGTGCTAGTTATTGTGCTTCTTGGTCTTGGGTGATTTTTCCCTAAGGAAAATTCTTACACATCCATGGGAAATGTTTGTTCATTAACATGATCAAAATCTTATAACTACACGCATGCACGCACGCCTGCACGCACGCGCGCGCGCACACACACACACACAAAATGTATTTGAAATATATATGCATATATACATGGGTATGTGCAAGATCATGGTCAACCAAACTATGCCCTTAAGTGGCAACCGAAATCAACAAATCAGGATTATGTAAACTTGACATGTAATTTTCAACTTGTTATGAACTTTCTATCAAAAATTTGAGAGAAAATAATCTCTTGGAAATCGAATTTAGTTTCCAAAATGCTAGGCCTTATCTAAAAATAATGAAAACTGATTGGTAAAAAAATTGAATTTCAAGGCAATAGTACACAAATTTTAGGAAAAAGAAGAAGAAGTAGAGGTATGTCTGACCACCTTAATCATAATCAAATGATAATATTTTTTATTAATATTCTAGATATAAGTAGATTCATGCCTGGATGTGACGTATATTTTTGGATATTTTTATTCTAAATAAACAATTAATTATGAATTTCTACTATAGTATTTTTGGAATGAAAAAACTCTCGCGTCTAACTACCTTAACTAATTCAAATCTTTGCAAAATTTAATTTAATTAAATTTTTTAAACTTATACTAGAAGAAGCATAGAATATGATGCATCTTTTGAATTTCAATTTTTTTGTACCATTTGAACATTATCATTTTTTTAAAAATTAGTATGTCAATCAACACTTTATACATAACTCCATTAGAAAATAAGTAATAATTACTTACTAAACTTGTAATTTTATAGAAATTACATTTGGGGAAACCTAAAAACATTAGTAAGAAATTCGTTTCATTTCATCAAAATTGGGTGAAAAAAACTCATCAGATACATGTTTGAAGTAAAAAATACCCAAGAACAAGCTCAAAACACATTTTTGGGATGTTTTTAAAGTTGAACATGTAGGGTTGGTAACCAAAGATATGCTAGGCCTTATAATGGTATTAATTTTCTTGTTTGGTATCAGGATGGACGGGAAAAAACTTGGAATAGATTTTGAAATGCTTTAAGGCATTTCAAAACTACATATTTTTCACATTACCACTTTTTGGCACACCATGATCCTGCACACACACACACACACACACACATTTATATATACACACATACACACACACACCTACACATACACATACACATACACATACACATATATGTATATATCTTTGCTACAGTTTATCTGAGAGAATCTACAAAACATCAACACCCAATATGTTTATTTAAGTGTATCTCAAGGTTTTAGATTCTCATTGAGTTGGATGTGTTTATTGCATGACAAATAAAGTAATATCACAATATTATAGTAGAAATTTCATCAAATCTAGGTCCTTTCATTGGTCATTGCTAGAAATTAATATTAATCTTTAGAAATTTGATATTTCACTCACATTACTATTTGATGAATTAAAATAGATCAAAATAATTTTTGTGGTCACTTATTTTCAACCCTAAAATTTTTAAATTTTCAATTCAAGAACAAATGTAACATACTTTTCTCTACTCCAAATTTGAGGCTGATTTTGTATTCACTTTTGGGATATGGTATATTTAAAGACATAAATTCATTCATTCAAAAATATCAAAGAACAACTTATGATTTATCAAAGAGGGAACATAACAATATTATTAGATCATTCAAATCATATTGATCATCCTAGGCCCATCACATCTTTATTATAATATTTTATTCTTTTTAAAAATCCCATAAATCAATAAAACTAGGGTCACCTTAAGATGAACACGACACATAATACACCATATTGTGCTTCTAAATATTTTAGCTCTTTATGCTTTAGCTATTCAAAGATTACTATGAGAAAAACTAAACTATAAATTTTTATTTTACATTAGTGAATTTGGAATGCACTCAAAGATTAAGTTTATACACTAATAAACAAGTCTAAGTGAAATATAGTAATTTGAGAGATCAAGAAACATCTAACAAATTAGTTTCTTGAATCTAATATTTCAATGAATTGAATAGTAAAATCTTTAGTTTCACATTCACATCTTTAAAATCTCATTATCATATTTAAATTCATTTAATTTCAATATTTACTTATTCAAATTCTAATTTACTATCTTTAATTGAAATAAATTATAAACTGATTTAATTTATCTAATATATATTTATTTCAAATTTGAGATAGATATAATTAAGATATATAATAGTATGAATAAACATACATATTAGCCCAAAAAAATTCAACATTCAACGAAACAACTACATATACGATTACAAAATCATCACCATTTCTTGTAATAAACATATCGAACTACAATAGTCTAACAATAACTCTTTTTATTAATACTATGTAGTCTTTTAACAATTTGTAATGAAACTCTAACAATTTATACAAATTGAATCAGTTCCAATTGTCAAGAATATCGACATAGCATATTAGTATTTATCATGTATAAGATCCGAGAGCCTTCTTCCCAGCTAAAACGAGTCAATGTTCTAGGCACTTTATTTTGTCCGTAACTATTAAATGAGCACCATGATTTGAAACATCATGTTTTGGTTAATAATCAGCAAACATGAAATTATCAAAGGAGACGACTCTTCCCATGAACTAGAGTTTTCATTTATATACACGAAACTGATATATCTTTCATCATCTCGATAGCAGGAACCACAGAACAACCCTTAATATTTTCAGCAATTCTATTTCCAACCATTGCAGGTAACGGCGCCTTCCTTCCAAATATGGGAAACCCAGAAGAAGTTTCTATCCTCCGTCAAAAACTTCACC